>WIGO01000055.1:0-192258 GCA_014235945.1 Colletotrichum plurivorum
CCATTCAACCCACATCCAATACTTCAACAGCTCCAGGAGCGCCAGGCTCAACACACACCCAGCCCACCCCCCTCAAGTCAGGGCTCCCACACATCGCTCTCCAGCTTTACTACACCAATAACGTTACGGCAGGTGAACAAGGCAGCGTCGAGGGTATGGGATGACCTTGAAGACGAGGGTATTGATCCTTCTACTGCAAGGAAGGTTGATCGTTTTCTGCGAGGGGCCGTGTCCCTTGCTACGGAGCTAGTACAGACCAAGAGAGACCTCGCGCGTACACGGTACGCCGAACAGATTGCGAAGCAACGGCGGGCTACAAGGAATACGCAGCTACAGACTGGAGGCGTCTTGACGGTTGAATTAGGCCGCCAGATGGTTCAACAGCGGGTCGAAGATGAAGTCGCGAAGGCAAGGCGCATTGTACAGGCAGCCGAGCAGAAAGACCGTACAGCTCGCAAACGGGTCTTCGAGGGAGCTGCAAAAAAAGCCCGTGCCTGGAGACTACAGCAGAGACTACAGAGGGTAGAGGTCGTCGACGTAGATGGTAAACGTTGGTTGTTACGAGGGTTTTAATAGAGGGACTTGAATCTGGTGACATTTCTGTTACATTACTGAATCTGTTACATTACTGATGAGCACCAGCTTATGGGAGCTGGGAGGAACGAGTGGCGGAATAAGTGGGGCGTGGCACGAGTAGGCATTTCAAAAAGAAAGAAAAACACAGAATAGTCCATCCAACGCCGCGCCATGCGATCGATTCAAAGACAACCCGAGTCCATGAGGGTCAGAAACCCTCGCGCTCAGCACCACCGCTCATGTGGCTCTCTCCACTTAACGCCCAAGATCTCGAAAATCTTTCTCTCATTGTGCCCTTCGACCAATTCGCCTTCTGACAATTTTACTCGCCCAGGCCCCCTCATGACATCCTTGTATAAACCCCTCTGGTTGAGTCGCATTCCCTTCTTGGATGCCAGCAGCCGTATGCTGCGGTTGAATATGTCATTGCCCGTGAAATATATCAACGCAGCGCCAATCTCTGTCTCGGGCACCAGGAGGAAATCCACACGTCTCCATATCTTGCGGTAGCTCTGGTCGTTGAAGCCTTTGATCTTGGGTAAGACGCAGCAACCGTGCCACTTGCTGCCGTCGTTGTCTCTGGAACTCGCCAATCTTGCGACGAGAAATTTTTGGCCTTCCAACTGCTCAACTAGCTGGTGTAGAAAGGGGATCAACTCGCTTGTAGACTTAGTACCCTCTTTGGTGACGATGAAGTCGATGTCTCCGCTGTCGTCGGCTCCTCTCCGATAGCTTCCTCCGATTATGAGTTGAATGTTAGGGTCCAGCTTTGCCGCTTCTGACCGGACCACAGCACCGAGAAGTTTAACTTCGGCACGAGGAATGCGCTTGTTGAAGTCTTCGTAGTGGTCAATGCCGACGCGTTGGTTGGTGGTCAGCTTTGCCTTCGCCTTTAGGTCTTCCAGAGAACGAAAACCCTGAGATATCCAATGGCTAGCCTGAACACTGCCGACGCCGTATATCTTGAGGAATGTCTGTAAAACTTCATCCATCGGCTCGCTTTTGGCATTCTCTAAGCGTTTTAGTCGATTGGTCGTCACGATCTCCTCAATCTTATCCGCCAGTCTCTGGCCTACACCGGGTAGCTGTATGGCTTCTTCTGCCGTTGAGATCTTTGTTGGCTGCCGCTTGAGCTGTGAGATCGCCTTACGATATGCGATAGGCCTCCATGTGTCGTTTGTACGAGTGTAGTAGTCGCACATTTGCTGCAAGATTTCGATGGTTCTGTTGTTTGGATTCCCTTGGCCACCCCCCTTGGTGCCTCCCTTGTGGCATACGAACTTGTCTTCCCACGTCAACTCCTTTCGATTCCTAATACGCGTGGACGACCTCCGTTTCCGTTTCTGTTCGTCTTCCGAACCTTCGTTGCCGGACTCGGGTCCAACCGGGCTAGTCGGGCTTTCAGCATGGTCTTCCTCGTCATGCTCCAAGGGCAGGTGCCTAAACTGCTGCATCTGAGAAATCGCGTCTTCCAGTTCGTCTTTGTGCGCCAATTCCGACCTTTCTGCCACTACGGTAGGCTCCTCCCGATCAGTCCCGTTAGGCGGCTGGCCAGGAGATGAGTGAGGGCGTGGTTGCCCAGTCGGGATGGCGTCGTGGAGAACAGAGGGTGAGCTGGGCGTCGACTCTTCGTCGCCCGATCTGCCAGAGGGTACCTGGCTGCCTGATGGCGTCGAGATTTGAGGCGCGTTGTCCCACTTCTTTGAGTTGATCTGGCGCGACTTAAGCGGTCGATCTCGCAGAGATGGCACCGTCACCGGTAGCTGGGACGGCTGGTCCTCAAGCACGGAGGAAAATGATTGCTGTTCCGGGTATCCGGAGACCCGATACTGTTTTTGGCAGGCATTCAGAAGTGCTTTGAAGCGAATACAGTCTAGCGGATAATCCTCGTTGACAACAGTCCGTCCAGAAGCGCTGTCTGCTGAGCTAAGAATGGACTCGATGTTTTTCCAAGCCAGGCTCTTGTCAACTACGACGTGAGTTGCGTCCTGGAGCGCTCGCATCCAGCCAGCGCCGTATTCTTGAACCTTGCGAATACGAATCTTTCGTGCTGGCGCGATATCATCATTGGGGATAAAATAGAAGCGTAAACCACGAAATATCTGCTGTTCCTCCGGCACGGTTTTGATGACCGCATCTCTCTTTCTCTTCTTCATGGCGGCAACCGAAGGTGAGTTGTCTGCCTGGCGGGGCAACAGAGGCCGTCTTGCTGGTAGCGGTGTCGTAGCAGACCTAGCAAAAGACGATATTGGTTGAAGCGGATGCCTAGTCGAAGAATCCGGTATGGGGGTGTCTTCAACGAAACTGCTGTCTACGGCCGCAGCGGCGACCCGGTCCTTGCTTCCGTGGGTCTTGATCTCTGCAAGAGGGGTCCTCTCGATAACTTCTTTCACACTGAGTTCTGCCAGCGCTGCCGGGACAGGTACTGATTGGACACTCCTGGTGTTTGGCTTTGGTTGCTGAGAGGCAGGTAATCGTGGAGGCTCCGGCTGGCTCCGCTCTTGGAGCGGTTGACGAGGTTGCGACAGGAAGGCTTTGATCTGTCGCCTGTGATATTCCTCGCTCTCGTTGAGCTCATCATCGTCGTCATCATCTGGATTGCCAATAGCCTCCAGCTGACGGAAAAATCGTGCTTTGTCTCTCAGCGAGTCTGTGCTTGCCATGGTGATGATGAAATGCTAAAGAGCCGTGCAGTAACCCATCGAACCAGAGGCATGTCGCTGATGGGCACTGCTGCCTGGTTATGAGGTGGGATGGTATGATGAGACGTTGTTTTTTGACCAGAAAGGACACACCTCTGAGCCGAAAGGATAAAGCAAGGACTATCCAGAAATTTTTGGGGTTTCCAATGAGATGGGTGTCATATTTTTGAGTTGTAGATGGATGAAAGGGATGGCCGGATGTCTTTGTTGACCTTGAATGTGGGTAGAGTACTGATATCATGTCACAAATGTACAGCCAGCCCAAATTGGTGCACCCGTGTGGGGAAGGGAGTGCAGTGGCCGCCTGCAAGTCATCCAATTGGGGCTGACCTTAGCACTGACAGCTCTCCACCGCCGGCCGGTAGTGCATGGTCGAGGCCCGCCCGATAGGCTCCTTTTGGCTAATTTGGGTCCAAGTTGCATATGATCGCCTGGACTTAATTCTTCACCAAGAATCAACAGGACTGACTGACTGAGCAATTTTCAAGGCAGCAGGATTGGTCTGTTTCTGCTCCTGCTCCCGCTCCCGCTCAGCTTTACCGAATGGTTCAGGCACTTTGCTTGGTGGCATAACCACAACTTAGACGCATATAGGTGGTTCACTCGCCGTCGAAGAAACCATTGCTAGGGTCCATGTAAGACCAAGCAGACACCGTCACCGAGACGCTGGCATCATCCACTCAATTCAAATCTCAACAGGTATTCCCCAAGGGTCGTCATGGGTCTGTCAGTTCTAACGCGAAAATTAAAGTACAGAGGCCAAAGAAGGGCCATCGCCTCCTCCGCTTGCCATCATGGTATCACCGTGTCCAAATCTAGATTATATGTACAAAAAGGGAAAGAAAAAGAGAAAACATGGCTCATTTTTCGTACTTTTCTTCGACGCTGTGAATCGATCACAGCCTTCTTCCCTCAACATGGTGGGCTGACAATCGTCTTCGGGTCGTCTCAGGTCAGGCCAGACCAGACGAATAATTGCAATCTTGTCGAACGCAGTTGAAGAGCAAATCGTGATTTCGCCTCGAGCTGAGCGGACGGTATTTTCGCTCAAAAATTCAGTGCACCTACGCCTCACTGGGCATGGCCAAAATGCTGTGGGTACTGTGATGACCCGGCAAAATTGCGGGCATCCATTAGGGGGATGCTGTTCTTCTCCATTGGTTGGAATGAGACCATGTCGTTGGAGTAGCGGCTGGCCGCTTCGTTGTCCATGTCGTTGAGTACCTCTCTTGTGAGCTCAACGTAGTCGTAGGCAAATTCGCCAATCTCCGCGTCGTCAATACCAAGAATCTCAGCCTCTTCAGTGGCACGCAGACGAAGACCTGGAATCATGTTCATGATAAAAAGGATGACACAGGTGCCGGCGAAAGAGTAGGCGCCGCCGCTGAAGGAATCAGCCAGCTGGTAGCCAAGTTGAATCCAGTTGTGGTTGATCCAGCCGCCGTCGATGGTTGAGACTCCGTCCAAGTGAGCGATGTAATTGGCAGCAAAGAAGGCCGTGCAGACGTTGCCAACAAGGCCGCCGATACCGTGGACTGCAAAAATGTCGAGGGCGTCATCTATCCTCAGAATGAATTTGAGTTTGGTCGCGTAGTTGGCGAAGGCAGCTCCGAGAACGCCGAAAGGAACTGCAGCCCAAACAGGGACGTATCCTTGAGACGTGTTAGTGTGTCGGCTCTCGAACAAAGTGCAAATATGCGACTACGTCTAGCCCGAGATCACTTACCGGAACCAGGTGTGATGGAGACCAGACCGGCAACGACGCCGGAGCAGAACCCGACGGTAGACCACTTGCGCTCCAGTCTGTAGTCCAAAACACACCAAGTGATGCCACCAACGCAAGCTGCCAGGTTCGTGACGACGGCCGCAATCACGGCACGCAGGTTGGCCGACAGGGCCGATCCGGCGTTGAAACCAAACCACCCAACCCACAGGAAAACGGTGCCGATAACGATGTGGGTGACATTGTGCGGGCGGTAGTTGAGCTCGTGTGTGCCGTGGCCGCGCCTCTTGCCCAACATCATGGAGTAAGCCAGGGCGGCGGTGCCGGAAGCGATGTGCACGGGGGTTCCTCCGGCGAAATCGAGGCCACCCATCTTGTTGGACCAGCCACTAGGGTTCCAGGTCCAACAGGCGATCGGATCGTAGATGACGGTTGCCCAAATGAACATAAAGATGACGCAGGGGAGCATGCGGCCGCGCTCGGCAACGGCACCGGTGGCGAGGGCAACAGTGATGCAAGAGAACATGCCCTGGTAGACGGCGAAGAGCAGGTCGGGAAGGCGGTCGGAGCCAACCGAGGGCCGGGCGAGGACATTTCTGAAACCAAAGTTGGACAGATCACCGATAAAGGGGCCGGCAGTGTGCGAAAAGGTCAAAGAATAGCCCCAGAAGAACCACTGGAAGCTCGTTACGGCGGTGGCCATGACGGAGAGCCAAATAAGAGAGAGAGCGGATTTCCTTCGTGCCAATCCCGAGTAGAAGAAGCTGCGCAAGCCGTGTTAATGGATCACGCGAAAAGAGAGAAGCAAGTCGAAGTTGAAACGTACCCTACGCCTGGAATCATGAGCAGAACGAGTGCCGTTGCGGTGATCATCCAAGCCACATCACCAGTCTATAGGTAAATTTCCAACATTAGCACTCGAGAACAATTCCCAGCACCAGCAGGTGAGGCGGAGCGGCCGGCTTCTCTACACACCTCATACCAAATGTTGAGGTCCTCAGTGAGGGAGTCGCCCCCCGTCGGGCCCGAGCCATTGTACGGCACAAGAGGCACGAACTCGAGGTCGTCGAGGTCGATGTCGAGGGAAGCCATGATGTCTGGCCAGGTACTCGGTATGTCGGCCCGTATCGGCGATCGTGAAATTCGAAACCGTGATATCGAGTCGACGACAGGCTGCGGCAGGCAGAAGGCGAGGCGGCCCGGTGTGGGGACAATCGACGAGCTGACTTTTGGTGATGTTGAAGCCTCTCTTTTCGACAGGCTCAAGCTTGAGCAGCGCCTCTAATTGGATCGCAGAGAAGCGTCGCGTACTGCGAAGAGGAATAACAATGGGTGACGGAAGGCAACATGACGAGGGCGGAGGCACAGCGTGAACGGACGCGGGATGCGCGAAGCTTATGAATGTGGACTACCGGGCGCCCGACACTGAGAGGAGAGTTGCGTTGCGGGCGGCTCGCTGAGTAGCCCTGAGAGTGGCGGGCAAGCTAGCGGCGGGGGACGGCACCTAGGCCTTGCCCGACCCGACAGCCCTCAGAAGCACCTAGGCAAAGGCAAGCAGGCCTGGGGCGAGCGAACGCGCGCTGGACCACTACAGGTCGCAGCATTGCTGGGCTGTCCCACGGAGAACTGCCCAGCCAAGGCTGCCGGACCAGGGACTAGGGGGGGTGGGCCAGAGTTTGCCCGGGGGGGGTCGGAGGCGAGATGTGTACCGGTAGGTTAGGCGGGATGCACCCTCACCACTCACCTCACGGCCCCCAGGGCACTCGCTTCAGTGCCCAGTGTCCAGTGTCGAGCGTCGCTGCAGCCTGCAGGACAGGGTTCCCGTCTTGTCCAGCAAGGGCCAATCGGCAGGGGAGCGCGAGGGGGAGGGGGGGAAGGGGCTGCTGAGCCTTATCGAGTGCACCGCAGATCCAATGCCCTCGCTCTCAGGGGTGCTTCTGCAAATCTGCGAATGGGGAGGGGGGCTTCACTGACAGAGACAGTGATTCCTTCTCTTATCGCCGATCGTGGCCACTGCATTCTCTATCCAAGACAACCCGGCCTGCAGTTGAAGGGAAGGAGGGAAAAGCAAAGAAACAACACGGATGTAGCAGCAATACTAACTGCAACTACGTACTGCACAGTAGGTACCTACCTGTATAGTAGTGCACTATACGGATACAGCTGGCAAGAAAGGAAGACTTGGAGACCAATGACTTTACCTATCAAACATGTACCGTGGTAATCGTCAGCTAGCGTCCGATGTCTGTCTGCGTACGAGCTCTCTCTCGACCCTGACTGAACGAATGCAACAAGTTGCAATGGAAAACGCATGTGCTTCACTATAATATGGGCCATGGCCCCTGCAGGACCCTAGTCCGAAAGGCCATTGAGGAGCGGCAATGGACGAACCGGGAATAGAGGCGCAGTCAAGGAAGGATCTTGTTACCATAGGTACCTACCTAGGTACGGATAGTATACATGGCACCAGATACCTACCGATAACGGTCAAAGCAACGGGCCGAGTGGAATCATTGTTGTTGGTCCAACAATGGCCAGTGCCCGAGAAGAAGAAGAGGGCTCCTCTGGGTTTCGCAAATTCTCGAAGGCGGCGCACCAAAAGATTCCGATCCGTGGGAGTGCCAGGAACGGCAGGTTGGCCGGAGATGCGAGGGGCAACAAGAAGTCATCATACACGGCACATACCTCACTATGCACGAGTTCCTCACATAGTAATCCGTACTGTATGGCCAGGTTGGTCTACCGCCTGCTTGCTTGTTGATGCAGTCCTTAGGGGAAGGATGTCACCGTGGCCAGAGGATGAGGCAAGTGCGGGCGCAGGGCAAGCCAGGAACAGCCATCGGCGGATGAACAGCTGTTTGCGGCCGACAATACGGATATTCCTACCGCCATGGCACATACCAACAGTATGTAGGTACTGATAACAGTAAGTAGGTAGGTATTACGGTACACACGTATCTAGGTAGTCGGGAAGTAGCGCAATACAAAGTACGAGCTGACCAGTCACACAGCCGAGGCACCGTTATTTTTTCTAGATTCTCACCTCCTCCCGCTTCGGTCATTACGACTGATGAATGCAAAAGATGTGCGCAGCCTCCGACGACAAATTTCCGACGGCCCTTGGGAAGACATGGAGTCCAGGGGAGCGTCTCACTTGCGGTTCTTGGCCAAACGCCGGTAGAGAGCTTATTCCCCAGCGAATAAGGCAATAGGCTTCGGGCAGGGTGTCGAGGTGTGCGCAGCGCGGTGTTATAGCCGCGTTTTCTTGAGACGAATTGCGGCATAGTGCTCCGCAGGCCATCATCTCAAGTCCCGCTGAAACGGGCGGGATTTGAAGTTGAGCTGATGAATGTCCTCAGTGCGGCAGGCGGGAACTCAAACCTTTCGCTCACCTCATACGCAGTGCAGTGTCTTCCCTGAGTAGATGTCCGTAGCTACCTACCTTTTGACTTTGGACGTCAGTCATGACTGTGGGCCATTTCATCATGACATGACGGAGCGAAGTGTTTGATGCTGACTGATCCATCGCAATTGCAATCCAGCAGCAAGGCACGACCGGATGCCTAGGTACCCAGGTACGTACTGATACTACGGATACTACACTGTATGTAGGAGCAAGGATGGGTGGGAACCACGCCCGCTACCAGCCTGATGGGAGAGCGCAGACAGGCAGTCCCTCACTCACCGGCCGAAGCGGCCGAGTAACTGCACTTTGTCATGATAAGCTTGCTGTCTCTGATTGGCCGATACGGCTGAGGTCCAGAAGTGAACGCGGCGGGTGCCCCCCAGTGGGGGGGGCCGGTTTGGATTTCGAACCTTCTTTGCTTTTTCTGTACCACTCCCCCCCCTGCTTCGCTTCCGCATCCGCGAACCACCCATTCAGCATCGCCATTAACATCATCAACCCAAACCCCCTTCTACACTGCTATGTCCACCGCCCGTCCAACCCCCTGTACCTCACTCATCCTCATCTCACAACTGCAGCATGTTCAACAGTGCTCTGTGTGATAGCAATTGCTATAGTACATATCACCGCCCGCTGGGAAACGGAGAACCAACCAGCTTTATGGCGACTGCTGGTTGGGGCGATGCCAACTGCACTCTCATTAACCTGAGATGCGCAACACCTGAATGAGCTCATATCCGGCCGGTGCACTTCGGCCACTAATCGAAGCCTCCATCTTCCTCGTATGCTACGCCAGACGTAGCTTTTCTTGAAACAGAAATGCTCCGGCGCCCACGCTCTGTGTACAAAGTACACCAGATTAACCCATCCATATCGCCATATCGCCAGTGCTTCATCTCGGCCCTGCAGGGGTTTCGACGTGCCCTCCCGCTTGTCCCACGCAGACTAGTCCGGGAATCATGGACCGCCGGCTGCACCAGGCCTTCCGGACGCTGCCTGCCTTTCTTCCCCGTCGGCATCGACCACTAACCACAGTTGTTCCTCCACCTGCCCTCGCACGGAGCAGACGCCTACTATTACATAGTATTAGATCGGCACCTCGCTCTCGTTGCGGTAAGAAGCTCTTGGCCCGGTAGACTAGCGTTGCGTGCCTGACATGCGCCTTCTCTTTCTCCTTGGGACCACGAACAACGCGACCTTGGTACGGCCCGTCGCACTCGAACGTGGTCGTCAGCTTGGTGACCGTGCACAACTTGACATTCCACTCTCCCCCACGGCCTTCGACGCCTCGAAAGACTTCAAGGCTTGATAGCAGGCCGCCGGGGGCCCTGAGAGCTCGTCATGGCCCTGCCAGCAGGGTTGCCGAGTGGCTCTTGGCCGTCGTTGCATTTCTCAATTGTTCTCGTCATATCCTGGACAATCAGTATCATGGGTATCTATCTTCCCCCGGATTAAAGGGGGCTCCAATCCTACTCCCCAGGAACCATCTCCTGGCCTGCCGTCACATCATGGCTCGTTATCCGCTCCTGGACGTATTCTTGGCTCCGCCTCCCATGCGCTCGATCACATCCATGATCCCTTTGCTTTCCTCCGGGATTTCCGTATATTATCTCGTCAGCATCCGTGGCGTGTTTTATGGGGATAGGTAGTATACGAGAGAGTCCCGCAGCCGCAGGGATGACTTCCAAACGAAGACCTTCCTCGCCGACTTCCTTCTCGGAGCAGCTCGACATTCTCGCGCAACGCGTGCTGCCACACGGAGAGAGAGAGAGAGAGATGCGCTATATACGGTCGTAAGCCTCCATGAATGGCAAGCAATGTCACGGGCTGCGTTGTTGATCGCAACGGTCTGATCTGGGGTGGTCCTCCTATCACAAGACGCAGCTTCGGATCTGGATTCCAGGAGCCACCCCCTTGAAATCAGCCAGCCCTCAGCCAAACGTTTGTAGGTTTCGGCATCGATACTTCATCGCGCGCTTGCATGCATGCCAGCGTTGCGAGAACGAGCCAACGCGCAAGTCTCGTCCTGTCTGCTAGCCGCGGCGGCTCTCGCAGAGGAGGTTCGAGCAATAAGTAGGAACTTAGGAGGACATTACATGGGAGCTCTGTACTGATCATGTGAGGCTACCTGAGAGAGGCTTGGACGGGTTTCTGAAGCTATGAGCCAGCAAGAGGGAGGCAACTTGCAAGGAGTTTCGGAGCAGTCATTGAGCTTGGGCGTGTCCCGTCCATCCCTCTCTTTGCCCCTATTTCTGTCTCTTTTTCGGTTGTGACGGAATTCCTCGTCCCTTATGCTTTGACCTGCAGCGTGTATCAACAGACACCTCCGCACCGCCTCTCACCCCGTCCCGGCACCTAGTGCAGCTGCGAGATGATGTCTCGGCTGCGCGACAGACTCTCCCTCGCGGTCGGGTAATACGGGAATCTTCGATATCTAACTCCAGGAAAACTATAAAAATAACACTGGGCCGGTATTTATTCAAACAAACCATGCGTTTTGTCATCTTCCAAGATGCCGGGTACTTTCTCGTCCAACTCTTCCAATGCGTGGCCTTCACGCCATGCTGCAGTGGCAGTTCAGCTAACCAGCGCCCCGCGTGGTAATAGCGCCCAGTGACCGCCGCATGAGCACTTCCGCTGCTGTGCCAGGACGAACGTGAACCCAGGGCGCGAGCCAGACACATCCTCCATGACGGCAGAGCAACGCACACAACGCCTCCACTGCGGCGCCTTGGACTCCTCCATCTCCTTTGCCCCCCCGACCGGCGGGCCGACCAGCTCGGCCCGCTTGAAGTTGTCAATGTACATTCCCCGAGCCTTGCGGGCCGCCAGTGAGCGACGGTCGTCGTCGATTTCGAGGAGGTCGAAATCGGCGAAGAAAAGTTTCGACGGATCCGTCTGGGCGCGATAGGCCTTGAGGTCCTTATTGAAGAACTTCAGCAGCACATTGAGGAAGGCCGGGGGCGGAGAGGACGCGAGGAGCATGTTCAGCTCGCAGTGAATCTGGGCGTTCTTCATTTGCGCCTCTACGGCCTTCTGATTCATCTGGGCGCCCGCCGGGTGCTTGCTCGCCAGTGAGGCCAGGGAAGCCTGGTAGGCGGTACGTATGTCGTTGTTGAGCAGAGTCAGGAGGCGATCAAACTCATGCACCTTGATGAGGCTGCTGGAAGTGTAGCGGTTCATCTTCTGGTACACCTTGTAGAGGGCCTGCATGCTCTTCACCGCCTTGACGGCCTGCGCGCTTGTATCTCCCTCGGCAGCTTTGCGCTCGTAAAATTCGATGGCACGATTCGAGAGACTTTCGAGGTGGGTTATGCGGCGGCAGACCGCCGACAAGAAGCCGCGCGTAGACGAGCAAAGGAGGAGGTGAAGAGAGACATCGGAACGAGATTGCAAGTAGGCGCTCACCTCGCTGAAGCGCTGCGGGGTGAGAAGAGCGAGAAATTGGGGATCGTCAAGAAGGGCGAACAGCGAATCGGTGAGCCAGGAGAGCAGGTAGTTGCACCACTTGGCGCAGCCTGAGAGTGCGTCGACGACCTCGGGCTCATCCAGAGGACTGAGCCTCTCGCGGACATTGACGGGGGTGTTACTCGCAATGGTAATGAGGATGACGACGTTGCGAGCATTGAGAGCTAGCATCGCAAATTTACCGCCAAACGACCGCGGTTGGAACATGCCCTTGTAGCCCAAGTGGTTTAGGATGCTGAGACACATCTGCAGCGAGCTATTTCGAACAAGGCTATCATGGTGAGTGTCTTCGGAGTAGTCAACTGGTATTTTGAGCATGCGAACGATCTCGTTGATCCAATCAAACGTAAAACCTAGCAAAGTCAGGGGATTGTAGACTGAACGGCGTGGAGTTTGCGTACGCTTCTTGTCGGCATAAGGCCGTGCGACGGCCAGGACATCGTCATAGTTTACGTTGTTGAAAGTAGCCGTTGAAGCTGCCACTGTGAGGCCTGCCAGCACAGCAGAGTATTGCGCTATACTGCGTTAGCCTGCCGAGATCAACAGGAAAGAGCCGGAGCGATTACCATCTTGATTGGAGTTCCCAATGTCGCCCAGGGTGTGGTGCAGTTTACTCCATTTCATCTTTCCGTCTTCTTGTATTTTGACTAGTGAACAGTTGGTTGGAGAGAAGGCAGCTTGCAAACCTGGATGTTGCGTCAGTTGAGCTGTTGTCGCTAACGTATGCAGTTCAGCTTACAAGGTGAATCATCCTGAAAAGCGAAGCCGACTTGGTTGAGGGTCATGACTCTGTCGAGATTGATCTCGTTGTATATTTCGTGAAGTGAGAACCTATCGCGGTACTCCACGGACCCGTCGCTGAAGGCCAGACAAACGACTCTGCCATACTGAAGCGTGTGGACACCAACCACAGCTTTGTTAATGACAACAGGGTCGTGTTTCTTCAGTCGAGACGAGGGCTTCGGCTAAGGCGTGTCAGTAATTTGACGGTAACAAGTAATTACACAAAAATTTCCTTACCGTAGGGACCGAGCCTGTGCTGTTTCTACGGTTTCCCAGCTGCTCAAACGCGGGATGTAGTTTCTGGGGTTGGTCGTTGATGACCTCCCACTTGTCGATAATACTCTGTGTTTCTTGGAAAGGGGTATTCGGAGTAGGGAGATGGGTGCGAATGGCGAGAATGACAGGTGGCGCCCAGCCTTGCCCAGTGAGATCCGTGGTCGACGGGAGTATTTCAAGATGTGATAGTTGAGTCATGGAGGAGTCGACTGGCGAGGTGGCCGGGCCGTTGGGCAACCAGCTGGACACGGCGATATGCTTCTCTTGCAGAATCGGGTTCAACGGCTGACTGCCTGGGGGCGGCTTGTTGTCAGATTGAGACTGTGGCAGACCCCAGTGGATGGCCACCCTCGCAACCTTGAGCTGCTTGGAGGCCGTGGCTAGGACAATCCAAAGCGAACCTAACCCGACACCAAGTTAGTGAGTCGAGCAACCTACAAACAGAAGATCACTTACTCTTGTCGCTGTGAAGGGTTGCATGAGTAATCAAGTCCTCCGACGAGTTGACGCTCTCAAGCTCCAGCGTTGTCTCCTCGATCTTATTGTTGTTCTGTGCCCAAAACATCTTCAGAATGCCGTTTGCTGTTACGCACAAGAAAGCACTCTTGGATGGATTGGGATGCCAAGGGCCGTAGGCATGGACAAACGAACTCTCGTAGCGGTATGAAGTGCCATCCTTCACAGCCGGTCCGTGACTAACATAGTACTGCGGCGGGTCAGTCACGACCGCCAAAAGAAGGCGCCGAGGGGTTCGGGGCATATACCTGTTTGCTTTGAGGGGGCGCCAATGCCAGCCAGTAGCAGCCTACAACGGCGTGAAGGTCATCAACTGGGTCCTGATCCCATTTTCGCGTCGCGAAAGGGCGATTAAGGTTCATCGAGAAGGTGAGTATGGAAACCCGGCCAGTCGCATCGATAACAGCCAGCTCCGGGCTCGCGGTGGAGGCCCACGCAAGATGAACGATGTGACTGGACGGGCTTGTGGTAATGAGGTCGATTTTGGTGGGTTCACTGAGGCCCCATTCGCCATCATCGGGATGGGAGCGGATAAATCTGGTCTCCAAGGACCTCCCATCCGCAGAGATGGAGGCTATGACGCCAGACTTAGACCATGCTACTCCCCTATAATGTGTTGTAAGATTCCAGCCCGCTCGTGAGACGATTCGTACGTATAGGGGGGGGGGCTCTCACTGGCAACAACCGCGGGTTCGCAGGTCATCCATCCTCTGACGCAGCTGTTTGGAAGGGGGACGGGAGGTTTGGAGAGTCAGACCAACGCCATCGCCGAAGAGGTCATCGACGTCTAGCTGGTCCACCTGCATTGGGCCATTCATGCCGTTCTCGAGCATGAGCGGCATCTTTGCCTCAGTCATGGATGCTATTACTCCAGGAAGCCGTTGTTACGAATACGCGTGCGCGTCCAACGCCAGTTACGGTAGTAGTAGTAGTAGGGAAGGCTGAAATGCTGTTTTAAGGAGATGACTTCGAGAGCCGGCAGCAGCTCATCTTCCCAGCAAGGCGAGCGAATGTTTTCGTTTTCATGCGGCAGACTGAGGACGAACGTGTCTGTCCATGCAAAGGTAGGGAAGCTACGAGTGAAACGTAAACCTGTGTGAGATGGCTTTGACTCTACACTCAACCGAATATTGACATCGGAGTGTGGCTGAGAGCAAAACGTAGATGGATGGACGAGCAGACGTTAACAAATTATGTTGTGGTGGAAAGCGGTAACCAATTGGCAACTTAGCGGACTGATGAAGTAAGATCCACTGCCTGCCAACCAAGTACCTAGGCAGTCGGTGCAGCACGTACCAGAGTACGGACCTCCAGCCTGATCGCGGCTGAAGTGCTCTCCGCCCGGGCAGTGTCTCTCAGGACCTGCACTGTAGGTACCTATCAGGCAGCATCCCCAGCCCCAACTCCACTGTGGCTTCAGCAGTGGCACACGTGGGCACGCCTCATGGAAATGGACTTGGCGGGACCCATGGAACCTTCAGGGCCTCCGTCCAAATCGTTAGGTTCCATATCTGAGGGCATGGATTAGCTGCCTACGAATACCTAGATCCGTAATGTTTTTTTTCCTTCCTAAGATAGGCTTTAAAAAAAGATAAAGAAAACTATGATGACTCCTGGTATATGTATTTTTTTACTGTTAGGCCCACAGGTGCGGATAGTGTACGGATAGTGATGAGAAAATCAACAGAGGATATGATATGTTGGGCGTGTGGCTGGGCCAGTAGCTATCGCGATCGCCCGAGACCAATGGAGTGATCCACGCGGGGAGACACGACGAAAGCGTAGTCAGGAAGGTTGGCCGAATAGCGGGCCGTGGGCTGTCCCGTCGCGGCCGCGGCGGACGATGGATGTTGCGGATTCGCAGGGCGTGTTTGTTCGAGTTCTCGGAGTCTGGAACCAGGCCCCGGCCAGCCAGTGATTTGGACCGTGATGGCCGAGGCAAACGAGAAGTCCGGCCGGTCGGTCGGAAGATGGCTGTACGGATATGGTCGACGACCTGCGGTAGCCAAGACTCGGCCGGGTGTCGTTTGCAACAGAGCAATCAGCATCGCGAAGATGGTAAGCGGCAGGCTCGGACGAAATCTCGGGGGACAGGTCGTATCTCCTATCATAACTCCCCCTTCCGACCGAGGAGGCATCCGGAACTACGAGCTCTCAAGCTTGCGACCGAAGGCTTCCCGAGGCAAACGGAGCCCCGTTTTCAGGTTCGACCAGGGTTACAAGACCCCAATTGAGCACAAAGCCCCGCAGGAGACGGAGAAGCCCCCCTGGCAATCCCCGCCCCGGCCTGCAGGTGGAGGGGACACCGGAGGGGACACTGGAGGGGGAATGGGAAAAAATTGAGGAGAATTCGAGGCACAGGCACTTGGGTTCTTGGGTTCTTACTTAGTAGGCAGGTGACAGAAAAAGACGCACGTCTGGAGTTTCGTTTTAAGCTGATGGCAATGTCTTAAGATGGGCTTTTGGAAGTAAAGGAGGGTAGGCATAATTGCTAAGAATCTATCCGTGATGTGCTAGCTGAGGCGTCCGCGTTTTTCTGTCACTCGCGTGCCGAGGAACCTATGGTGTGGAAATTTTGGCTGATATTGTAATTGTCTCTGCTGATTGGACGCGCAGGGAAGGAAGTGCACGTTCATGCATGCATGCAGCATTGCAGACATTTACACTCGAGCTGTTTCTAGACTGACTCGAGAAAATGCCAACATCAGCCTCAGTGTATGCTCGTGTTCTGTCTGTCGTTCTCTTTTATTTCTCACTAGAGACCGAAATTCTTATGTAGAAAATCGTCAACCATCGAGTGTGAGGATATGTATGTACCCAGCATGTCATGTGTGTCGAGAGGCGAGGGTAGTAGGTACCTAGGACAATATATCAGCACCCACACGAGAGGCCTTGATGCATTCTCAATAGCATTAGCATTCACTGTCGCCCGCACACAAGCTCAAGAGTTGCTATGTAAATGCTGAAGGCCGTTCAGGAAATGCTCGTCTTTCCCCCTCTCACAAGAAGAAAAGGCCAGCGAATTAAGAAACGAAGCGCTGGACAAGGTCAACTTCACATGATGGAGAGCAGAAGGCCCCACTCCCTCATGGGGATTAGTGTAGGCGTGGGCACATCTACTATTAGTGCAGCGTCGCGTGCCGGCGGGGACGTGGACCTGACACTGGAGCAGAGAAGAAAAAAGTCAAGTCCGTTCGTTGGCAGTCGTTGCACATCTACTAACAGCAACAAGGGAGTAACCAGAAAATGCTCGGGTGAACGGGATACGGGTTCATGCTGACGATACCAGCAAGGCCAAGTCGTGATACGGCACCGGAACAAGAAAAGGGTGACGACATGCAGCGCGCACAAATATGTCATTGGCATGTCTACATAGCACTTAAGGTACGGATATGTACCACTGATACGGATACTTATTTGCTCTTGTTAAACTGCTATGGCGCCTTCATTGGTATCCACCTCGCCGTATGCATCGGTTGCAACGATTATATGGATGTATCCGTACCTCAGGTAGTATCTGTACGGATACATGTATGTCGCTGATTTCTTCACTCCAACATCGCCAGCAGCAGCCGGCTTTGTTGCCGGGGGAGACGGAAGAGTGGGCTTGCCTATGTACCTCCCAACCTCCGTAGTAGGGCATTGCAGCGTATGGCGATCGAAGAGTCTCCTAATATACAGGTAGGT
Source organism: Colletotrichum plurivorum (assembly GCA_014235945.1). Classification (NCBI taxonomy): domain Eukaryota; kingdom Fungi; phylum Ascomycota; class Sordariomycetes; order Glomerellales; family Glomerellaceae; genus Colletotrichum; species Colletotrichum plurivorum. The sequence goes on from WIGO01000055.1 coordinate 17,138, forward strand.
ATCCGTAGACTTGTGGCGTATCCGTACTATACCTAGTACACAGAAATCGACACCGCTCTGCAGACTGCAACAAAGTACCTCAGGAGTCGGGCCTCAAGGGAAGTGGCAGGGGAGGGAGCATGATGAAGCGGGCTGCGGTTCCATCGGAGGAAGGTCTCCACAGTCTGAAGAGGCCCCACTCCAGTCTCCTTGCTGCTTTTTGCTGCTGAGTGAAAATAATCCAGTTATGCTGATTCGTCCGCTGGACCGCTGTTCCCTTCGTCATAGCCGAGGAAATCCACCTGCGCCAACCCTGTTCCCTCCACCTCCCACACAGCAGCGCGGCAACCACAGGGCATGCCACCAGCAGCCAGCCAACCTAACCTAGATTGAGCCGAGCGCTCATCACAGACGAAAGCCTGGCGAAAGGCGCGCGGAAGGTGCGAGCTTTTTACAGTCACCCCCAGCCCGAGACAGCCTGGCCTTGTCGCCTTTTTCTTCTACTTCCCATCTTCGTCGGAAATTTCCTCCACCTCCTCCTTCTCTTCCTCTTAATATTCTTTTCCTCCCTCCATCCCCCTCCTTCCTCTCTCCCAACCTCAGAGTTCCCTTCCCACAAGGTCAGGGCACTTGAGAGACAGGCTTGCCGAGCTCCTGCACTCTCCACTCCAACTCAATTGAATAGTGAGACAGCTGCTCGCTGCGTCAACTTTGACCATGCTGGCTTCACGACAGCTCCTGGGCTCCGTGGCCCGGAGCCGCACCGCCGCCAGTGCCAGTCTGGGACTGCGCCGCATGGCTACCGTTTCCGACTCTCCCCTCGACCGCAAGGTAGGAATTTTTTTTCCCCAACCCCATGCCTTGCTATCCAGCCCGAGATGAGGCGACGTAAAGAAGCAGTTTCGTCGACTGCCTGCGGCGTCCTCCCGCGCACCGGAATACGTGGTCTTTCGAACCCATCCCGCTGACTGACTCGTCGTAAACAGGTCAGGCAAAACATTCACGAGGAGGGCAACTTCATCAACTACAAGAAGATGTCTGAGAACCTTGCCATTGTGCGCGGCCGTCTCAACCGCCCCCTCACCTACGCCGAGAAGATTCTTTACTCCCATCTCGACAACCCCCACGAGCAAGAAATTGAGCGTGGTGTGTCGTACCTGAAGCTCCGCCCTGACCGTGTTGCTTGCCAGGATGCCACTGCTCAGATGGCTATCCTCCAGTTCATGTCTGCCGGCATGCCCGCCGTCGCGAACCCCACCACTGTTCACTGCGATCACTTGATCGAGGCTCAGGTTGGTGGTGAGAAGGATCTTGCCCGTGCTGTTGGTATCAACAAGGAGGTCTATGACTTCCTGTCCTCTGCTTGCGCCAAGTACAATATCGGTTTCTGGAAGCCTGGCTCTGGTATCATCCACCAGATTGTCCTCGAGAACTACGCTTTCCCCGGTGGTCTGCTTATCGGAACTGACTCTCACACTCCCAACGCCGGTGGTCTCGGCATGTGCGCCATTGGTGTCGGTGGTGCCGATGCTGTCGACGTCATGGCCAACCTTCCCTGGGAGCTGAAGGCCCCTAAGGTCATTGGTGTCAAGCTTACTGGTGAGATGTCTGGCTGGACTACTCCCAAGGACATCATCCTGAAGGTCGCGGGTATCCTTACTGTCAAGGGCGGTACTGGCGCTATCGTTGAGTACCACGGCCCTGGCGTCGACCAAATTTCTGCCACCGGCATGGGTACCATCTGCAACATGGGTGCCGAGATTGGCGCTACCACCTCCGTCTTCCCTTTCAACGGCCGTATGCACGACTACCTCGCTGCAACCAAGCGCAAGGATATCGGTGATTTCGCCCGCACTTACGCCAAGGAGCTCCGTGAGGATGAGGGTGCCGAGTACGACCAGCTCATCGAGATCAACCTCTCCGAGCTCGAGCCCCATATCAACGGTCCCTTCACCCCTGATCTGGCCACCCCCATCTCCAAGTTCAGTGAGGCTGTCAAGGCCAACAACTGGCCCGAGGAGCTCAAGGTCGGTCTGATCGGCTCTTGCACCAACTCTTCCTACGAAGACATGTCCCGCGCCGCTTCCATTGCCCGCGACGCCCTTGACCATGGTCTCAAGTCCAAGGCCATCTTCACTATCACCCCTGGTTCCGAGCAGATTCGCGCCACCATTGCCCGTGACGGCCAACTCCAGACCTTTGAGGAATACGGCGGTATTGTTCTTGCCAACGCCTGTGGTCCTTGCATCGGTCAGTGGGATCGTCAGGACGTCAAGAAGGGTACCCCTAACTCTATCATCTCCTCCTACAACCGCAACTTCACCGGCCGCAACGATGGCAACCCTGCCACCCACTCCTTTGTCACATCTCCCGATCTGGTCGTCGCCATGACCGTCGCTGGCAGCCTGCACTTCAACCCTCTGACCGACAAGCTCAAGGACAAGGATGGTAACGAGTTCATGCTCAAGCCTCCCTCTGGCGATGGTCTTCCCCAGCGCGGCTACGACCCCGGTCAGAACACCTACCAGGCCCCCCCTGCCGACCGCAGCACCGTCAACGTCCAGGTTTCCCCCACTTCCGACCGTCTCCAGGTTCTGTCTCCTTTCCAGCCCTGGGACGGCAAGGACGTCAAGGACATCCCTATTCTGATCAAGGCCCAGGGCAAGACCACTACTGACCACATCTCCATGGCTGGCCCCTGGCTCAAGTACCGTGGCCATCTGGACAACATCTCCAACAACATGCTAATTGGTGCCATCAACGAGGCCAACGGCGAGGCGAACAAGATCAAGAACTTCACCACGGGTGAGTGGGACGCCGTTCCTGCTGTTGCCCGCGACTACAAGGCCAAGGGCATCAAGTGGGTTGTCATTGGTGACTGGAACTACGGCGAGGGTTCTTCCCGTGAGCACGCCGCTCTTGAGCCCCGCCACCTCGGCGGTCTTGCTATCATCACTCGCTCTTTCGCCCGTATCCACGAGACCAACCTGAAGAAGCAGGGTATGCTTCCTCTGACCTTCTCCGACCCTGCCGATTACGACAAGATCAAGCCCGAGGACAAGGTCGACATTCTTGCCACTGAGCTCGAGGTTGGCAAGCCCCTGACCATGGTCGTTCACCCCAAGGAGGGTGCTTCGTTCGAGGTCAAGCTGTCCCACACCTTCAACGCCCCCCAGATTGAGTGGTTCAAGAACGGTAGCGCTCTGAACACCATGGCCAAGGCCGCGGCTGCCGGCAAGTCATGAAATCGTGATTTGTTGGTGCGATGAATGGGTTATTTGATTTGGGTGGTGTAGGCGTCATCTTTTCATTGGCATGTTCTGGGGTGTCGGTCGGTAGAACTTCAAGTCAAAGGCCGCGTGCCCTGGTTTTTATGGTTGGGCTATCATACCTTGCGGGACTTTGTTTTCTTTTTACGTTATGTAGGCCAATGATTCCATAGTCTGTATAAATTATAAACGTTCAGAAGACGAGGTTGATTCGCGGCGAAGTGACTACTTGGCTGTCTGGTAGTACGGATACTTAAAATGCTGGAGTTGGCGAAATATTTAGGGCTCCAACATTGTTACTAACTTATCGCCATATCCCCCGGCGCGGGTTCTGGGTGCCGCTCCGTACGCTTAATAAGTATGGTCACGTGAAGTCGGTGCGACTCTATGTTATTCATCTTGTGACTCAGTTGGGCGATCGCAGCCGACCAAGGCTTGTGATAAAAATTAGAACAATTGACATAACAAAAATAAAGATGTGAAAACACTGCTAGTAAATATTTTGCGGCTCCTTAGGAACCACTGGTTGCAAATGCAATGGTCCCGGCGGATTCATTGTAGCCGTCAGGGCTGGCATGGCTTGGTGGCCAGAGCAATACTGTGCTGAATAATAAACTTGTGTGCTAAAACAATCAAGACTGGGAGTGTTGTCTGCGGGATAAAAAAGCCATCCATTGTCTCCGTCGCACCACCCGAGTCGTCTTCCGTCCATGGCCATGGCGAAGACCTATGCCGCTTGAATCCCACAAGTCTTGCTAGGTAGGTGCTTATGATCCGACTTACATAAGCAAGCTACCAAAGTACGTACCTTTAGAAAGAGGGGAGCCAAACAATAACAGGAGGGGATCCACCCGACACGATTTCCACAAAGGAAGCCATCCGGCGGATTGCCGTAGGTTGCTACGGACATACACTACAAGGAGTTGACAATAACGGCGCGTGGTACGGGCAGAGTAATTGGGAAGAAACGAAGAAGGGTGGGGTGGCCAGTAGTTCTGCCAACAGAATTAGGTAGAGTCGAGCAGAGTCAAGGGACAAGTACGTAAGGGCCTGACCAGATCTGGCTGCACTCATTGGGGATTTGGGAGTCGTCTGGACTCTGGAGGCCGGAACCAAAACAAGAGGGCGTATAGGTAGGTACTACGGACACTTCGATCCATCGACCCGATACGCACTAGTCCTTATAGGAATCGCATCTTGCGGCTTTGCAGTTACCTGACAAGGTACCGAGGTACTAGTCTCGCTCAGACTTGGGCAGGTTAACTTGGCTTGTTGTTGACGGCTCCTTGCTGACCTGACCTCTTATTTACCTACCAGCCTACCAGTACCAAGTCATGTCCGCTCCCATTTCTTGCGCGCCGCCCACGTCCCCCTTCCCCACCGCCCGCCCCTTCCTCTGTGCCCCATCCATGTACGTCTGCGTGCAGGTAACACGGCTGGATACTTGTTAAGGTACCCTCGCCCGTTCCCTCTCCACACTTTGTCTTTCTTCAACGACACTCTCATCTTTGCGGACAACGAAAACCCTTTCAAGCCCCGACCGGAGAAAGAAATCTCAGCAACTAAAAAAAACACGCAATCGTCATGGAATAAAATATTTTTGCTCATGCTTTTGGATCGTTTGTTCCGCCGTTTTCTCCCTTTCTCTTTTCCCCTGTCTCCGACAGTAGACGTCGAAATGGGCGCACCGCGACCCCCTTCAAATATCGACGTCGACGCGCACAGTCAGACCTCATCTCCCTCAGACATGCCCCTTTCCTCGCCTCTATCGATGCTCTCAAAGTCGCCCTCCGCTCCCTCGACGAACGAAGTCAATATGGACGCGTCGAAGCGATACCCATCGCCCACCTCCTCGATGCCCTCCGGCGCACAGTCGCCTCTGACGCTGGAGACCACGGACGACTCCGTGCCCGCCATCAAGCTCGACAACGCGGCCGACTCCATCAACGTGAACTCCAGTGATTCGAACGAGGGCCAACCGCCCCGGAAACGGCGAAAGATCACGCCCCCAAAAGAGCGCACCACTGAGCACTTGGACTTGGAAAAATGCGACGAGAACGACGAGAAATTGGCGCGCTTAGTTTCCGCACTCAAGAAGAGGAAGAAGATTGTCGTCATCGCAGGTGCTGGTATCTCAGTCTCGGCCGGTATTCCGGATTTCAGATCCAAGACGGGTCTGTTTGCGACTCTGCCCAACGACCACAAGATGAAGGGTTCCGGCAAGCATTTATTTGACGCGTCTGTTTACAAGCATGACTCTTCCACCGAGAAATTCCACAAGATGATTTGCGACCTGTCGAACATGGTCAAGGCTGCTAAGCCAACCCCCTTCCACCACCTTCTCGCTTCTCTCGCCCAGGAAAAGCGGTTACTACGACTGTATAGCCAGAATGTTGACTGCATCGATACAAATATGGAACCACTAAAAACAGCGGTCCCCCTCAATGTCCGTGGACCTTGGCCCACGACGATCCAACTTCACGGCAGTGTCGAGCACATGGTATGCTCAAAATGTGCCGACATCAAACCGCTAAAAAACGAGCTTTTCGTGGGCCATGAGGCTCCACTATGCGAGGAGTGCAAGACTCTGGACCAACTCCGGACCCAATTCGAGCAGAGGCGAAGCCACGGCATCGGGCGCCTGCGCCCCAGGATGGTGCTCTACAACGAATTCAACCCGGACGAAGAGGCCATTGGTAAGGTCTCGAGCGTGGATCTGAAGTCGCGACCAGACGCCGTCATCGTCGTCGGGACCAGCCTCAAGATTCCTGGGGTCAGGAGGCTTGTCAAGGAGCTGTGCCAGGTCACTCGCAGTCGCAGGGACGGTTTTACCGCATGGATCAATGTCGATTCGGAGCCCCAACACAATGATTTCAAGGATTGTTGGGATCTGGTAGTTCGCGGGAAATGCGACGATGTCGCGCACTGGGTGGCATTACCGCGATTTGACGACCCCCGGGACACCGACACTGCCCGCCTGAGTGAGGAAGACGAGCAGCAGCGTCAGGCCCGACTTCGCCATACTGAATTCCAGGTGGCGCTCGTATCGTCTGCTCCGGGATCACCTACAAAGTCTGAGTCTGGTCTTACGGCAGAAACCAAGAAACGCAAATTGGTCGATCCTTTTCAGAGCATTCCAACACCGACGGCGAGCCCAAAGATTAAGGCTTTCGAGGCGGGAAGGAAGACGTTGAAATCGAAACAGAGCAAGCTCTCTTTTGGCGGGCCGGAACTGGCCGCTACCGACGCGCAAGGTGCGCCAGGCGCACCACCCAAGAAGACGAAAAATGCTGCGAAAAAGCCTCGAAAAACCAACGGGAAGAAGACCGGGGAGATACCCAAGAATCCGCTTAGCCAGACTTTCAAGACCCAGAAGAATCGGGAGCTCGCCGATATGCCCCAGGAAACTCTTGCCGGCAAACTAGATAACCAGCATTATCACTACGTCGATGGCAAAATGAGTTCTCTGCTCCCGCCTTTGCGACCGGAAGCCCAGAAGCCGGCTAAGAATATCTACTACCCACAAAAGCGGTCCGCTGAACCTTCCACGGATGGGGAGGCGCCGAAGATGAAGCCCTCGTCCATCGCCCGCTCCTCGCTATCAGATCGACCAAAGTCGTCACCCAACATGAACATCATAATGGAAGATGGCAATGGTTCCGTCCGCCCAGCAACGCCCATCGATGCACGGCGGAAATCTGCCGACACCATTTCACCGCAGTCCATTCCCAAGGGGATGGAGATGTTTTTGGATTGAGAACGGAGTGCCAACGCATTAGTTCTTGCTTTTGTTATTTCATGCGTATCGCACGCATTATGCTTTTCCGGTTCTGCATAGAACGCATCGCCACATCGGTACCGAAGAGTTCGGGCCGCATGGAACGACCACTGGGGGTTTTTGGTTTTGTATGCTTTTTTCATCTTTTTAATCATTTGTTTCTCACGACAGGAGTTGGTGGAACACATCCACTGAGTGGTACTCTGCATTACTCTTCACATGCATATCATGGCTCTGCCCTCGGCCTGTCTGCACAGAGGTTGCATCAGATTCAGGGCCACGAGGAACCGGATGCCGTTCTTCTGGGCCTGGGCAGGCCATTTCAGGCTGGCGACTCTGCTCAACGACCGCAAGTACGATCCAAAGAAGTCATGGTTTAGAGGCGTCGAAGGCCGCATGCCATGTCCAGTGTGTTCAATATACCATGAAACACTTGATGCGACATGATTATACATAAATACAGACATACACATGCGGAAACTACTGAATATTCTGTGAGCCCCGTTGTGCTTAAGCACCCTTCTCAGTGTCGTTTGTGACCGGTAATTGCCGGACGTTGTTAGCTGTGTAGCAAGGCGTCACCGAGCGTTGGCCGTCGCCTACCGCTATGGCACCACTTAATACCTGGCCGGCAAAACACGCGAAGTCCACTACCGTCCAGTGCGTGGATGACGGCCATCACCGAATAGCCATGACTTGTCGAATAGATACCAGGCACTGAATTGCATTTATAAGGGAGGCAGAGGATCATTAATTTGTTCATTGGGTGGTATATAATGACACATTCATTGGTGCCTCGGCGCCCTTCAGGGACATCTCCCCATCCACCTTCGTGGTCTGCGCTCCGCCTGCGTCATTTTGCGAACCAGTAGCAGGTCTCTTCCGGCCATCAAGACACGTAGACAACTGCAGACTCTTCGAAAGGTATTTTTTTTTGGGTGCTCTGACTCCCCACGCTGCCTGTGGAAATTCTAATAAGGCCCGGTATTTCTTTCTCTGGTCTTGACAAATCTCACTCTGCTTGCTCAATGTCGGCTTTTTTCGTTCTCGGCGCCAGCCGAATGGTCCATCGCGTCCGTAGCCTGTCGCATCCACTAGCAAGAACACAGCCGACAAGGCTGCGGATTCCAGAACAACAGCGAGGCGAACGTCATGTGACCCCGATCCCACGCCTTACAGCCCAGCCCCTATGTCCGTCTCCTCCCAAAAGGAAAAAAAAAAAGTTCAGAACCAGGACGTAAGACACGATGGTTTCGCAAAACTCCAAAAGGTCGTCCTGTACCATGCAAGTCCGGGTATGTGGTTTATCATTCCCTCGCCTCGACGAAAATGCCTTCCTTCCCTAGTACCGAAACGCCAGGCCAATGCTTAAAAAATGACACGTATCATGACTTGCTCGAGACTGACTCTGCAGAATGGAAGTCGCCCGCTCCTCTGCGCGTGGGTGTTTGTTTATCGTGTTGGATTCTGCACCTAGGAGGCGGCAGTTGTGCCATTCGCTGTGGCATCTGCCGGTTTCTCTCCGTTCTGTTTCTTCGCCTCTCTGTCCCTCAGGACTCTATACATGGCGCTTAATCGATCGCCCGTCACCTCGTTACTAGTACTGTCAACGGGCCATAGGTTCGCCAAGAACTCCCTGGGTGATAGTTAGCATGATATCAGCTTGCCCGAGTCGGTCGAACTTACCAGAAGCGATTCTTCAGCGCATCATCGCGCTCCTGGACGAATTCCCGGTCCAGGAAGTTGCCAATCACCACCAGTTCCTCGCCAAAGATCCTAGCACGTTCCTTACTCGACTTGACCCTCTCCTTCGTCGTACACAGGATAGCCTCAAAGTTCGCCCGGACTGGTTTCAGAAGGTACCAGAGCATGGCATCTGCATCAGTCTCTCTCTCTTCCTTGTTGTCTCCCATCCGACGCAGTTGCTCAAGGCGACGAAGAGCCTGATTACGGCGGTCACCGTCTGGCTGGCTGACTCTTGGAGTATTGCCCGAGCGGCGGCGTTCATCCCCATAGCGGTGGTCCTCCGGGCGGCGGTGCTTATGGCCACGATCGCTCTCATCGCGGTGCCTGCGCTGATCGGTTCTAGGAGAGTGCTGTTCCTCGCCGTTGCTCTTGGTACGGCGTGTCTCGTCCATTCTCCGATGCTTCGGAATGCGCCCGTCGTCCTGTCCAGAGTGCTTTCTCTTCGAGTCCGGACGCGGCGTGCCTCGCTCCTCAGCGTTGCTTCGACTGCGGTGGTGTTCGCTGTGACTGCGTTCCCGATCACGATGAGAAGTGCTCTTCTTCATACTCTGCGGCGCCGGGGATGCTGCGCCGCTTCCGACATCGCTGCGACGGTGTCCGTTCGCTAACCTCTTGTTGTTGCGGTGATGGTTTTCAACAGCTCTGTGCGCCAATGGGTCGGCCGAATGCTTGGCCTGTAGCACAGAGAGCAGATACTCCGAGCGACGAACAAGATGAACGGCTCCTGGAGAGCTCACACCCTTATCGGTGGCCTTGTTTCGTTCCTCCTTTTTTTCGATGCGGTGCTCTTCGAGAAAGAACTTGTCCGCCATGTCGAGCTGAGCATCATCTCGAATCTGGGCCCAGGCCCCAAAGCCGTACCGATCGATACCCACAAGCAACATGCCGTCTTCTCGAGCCCCCCACTCGCAGGTGTAATGGGCTGCCTTTGTCGCATCGGCAAGACGGAAGGTCTTGATATCGTCGTTCTTTTGCAAGACTTGGCGCAGGAGGCGGAGCTGACGGGGTCGTTCCACGGCTGTTTCGGCGTTCATCTTCCGGACCTCGCCGAAATCAACAAGAACCGCTTTCTTGTCCTTCTTCGTCAAAGTTTTGCCCAGCTTCCGCTCGTCGTCCATGAGACGTGCGTTGTTATCGTTCAGCGCGTCTTCGCAAGTCTTGACAAAGTCATCAAGAATCGACTTCAGTAAGTCGCGGTCCCTTTCACCAAGCCTAGCTTCTTGGACAAGTTCATCCCCGCGGTCCTCCATGGAACCGTAGCGAAAGAAGGCCTTGAGGAGGTTGCGTGTTTCCTTTTCGTTCAGTGGCCGTTTAGGGTCGCGCAGCAGAGCGCGTTGCTCCTCGGCTTCCTGACGCTGTTGTTCTTCTCTCTCGCGCTTCTTCGCAAGGCGGTCCGCTCTGTCCGTCTCACCGCCGTGCCGGTTCTTCATCGTGGCCCTGCGCGGAGCACTCTCTGCAGCAACCTTCGCAAGGTACTCTTCGTTCTTCCGCTGGTCTTCCTCGGCTTTGATGACGGCAAGCTCATCTGCGGGTATGATCTGGTCCCAGTCCAGAGCCAAATCATCCACCTTGACATCGGTGTACTGCATGAAGTTGTCCCAGTCGATACCGCCGCTACTGAGATTCATCTTGTCATCGACCTTGGTTTTGGTGACTTCGGCGTTCTCAAGGATCGAATCGATGTCAAGCTGCTCGAGTCGCTCCTGGTTTCCGGTTTGCTCGAACATTTTCTGCGAACGCATTTTGAGGACCCATTGAATGTCCTCTGCAGAACTGGGGCCGTCCATCCTGATGCCCTTCTTGTTCATCTCTTCGCGGAACGCCTTTCCGTCATCGGTGACGCCAGCTTGGATGGTGAGGTACTCTAGAAGCAGCTTATTGCGAGCGCGCTCGAGAACCTCTTCCTCTACAGTCTCTTTTGACACCAGGCGGTAGATGCTGACGGGCTTTTTCTGGCCAATTCGATGCGCACGTCCCATAGCCTGCAAGTCGGCTTGCGGGTTCCAGTCAGAGTCAAAGATGATGACAGTGTCCGCAGTCATGAGGTTGATACCGAGACCGCCTGCTCTGGTTGAGAGTAGAAAGCAAAAGTCTTCGCTGTCTTCGGCGTTGAAGTGATTAATCGCCATGCGGCGAGGAGCAGCTGCGATTGTACCGTCAAGACGCTGGAACTTATATCCCCTGAGGGCCAGGTAGTCGCTGAGAATGTCAAGCATCTTGACCATCTGGCTGAAAACAAGAACGCGGTGGCCGTCCTTCTTGAGCTTCGTCAACAACTGATCGAGAAGCATCATCTTCCCACTGCTGGCAATCAGGCCTTTGATTTGGTCCTCGCGACGGGTGCTACCGGCAAGCACTCTCTCTTCGGCGCCAGGGAACATGTAGGGGTGGTTGCTGACTTTCTTCAACTCCATCATGATGTTCAGCAGCGAGCTCTTCTGGCCTGTCGCGTCGGAAAGCGCAGCGTAGTTCCTGGTGAGGATGTTCTTGTAGTAGTCCAACTGAACGTCGGAAAGTTCCACGCGGATAATCTTCTCCGTCTTGGGCGGTAGATCAGACTCGACAGTCTCCTTGGTGCGGCGCAGGATGTAGGGGGCAATGGATTTGTGCAGATCTTGCAGCTTCTCCTGAGCATCATTTCCAGACAAGCTCTCCAGCTCCTCGTCGATGACGACTTTGCCGGGATTCAAGAAGTCCATCAGTGCTGAGAGCTCAGCGAGGTTATTCTGGATGGGCGTGCCAGTGATCAAGATCTTGCAAGGGATGCCGAAGCTCACAAGCCTTTGGTACAGTTGAGACTCTTTGTTCTTCAGGCGATGGGCCTCATCGACAAGCAGAGCCTGCCATTTAATCGTCTGAAGAAACTGCCAGTCTTGAAGAATCATCTCATACGAGGTGATGAGCGCGTTGAACTTGGGCTTTTTGGGATTGCCGTTGACGATGAGCTCGTTGTCACGAATGGTATTGCGAGCAGTCTCGTTGCCGAGATACACAACGTAGTTCATGTCGGGGGACCAGTTGTCGAAGGTATCGCCCCATGCAGGAATGACACTGAGAGGCGCAACAATGAGAAAGGGACCCTCTTGCTCTCGTTCATTGCGGAGCCAGCTGAGGAACGAGACGCTCTGAACCGTCTTGCCGAGTCCCATTTCATCGGCAAGAATGACATTGTTGGCGCGCGTCCAGTTGAGACAGAGGAAATTCAGTCCTCTCAGCTGGAACGATCGCAGCTCCCCGCCCTTGATGAAGTCGGGTTGCGCCTCGAGCTTCGTCATTCTTGTCCGGGTGTCCGAGTTGGCCTCTTTGCGGTTGGAAACCCACGAGCGCGAGGATCGATCCAAGAATTGATCAATCTTGTCCTGGAAGTCGGTGTTGATGGCAGAGGCGACTTCCCACGTGCACTCGTCATAGTAGCACCCCTTCCACTTGACGAGGTACTCATCCTCGTCTTCGCCGTCACGCACAGCCACGACTCTCTCCACCTTGGTGAAGTCCTCTAGGGCCTCTTCGGCTCGCTCACGATCCAAGAAGAACTGCTCCTTGGTTTCGGGGGGGATATCTTCGCCGAAGCGAATGAGGAGTTCGTTTTCCACAATGGTTCTGTGGTAGTTTTCCACCCGGCGGTAGCCTCGCATCCCGCGAAGGCTGTCCGTCGTCTCCCATGTATCGTGCAAGTGCGACTTCCCTTGCCACTTGATGTAGTACTCGAAATCGTTTCTGGTGGAGCTCCAGCTGAGTTCCAGGTCGTCTTTCAACTTGTGCCTCAGAACCTTGTCGATGTACGGCGAGTCGTCGACCACATCTGCCGCGTAGTAGTTGGGTGTGAGCTCAGACGCGTCTTCGTCTTCATCGTCAACATCGCTCTCTTCGTAGGCACCCTGTTGCACTTGCGCAGCACGCCGGCTTGACCAACGCTTCTCCGCGTAAACGAGATTTGGTTGTGCCTCTCGTTGGCGGCGAGCCTTCTTCTGGAGGCTTTTCGCACGTGCGCCACCATAGTTATCAGAGTCCGAGTCGGAGTCAATCGACGGCTGCCGAGCAGGAGTGCCTCTCTTGGATGCTGTGAGTGCAGCGGTCAGCAAAGTCGGTCGAAAGGACTGGCAGATGCATGGATTGGGTTCTCACACTGCCTGGAGGTTTCAACGCGTCTTCTCTTGATGTTTCTTCGATTGGTAGGAACCACGTCGGAGTCATCAGTATCATCAGAAGATTCGACCTGTGATTAAATGCAGTCAGCGAATGACCCAAGAGGCGCTGAGGAAGCTGACAACACTCACCAGCTTGCGTTGTTGGGTCGGACGGGACTGCGGGAGTCGTCAATAACCAGTATTCTCTCTCGGGGCAGGAGCCTGATTCATACGCTTCTTCTCAAACCATAGAGCTGGGGGTTTGCCTTGATGTACTCATCCTCTCCAGTTGCGGCCTTCCGCTTAGATGGCCGCTGGGAGTCGTCAGAACTGGAGTGAGCGTCACCGGCACCATCACTTTGGGCAATCGATGCTACGCCATCGTCCATATCGAAGTCTCCATCATCAGATGCATTGTTATCATCGCCGGAACTCTCACTCTCGGCAAAGTCAGGCGCGCCGTTCATGTATCCAGTCGAATCATTGGGATCCGGCGACGGCGACGATGAAGCGAGGCCTGCGGCATTATCGCGCACATCGGAGAGATCGCTATCGCTCTGGTGGCCGGCAGCAATTATAGGAGAGGGAGATCCGCCCTGCGGCGACCGGTACCCGTTCGCGGGACCGGGTTCGAGGGGACTAGACATGACGATGGTCTAAGTCGAGGCTGCCTGCTGTGGATGGAACGACGTTAGCCCAGTACCTGGCGGATGGGAAGCAGAAGCGCAAAGAGCGCGTGATGAGTGAGACCGGGCGACCGAGATCATCCCCAAGTATCGGCTAAAATCTCGATAATGATGGAGAAATCACCCTCGTCGCATCGCGGGGACGCGGTCGATGGAGGCGAGGCTGAAAGTTGATGGCGATGCCATTGTGTCTGTCAGGAGAGGCAGATGCGCCATGACGTGTCACCGTGGCATCGGAATCATTCAGAGAAGCCATATTCATCAGATCCGACAGCTCCAGGGGTTGGCGAGGACATGTCCGATATGGATATCAAGATGCGAGCGCGCCAGCTCGAGGCTGAATTGATGGCTCGTGACGGAGACTTGGCCTGGCCCTTGCAAGGCCAGAACGCAGGGTTGGAAGGGAACTCACAAGTCATGAACAAATGGCCTCCAGGCAGCAATTACCATTGATCCGTATCAGATGAGGGTTTGAGGAAGGCTATGTATGGACTGGTGACGTTGTGCGGGTTGTCCAAGCCTGGCGGGAGAAGGGTGGTGGTGGATGGAAAATGTACTGGTGGAGAGGCAGGAAAGAATTGAGGTGGATGCACGGGTAAGGTACAGGTGGTTGTAGCGCTAGGCCGCACTGAATCGCCCCGGAGAAAGTGTCGCACGTGATGGCCTCAGGCAGCAGTGGCCTGGTCCCAGCCTCAAGCGACCCGGTCGGCTCTTCCCAGGCGAGGCACGTCCATACCTACCTACTATTACCTACCTAGGTACCTAGGTCAGGATGCACGCGCCGCCGCGTGGAGGCATTGTCCGCCGACGAGACTCGGAACCCCGCTAACACCGCGCCTTCACCGCTCCCGTCCACCTCCACATTCACCAGCGCAGCTCCGAATCCTTCCAGAACCCCATTTCCGGGGCGTGTTTGGCCGCCCGGTAAGCATTTGCGAATTCGGTCTCTATTCTCTAGGATGCTTCTGTGAGGCAATTACACTTATATCAACCATGTGTTGACGGAGATTTGTTCCGTTCCAGTTTTCTGGTAGCAGTAAAGCCTCGAACGTCTTAGCGCTATTCATTTGGCCTTACAACTATCTATGAGGCCAGTACTTCGTCTCTGAGGGCACGTATGGTCTGAAGCTCCGTGTAGAAATGAGAATGCCCGTGACTTGACGAGCGTAGATTAGGCTTGCACCATCAGGGGGTATCTGGGCAAGCTGTAACAGTAGCAAGCATGAAGGTTCGCGGAAACTATTTAGGGTTGTAGAAGAGTCTGGCAGTGACATAGTTCTGTGGCGCATGGCGGCCAAGTGAGCTGGACCTGATTATGTTGATGCACATGTTGGCGAAGACACGGTAGTTGACCAGCCTTCAAATTGATAATAACGAAAGATGACACACTAGGATTGTTGTTGATGACATAGTACATACCTTACCTAGGTATGCTCTAGGTCCCTCCCCGAGGCAAAGTATTTGGCCTCAATCTTCTTTGAGGTAACCTCTGCGTAACGTTCTGTAGTGATCGGCGCACGTATCTACTTATGAAATACTTCAAACCCTCAGTAGGCGGGGTATGTACCTAATGGTGGCAGGTAGTAAGGTACCTAGGGTAGGGGAAACTGCCCCGCCAGATTTTGGAAATTCACAACCAGTGACGGCGCACACAAATTGGATGACCGGCTGCACTTCGCCGCCGCAAACGTGTCTCGTCTCCGGCCTCTTGCAACGACCACCACAAATCTTTCCCTCCCTCATCCCCAGAAGGCCAGGTCGCGACGCCTCGACAATCCTCGCCGCTTTCCCCGGTACTGCTATCTTCCACAGTATCTTCCTCCCTCTTCGCTCCCGTTCGCCTCGACCCGACTCGTCTCGCTACGCCTCCCGTCCATTTTTCTCCTCTCATTTTGATTCCTGCGAGGAAAAGAAAAAAAATCTTGCCCCACCATCCATCCCGTCCTTGACCCCGCCTCGATCAGTCCGGCACCATCACCGCCATGTCCGACAAACTCACCCGTGTTGCTATTGTCAACAGCGACAAGTGCAAGCCGAAGAAATGTCGTCAGGAGTGCAAGAAGTCCTGCCCCGTCGTTCGCTCCGGCAAGCTCTGCATCGAAGTCAGCCCGGACTCCCGCATTGCCTTCCTGTCTGAGTCGCTATGCATCGGTTGTGGTATCTGCCCCAAGAAGTGCCCCTTTGGCGCCATCACCATCATCAACCTGCCCACGAACCTTGAGACCCAGGTTACCCACCGTTATTCCGCCAACAGCTTCAAGCTCCACCGTCTGCCTATGCCCCGTCCTGGCAACGTGCTCGGTCTTGTTGGTACCAACGGTATTGGAAAGAGTACTGCTCTGAAGATTCTCAGCGGCAAACTGAAGCCCAACTTGGGTCGCTATGACAACCCCCCTGACTGGGAGGATGTCATCAAGTATTTCCGTGGCTCCGAGCTCCAGAGTACGTTTCCTGAAGCCCCAACGCCGTTTTCACCCCCAGCCGCTAACCCTATCGTCCAGACTATTTCACCAAGCTTCTAGAGGATGACCTCAAGGCCGTTGTCAAGCCCCAGTACGTCGACCAGATTCCTCGTGCCGTCAAAGGGCCCCAGCGGACCGTCAAGGCCTTGATCGATGCTCAGAGCTCTCTCGGTAACAAGAAGGAGGTCTGCGACGTCCTGGAGCTTAACCACATCATGGACCGCGAGATCAACCACCTCTCTGGTGGAGAGCTGCAGCGTTTTGCTATCGGAACCGTATGCGTTCGCAAGGCCGACGTTTACATGTTTGACGAGCCGTCTTCCTACCTCGATGTCAAGCAGAGACTGGCTGCCGCCCGCATCATTCGCTCCCTCCTTCGTGACGATGACTACGTCATTGTTGTCGAGCACGACTTGTCAGTCCTTGACTACCTTTCCGACTTCATCTGTGTTCTTTACGGCCGACCCGCCGTCTATGGTGTCGTTACCCTACCCCAGTCCGTTCGCGAAGGTATCAACATCTTCCTCGACGGTCACATTCCCACTGAGAACCTGCGTTTCCGCGACGAGTCCCTGACCTTCAAGCTGGCCGAGGCTGCTGACGAATTCGCTGCCGACAAGTCGCGTGCCTTCAAGTACCCCAAAATGGAGAAGACCCTGGGCAACTTCAAGCTCAGGATTGAGGCTGGCGACTTCACTGATTCCGAAATCATCGTCATGATGGGAGAGAACGGAACCGGAAAGACCACCTTCTGCCGCATGCTTGCCGGTGCCCTCAAGCCCGATAGCAAGGCCCAGGTTCCCGAGATGAAGATCAGCATGAAGCCCCAGACCATCACCCCTAAGTTCGAGGGCACCGTTCGCCAGCTCTTCTTCAAGAAGATCCGCGCTGCTTTCCTGTCTCCCCAGTTCCAGACCGATGTTGTCAAGCCCCTGAAGCTTGATGACTTCATCGACCAGGAGGTCAAGAACTTGTCCGGTGGTGAGTTGCAGCGTGTCGCCATTGTCCTGTCTCTCGGCATGCCCGCAGACATCTACCTCATCGACGAGCCCTCCGCGTACCTCGACTCAGAGCAGCGTATCATTGCCTCCCGTGTCATCAAGCGTTTCATCATGCACGCTAAGAAGACCGCCTTCATTGTCGAGCACGATTTCATCATGGCCACCTACCTCGCCGACCGTGTCATTGTCTTCGACGGCCAGCCTGGTATTGACGCCCACGCCAACAAGCCCGAGTCTCTCCTGACCGGCTGCAACACCTTCCTCAAGAACCTGGATGTCACCTTCCGTCGCGATCCCACCAACTTCCGCCCTCGTATCAACAAGCTGAACTCTCAGCTCGATCAGGAACAGAAGATGGGAGGCAACTACGTAAGTCATAATTTGTCAATCTGGCCCCTGGACAATTGCTCACACGATACCAGTTCTTCCTGGACGACGGCGAGAAGACGAGTTGAAGAGGGCGTCCGTAAGGATGTTTTCCCTCCGCGTCACGGTGCATTCGACAAAGGCGTTAAGGGCGTTCAAAAGGGGCATAAGCAGCAGCTGGGGAGGCGCGCTTCCGGCGGTCAGGATCAAGGTTTGGATTTAGAGGAGGACGACGCGTCTGGCGACGACGACGCCGATGGCTAACAACGGTGGCGGCAGTCTATCCCCTGTTGCCTGGTCCTCTGGAGAAATTGCGCGAGGTTCAGCGTCGCGACTTGGTTCGTCGATCTGGTAGGGAGCGGCACGAGGCTTTTTGGCCGTGCACGCTCTCATCTGATTAGGAACAGCTTCATAGATTGAGGGGCAATGGATCAAGATGGATGACTGCCGTCGGGGCCGTCATGGTATCCCGTGGCAGGCTCGTAGATACAAAAGCACATGGCAAGATATATCACGTAGTTACACAATGAGAGAGAACAAAACAACCGTTGTTAAACTTATATCTAGTTTTTGAAACCAGTGACGTCCGCGATGAGGCATGCCTGCAAGTATAATTAAACGGAAGGAAACATACTCAAAGAAGACCAAAATGGCAGTTCCAATCCCGAAGGCAAGGGGTCTCGAAAGGTGACTTGACTCGTCAAGATAGGCCTTTTTTCCATGCGTACTGCGGGAATCGCCGAGTATTGCGTTGTGATAACAATCGTCTCTGTAGGCGTTGCAGTCATCACGGTCTCTGGCGGCTGTGATTTCGATACGTACTCGAAAGCCACTCCCGAACCCGTCAACACCCCGGGGACTTCGTCGCCAACTTAGTCTTCCTCGATCTCGCCCTCTTCGGATCCGGAATGGACGCCAGCGTCGTCTTTGGTTGCAGTCGCAGTCGCAGTCGCAGTCGCAGTTGCAGTCGCAGTCGCAGTCGCTGCCGGAGGAGCCGTAGCCGCCGGCGGCGGGGTCCTGTTTTTGTGACGTGTATCACGTTGGGGGGTACGCTCACGGGGGGTTCTCTCTCTTCTCACTCTCTGGATGGTCGTCAGTACTGGGACGGGTGAGTTATCCGGCAGATGCGTCGTACCTTTGAGTCTCTGGAATCCCTCCTGTCCTCTTCATCTTCCTCACGACGACGACGAGACCCGGCCGGGCGCTCATCTCCGTAAGGAAGCTCGTCATACGATCCCATCCGTCGGCGATAGAGCCTCTCGCGCTCCTCTTCCCTGTCCCTCCTTTCGCGGTCATAGTGCCCGTCATCATCGCGACGCGGCCGATGCCGGTCATAATCGCGATCGCGATCACGCTCGCGGTCGCGTTCCCGGTCTCGGTCGCGCTCGCGCTCCCTCTCGCGACGAGGAGACAGGCGGCGCTCGCGGTCACGCTCGCGGTCACGGTCCGAGAGAAGACTCTCGGCCATGGTCGATTTACGATGGTTGCGCTCACGCTCGGCAATGGCCTTGCGTCTGTCTGCTTCATACGCATCCGGCTCCGGGCTGCGACTTCGCCTAGTAGCACGGCCACCACTACGATGAGATCGCTCACCTCTAGATCGGGGTCTCTCGCGGTAAAGGTCACGTTCGCTTGAGTCGCGGCCACGTCGGCGGCGGCGGTCACGGTCGGCCTCTTCCTCCTTCTCGCGAAGCCTCCTCATGTGCCTATCAAAGGCTGCAATGCGAGCGTCCTCTGACGCAACCGCCTGGAAGACAGAAGCATCCGCGAGGCGAGATTTGACCTTTTCGTACGTGTCATCCAAAGTGATAGGGGGATCCATACGTTTCAGATATGCCCGCAGATCGTCAGCTGCTCTTCGCTGCTGTCGTTCGGATTGTCTCTCCTCGTCAGACCGCTTGGAAGAACGCTTCTCCTTGATCTGTTTTTGTCTGTCAGTCATGGCAGGTACCAAGGGACTTTGCAACTACAAACCCGTTCCAGAATTACCATGAGCGTCTCACGATCAATGTTAGCAGTGCGTCGACTTTTCTTGACAACGGCGTGGAACTCCTCAAACGTGGTCTTGGGGGTGACTTCAAATTGCTCGTCCTGTGTCCATGTCAGCAAATAGTCAGGGGAGGAGAGGGCCTCGAAGGTACATACGTCGAGCACATCCAAGACGTCATTCCTCGGGCCACGAATGGCTTTCTCTTCCTCTTCCACAAGGTCCCAAAAAAGCTCCTGGGGCGTTGAGCCACCCTGACCGGCCATGGCCCGGTACCGCTCATCATTCTCAATAAGGGGATGGATCTGGCGCCATTTCGTTCCGGCGTTGATTTTGCCGTCCTTCTTAAGTTCGTTGAGAAGTGAGATAAATGCATCACGAGCCTTGCGCTCCTTGCGAAACTTCTTATTCTTCTGTTCTTGCTTTGAGTCGTTGAAGGCACGTTCCAAAGCCTTCATATGGGCTTGGAATGCGCTCAGGATGTCAAATTTGCTCAGGGTCTTGTACTTCTCATCATTCTGGAAGGGCGCCGTGGACGAAATAAGACTTTGCGCGTCAGACCAGCGAGTGTATGGCTCCAAGCTGAGCTTCGGCAAAAGGTCGATCAAACCGTCCATGGCATTCTTGCGCATCGCCGCCTGATTCTCCATGTGCGCCTTCTTGAGCTCAATAATGTACTCTTCGAAGAGCTGGCGGCGCTCAGATTCGTCGTTGGTGGATCTGAAGATAGTCTCGCCCTCGATCATGGGCCGTGCAGTCTTCCATCTGGTGTAGTGCTTGATTTCTGGGTGACGCTTGAGCATGGTCTCAAAATCAGTACGTAGCTTGGTCAACCTCTCCTTGGCGCGCTCCTTGTCTTGTACGATCATGTCATAGCAATACTTCTCGAATGCCGCCTTTCGATCCTTCGGGTCCTTGATGGCCCGGTACTGCGGGTCTTTCGCAATGGTGCGAAGTGTCTGCTCCCAGGTCCAGTCGGGCTGAACACTGCTGCGCTTGAGAAGCTTGGTGAAAGCCGCCTCGGCCTCCTCCAGTGTGGCATATTCGGGCTCGTTGCTCGCAGGGACGAAGGCCTTGGCGTTCGTGTCGCTGCCGTACGTCAATTGCCGCGATTCAGGGAAGGTGTCGCGATGGTCTCCCCCACGGTAGGAGTCGTATCCGGAGTTGGAATATCCACCGGCAGATGTTCCTCGATCGTACGGGGCCGCAGGTCTGGCACTGTTAGCTACGAAAGTGTGTCGCGGGGGAAAGGTTTCGTACGCAGGCGTAGCCGGACCGTTCGCCGCGCCGAGTGCCTTCTTGTAAACGTCGGGCATCTCCCAAGAGCTTGTCTTCGTCTCGGTGTTGTACCAGTACTTACGACCGCCTTCCGCGGTATACTCCTTCCACGGTTGGTTCGCAAGAGCTCTCTGTAGGTGGTTCAATTAGCGTCTAGTTCAACTAAGATGGCACAATTTTCGTACTTCAGCCGGAGTCATCATGTCCTCGGGCTTGGTCCATTGTGTGACCTGGGTGACGGGGTTGTAGTAGTAGGTTCGTCCATCCGCTGTGCGATGCTCCTGCCAAGTCGCAGGCGGCTGGCCATACTGACTCCCAGCGCCGTTCATGGTCGCTTCAATGGATCGATCCGGGCGCAGTGGTGAACAATGTTGATTTTTCTGAAGGTAGCGCGTTGGTTTTGACGGAGTTGGCAAGTCGGACAATATCGTGGGCGGTGGATCGGCAGGTAGGCTCCGAAGTCGTCGCGTGGAGGAGACGCGAGCAGAGGTAGGGAAGAATATTTGCGACTGGAGGAGTTGAATGAGCGAACATGCCGTGCACGGACTACCTAGTGGAGCTACCTAGGTAGTGTTTGCGAGCCACGGTATCCGCTGAGGTAAGCATCAAATTGTTGGAGCTCTGGCACGGCACAGTGGCCAGAGCTAGCGAGCACCTGAGCTGAGACTGTCTACCTACAAAGTGATCCGTTGGAACTAGCCCGGGCCTCTCATCAACAGCTCTACTTCGATACAGTGACAAAACCAAAATCGAGTGTTCTTCTCAGTTTTGCTTGTAATTTCAATCTCACTTCTGATTACTGGGCTTCATACCCTAGTTCTCGATTTACTGTTCAAGCTGGCCTGGAGATACCTCTTACCCACCGCAGTCAGGTGCGGTTGTGAAGTTGGCCTCTCGGATATCCCAAAGTAGCCAGCTGATGAGCATGAGCCACCACTGCATCCCACAACTCACGAGGTAGCCCAATATGGCCATAGACGATCAAAGAAGAGAAAGCCCGGCGGTTGAAGATTTCGTCGAGAACGCATTTCTCACATATATCATCCCGAAAGCAACCAACCTTGACCTTGAGGAAGCGTTCAAGGACGTCGAAGACACTGGGGCTCTCCTCGACTCAATTGAACGGAGAGACAGCCTCTTCTTTGGTATACGCTTGTATTTTTCATACTGAAATGTCTTTGGGCTAATTCTCTTTCTAGATGAAACAATTGACGTCCTCCTCGTCTTGAGGGCGCCCTTGGTCGATGAGAAGACCCTTCGGTCCTACTTTGGCCGGCTATCTATATCGCTCGAGACCCAGATCATCAACAGCCATGCCGCAGATCGCGACCATCCATCGGCGGACGTCATCTTCCAGGGCTTCGTCGAGGACACTTCAGATCCCTTCATTGTGGTAGACGAGCCCGAAGACGGCAGTGAGAGTAGCAGCAGGGGGGAGACCGAACCAGCGATGCAAAAGAGGCCGCCACATATCTACGCCGTCTGGAAGCTCCCAGTCTTCCTCTCCCGCCCCCGCATCCGCTTGCAAGGACCATTCGCGGTGTTCAGCGCCTCCGCTGGTCTAAAGCCAGCCTCGAGAAACGGCTCGGGGACATCCACGCCAAACCTCCCTAACGGCGGCAGCAAGGCCACTGGGGGCTACCTCCAATCAGGCGTGCCCTCGGGCCTCAACCTCCTTGAGCCATTTGGTAACGACCCGGGTCTCGGCGGTGTGGTCCCTCGCCTCTCCGCCCTGCGCGTCTCCCGTGTCGCACCCGTCACCCAGCCGAAAGACCAGACCCGGCCGCTCCGCGCCCTCAACAGCCTCCGTGTCCGCATCTTCCCCGCCGTGCACACGCGCGTACGCTTCTCACGGCCGAATACGATGCCCACCTCCCCGGCGCTGATAGCCATGTTGGAAGTCGACTTCACATCGCACTTCGATTGTCCGATACTCATAACCAGCATCCAGCTCTCGGTTGCCGACGGCGGCATCGTCGACGATCTGAATGCGCCCGCAACCTCGGGACTCTCCCTCCCGATGTCCTGCGTGCCGCACGATCACGTAACATTCCTCTACCGCCTCTCCCCGCCACCGCAGGTCGACCTCCCTTCCTCCAAGAACCCTAGCCGCGACCTCGACATTCACATTGAGGCCGTCGTCCAGAAAGAGCCTCCTGTGTGCACCCCGCGTCTGACGATGAAGTGGTCCACGACTCTGGACTTCACTCTCCCCGTAAATCCGGGATTCAACGCAGCAATGCAACCAATGCAACCCATCCAGCGGTCCCACCGTCCATCCCAGCTCTCCATAAGCGGTATCGAAGCGGCCCAATCCCTCGTTGCACCAGCCGTCAGTCGTCCCGACTCCCTGCCTTCCCTCGAGGCAGCGACCCGCGCCATCGAGGCGCCGTTGCCAGAGCTAGGCATAACCGTGACCTTCTGCGGCCCTCCAGAGCCCGTCTACGCAGGCGAGGTCTTCTCCTGGACCGTCTACGTCGTGAACCGTACCTCCGAGAAGCCTAATAACCCGGCCCTCCCACCGCGCAAGCTTGCCCTCGTGGCGCTCCCCAAGCGCAGGCGCAACGAAGTTCGTCTCATGCGCCCGCCTTCCACGAGCGGCAGAGGGAAGACGGCCGCGGATGTCAGGGAACTTGCGGACGCGGTGCTCGACGAGAACGTGCTACACGCCATGCAGCGCAATTCCGTGGTAGAGTCGACCGAGGTCGTCTGCCTGACCGCCGACACGAGAGTCGGCCCCCTCGCCCCAGGAGCGTGCCACGTAGTGGACCTGAAGTTCCTACCCTTGAAGGAGGGCATTGTGGGCATCGAGGCCATCAGGGTCGTCGATCTCGGCTCGCAGGAGCATGTAGACGTGAAAGACCTGCCTATCATGGTCATTGAAAAGAGGCCGGAGGAAATGAAGGAATAGACTTGTCAGTGGAAAGACGGGAGGATGCGGTACCCCATCAATGCATGTGCTTTTTTCTTTGCTGCCTTTCATCTAACCCCAATGGATGAATGCTACTCTGCTACCTTCCAATAGGAATGCAGTATAAACTAGATGGAAGATAATCCCCACCTCCAGGCGATGCTCTGTTATGCTATTCATTTATTGTTCATCAAAAGTACTGAGCATGCGTTTGTGTTTCTCCTGTCCATTCCATCCATGATCCAGCAAAACAAAAAAAAAGTATCAAACCCACTTGGTATCTGTATGCCTTTTATTCCATGCACGCCATAACAATGCAAACACAAATCATAACAAGTCGTCAAAGTCGTCATCCCATCCAAGCCGTTCGTAAATCGACTGTGTTTTCTGCTGTGGTGGGGGTGCTTCATCCACCAATGGTGTTGAAGCTACCTCGTCCTCCAGGACATTGATAGTCCTCTGTTTGCAAGGCGTTGCTGGTAATCCCACATCCGGCGACAAAGACCGCACACGCCCCAGTCGCTCACGAACAGCACTTGCAGGTATGCTTAGGTGCTGAGACCTGGCAGGCTTCCTCATCATCATCAATGGTGATGAGGGTGGTACAGTAAGCTCGTTACCTGACAGAAACCCTAGAGGCTGCCCGCTCTGCTTGATGGGTGTGGCCTGAATGGCTGAAGAAGGGGTGATGCCCAAGACATCTATGTGCCCTCTGCGCGGTCCAGTCGAAGGTATCCTCGATGCGCTGGAAGGTGGTATGCTAGACATCGGAATAGACATGCTGCTGGAGGCTTTTGACTCGGACGCCAAAGCATCCCGAAAACGATGGTTTGCTGGCGTCACCTTCACTTGCACTGCATCAAATAACGGGTGCCGTGCTGGCTTCTTCGATTCTGCGATAGATGCGTTAGCAATGTGACAATTACGCCCAGGGGGGCAACGCACTTTTTATCGAGGACAAGCCACCTGAAGTTCGTTTCTCTGCGGCCTCGACAATGGCCTTGCCTGCCAGTTCGCGATTCGGCTTCCTGAGGGCTGTAATGGCATCCCTTAATTCTGCATCGACCAGAGCCTTTTTCTGCGCCTTGACATCTTCCAGAGCAGTCAGGCTATTACTTCTCGAGAGCAGGCCCATCCTTTCCATGGAAGATCTACGGTCCAGATCGCTAGCCTCTCTCTTGAATCCAGGGATGTTTGCTGACGTGGCGGATCTCAACAAAGCAATTGCGTTGCTAGGACCCCTGGAGACACTTCTGCGGGACTGCTCCTTAAACAGCGCCTTCTCAATGTTCTTGCTTGCGGGTTTGGCAGTGCGCTTGGCAACAGCCCCGGGCTTCGCGTCTGATTTACTGGACGACGGCTTCGCCTTGGGCTTGGGCGGAGCAATAATGACAGGTCCGCCGAGCTTCCTACTGATGGAGTCGCAAATCTCGGGCAGTCGAGCGGCAAAACTATACACGTCAGTCTCAAGACCAAAGAGATACGATAGGCACGGCTTACAATGGCATGATGATATCCGTGCAGAAGTCCTTCAGGGGGTCCGACGAGGCCTTTTGAATCGGCAGCCCGCCAAGCGGCGCAGACACCTGAGAATCCTCCAGGAGCTTCATTTCATCGGACGCAGTAGACTGCCAGATGCAGAGCCTGTCGGCATGTACATCCGCCAACACCGGGAAGTTGTGCTTGCTCCGTTTCTTGGGCTGGGTATCTGCAGTCTTCTTATGCTCCGCTTCCCCGGGCAACTGGCTCTCGCCCTCTTCGTCGGCGAGACGCAAAGGCTCCAGGGCAAGAATCTCCAAAATGAGAATCATCTGCAGTTGAGTCTCACGGGTCCTGAGCAGCGAGATATGAGACTTGATCTGAGTGGGCGTTATGGCCGCGTCGTCATCCCGGAGCTCCGGCTTGTTTGAATCCCACCACTTGCGGACGTGGTCATCCTCGCCGGGGTACACACCATCCTTCCCGAGCTTCATCTTCTTTGGTTTTCTCTTCTTGGCCTTGCCGTTATCCTCGTCGGAGCTCTCGACGAGAGTCTTCATCTTGGAGATTATGTCGGGTAATGTCTCGCGGTATTTCTTGTCGATCTGGACAGTCGTCATGACGAGACTCTTGAGAAACTCTATTAGATCGCTCATGTTCATGGTGCCGTCGGCGTCAAGATGGAACGCTGCCCGCGCTCGAGACAGCGGTCCCTTTGCAAAGTATGCCAGCGAGCCCTAGAAGTTGTCAGCTGTCGTCGCGCGTCCCAGCAAGAATGCGGCCTACCATTGACTTGTAGAGCGCCTCCGTATACTGCGTTCTGATGTTTTCCATGATTTCACCAGCGGTCTGCTGCAAGCTAGGCTCCCTAGCCTGAACAGGTGTGGCCTCCACGGCATCCAGATGAGTCTCAATCCACTCCGGGTCGGGCTTCGTCTCGACTTCTTGCGCCGGGTGCGAGTTCGGGTTCAGCCCGCTCGGAGTCTGCGGTCGTGAGGGATCGTCGTCCGACCGCGTCCGCTTCTCTGCCCTCGTGGCCTCCTCGAAGGTAGATACGGACTGCGAACGGCCCCGTTTGCGCACGATGGACTGCAGCGCTTCGATCGCCATCCTCTTGTCTTTGTGGCTCTTGTGCAGGCCTGGCGTTGTGAACGGTGGCTCCTGAGGGCCTTGCAAAAGCTGAGCCTCGCGCACCTCCTCCGCCCGTCGCATGCGAGCTATATGCTTCCCCGTTACCGTGGCCCTGGCGGACAGCGCGAGTAAGTCTACCCAGGTCCCGAGCTTGCATATCGTGAAGAGGGCATTCCCTTGTACTGTGGCGCGTTCAATCGCGTATACTGCTTTAGATGCGTCGTTGCGCGCGAGTAGCATGTTCGGTCTGTCCGCTACGCGATCTTCGAGGTCGAGAATTTTGATGTGAGACTCGTAGAGCCTGCTGGAGGGCAGGTCGCCATGCGGGGCGCCGAGATCGAGATAGGACAGCGGGAGATCTTCGCGGGGGAGCAGCATGAGCGGCTGCAGCGTGCATGGCCTCGCAGAGATGTTTGGGGGATGCGCCTGAGCGACGGTTAGTCGCCTATGATTCCGTCTCTCACCATATCAGGGAGCAACTTAGCAAGCCCACCTTCACAACAATCGAAGCTTTCAGCAGGTCCCCCATGGAGTGAGATTCACTGCGTGTCCTATGCGGGCCATCATCGGGCTGCAGCGCAAAACCATGTTTGGAATTCAGAGAGCCGTCGGAGGTTGGGGTGAGGATTCCCGATCGTTGACGCGACGCGTCTGAGTGCGGGAACAGTCTGGAGGAAGACATGGATTCATGGGAAGGATAATGGGAATGAGAAAAGGTAATAACTTCGAAATAGAATTCTAAAGAGGCGTTTGGCCTAAACAAAGGCACCACACGCGCGCAATTGTTATGGTGGAGAGGTAGGAGATCAATAGCAGTGCGAGATAGCATGGGATAGAGGGTGCTTGACGCGTTGGTAATTAAGCGCATCTTCAGCGCGTTCCGTGGCTTATGTGGGGCACCGGGTATGTGGGGCAATGCACCAGCAACGCGTGGAGGGGTTCGGATGCCCCACTCTCGACAGACCGACGTCACCTCGGACGAGGCTACCGCATTCTTTCCTCCAAAGACTTGAACGGTTCCGACGCAGATTCAACAAGGTTACGATCAATCAATAAATAGCTAACATGAAAATTCCTCGTGGCTTTCAGCAAAGGTGTTTGCCTGGGTATGCTGCTGATTCTTGCCTGCTTCGGGTTCCTGACGGACTTGGTGACTTCAGCCAGGCCCGGCTTGTGGTCGATCACAGAGTCATGTTCAACTCCTCCTTCGTTTCCGTTTCCCTCTTCTATCAACCCCTTCTACTTATCTTCACCAGCTTCCCTAACCTTCGTGACATCGACCGGCGCACAGTCTCCGGTTCTCGTAACCATATTGCTGCTGTAAAAGCTTCTGCGGAGACGATCACGGTTCTGATATTCGTAGAGCGTGGACGTAACCGACACTGTTCTCTATGAGTCGTGCTTCTGACATAATCCGCGGCACCTCTGAACGACGCAAGTCGTCTATTCTTTCTTTTCCGCGTCTCAGAGCGGATTCCCTGGCTCTGCCCAGCCGGAGACCGGAAGATGATCTTGTCCCGGCGGATTAACTCTGATTAGTTGTCTGTTCTACACCAGACTAGTCGGCACAGCCGTCCGGCCGCGCCCAAGAGTTTCCGACAGTACCCACCGTTGAGGACGAGAAGCCGGCTTGGCTGGCACATGCCTTTCTCTACACTAGCTCCCGGTGCAAGACTCTGGGAGAAACACTTTTGTTCCTCGCCAAGAACCGGTTCATTCCGCAAAGCTTGCCTTTTGGATGTCTCCCTCCAGCACATGTGCGTATGTGTGCCGGCCAGTATTACCTATGCAGCCAGGGGCTCGATGTCTGGCTTGGTCAACCAACCATTCCGTAAAAGAGAATTGTTGCAGAACAAACCCTCTCATTCGGCTACGACACCGGCCTGAGCTTGAACTCATTTGGCTCCGTCGCGTATAGCTCTCACCGAGTAATGTCTGCATGCCGGAACCCTTCTGACCCTAGAACGCAGTGCTACCTTCGATGAGAGTGGGCAGCCAGTCGGTCGGTTGTCTACTTGCCTACATAGTGTGCATACTTTTCCTCCTTTGTAAGGTTTCTGACTTGGTAAGAGCCTGCATCTTGGACCTTCCCCATCTTCTGGACCAAGTGAAACGAAAAGAGATAGCAATCTTCTGTAAAAGTGCAACGCCTTCCCCATCTGCGTCTCAAGGGGCCTTGACTGGTTCCCAAAGGGAACATGGGTCGAGGAAAAGGAAAGAAGCTCGGCCCCCTTTCTGTTCCTGCGTCTGGCCCGTCCTTCTTCCCCCCCCCCCCCCCCTTTCTATCCTGCTCCAAACCGGGAGGCGTGCGCGCAGAAGCACAAACTTCTTCAGCTCGTGCGCCCGTCTGTCCAAACTCAGTGGGCCGCGCGACATTGACCAAAAGAAGAGCCGACTTCGGCCGGGCTTGTGGCTTCGAGACTCTCGGAGCCGGTGACTTTCGTTATGCGTTTGGAGAGCATATCTCAACGTCATAGAGATCTTCTTGTATGTGGATGTCTTGGCCTTCCCCGCCCTGACTGGCTCTGCCACCGCTTCATTTCCCTCGACGACATAGGATCTCGCCACCCTGCGCGACTCGCTTTATCACAGAGTGTTTATATGCCGAGTCCAACGTTTATGGCCAAGATTCGAAAGCATGCAACGAGTTGCTCGGCAGCTACAGATATTCGAATGTTAGATTTCACGGGCATGCGAGAGCACGACCCCTGGCGTATTACACGGTACTCATAAGAAAGATCAGCTTCTTTCTCCCTACCTACATATATATACATTACGAATACTCTTAATTCACCATATACTCTTGTCGTATCTCCGAGCGTAGCGGTGCGCTCCCGTCTTTCTTGTCGGTGATTTGCCGGGATGGGCCTAGTGCTCCTACACCTTTTCAAGCTGCACCCATGGTCAACCCCTTTCGCAGCTGCTCAGTCTGCGCATGAATTAGACGCGCGAAAACGGGCGATGGAGTTTCCTTGTCATCGTCGCGTGGGGGTGAAGGGGGAGGGGGAGCTCACATGGAGGAGTGCGTTTATGCAAACTTCGTCTGGCCGTCAGGAGGGTGTTCCGCGATACTGGCTCAACCTTATCCCTAAGCTCGGAGAGCTTGCCTCAATCCTACCTCCAGCCGAGTGTTGCCTTGGTTTTGACGTTTGCAAAACTGGTACCCAGCTGCTTCGTTTTCGACGCGGAAACGGCAAGTTGTTAACCGAAGCAGTGGCGGGAATGCCGCGTAGGGCAGAGCTGCTAGATGTCACATCGTGACACCGGACTTTTCGTCCGCCAACACGCGACAAAGGCTTTTGGCCCAATGGCCAGCGCCGAGTTGACAGCCAGACGAAGTATCTGCAACCGGCTAACAAGCCTGTTGGGACGACACAGAGAACGAAAGGGGCACTAAGTGGCTGCGCCGCATGACGTGAAACGCGTGAGAGGTCTTTTCCGCCGAGAGGGTGTTTCGAACCACACAGAAGCCGGGATTCGCACAAGTCGTCTGTTGAATGCACGGCAAGAGTTCCAAGAATAATTGGCTAAACTCGGTGCGAAGCTACTGGAGCCAGGTTTCCCATACGCAAAGTCTGCTTAAAAATATTTACAGTTGGCCATGTAACAGGGACCTTCGGGCGACGCAGGCGCATTCAGACGGGTTCTGGCAGTCACGCCGGCGGAATCCTTAGTATCCGTCGACAGAATTAACGAGAACGAGAAAACGAAGCTGTTAACTTTCGGTGCGTGGACTGGGCCTGCTCTTGGACAAGATATAGACGAACCCAATGTTTGCTGAGATATAGAAACTGTCCCGAGCGAGGAAACAAGCTTGAGACATTGCTGGAGGGCCGTTCCGTTCGTTACCCGTTCCTTTCCTCAGAAGTCTTCTCCGTACTTGTATCCATCGCGGCTTTTATGGAAGCCTACGCGGGTGCTCTGAAGAAAATGTGATGGTCCAGAAATAGATCCGGAAGGCCCCAGTCCCGGTCGATGTTCTGCCCATCGCTTACTCTCTGACTATGTGCTGCTTCGATTCTGGATGCCGTGTTTCTGCTGCAATTTACCTCTCGAAGTCAAGAGATCCATGAGAGTGACAACTTGAGATTGGGCCCTCTCTAGACGCAACTGTGGCCGCTGTGGCAAGGAGGAGACATGAGTGCTTCTCGGGTTTCGTCATTTTGGTGTCTTGGGGACAAGGTTGATGTCAATGGTGGACTGCGACTTCAAAATACGTAGTTAGCTGAGCAAATCTTATGGCAAGAAGGCAGCCAGATGCAGTACCTATTTCAGGACGAATCCGGAACATCAATACTGCGTGGTATCATGCGCAAGAGAGGTACTCGGACGAAACGATCTTTTGCCTGGCTACCCATATCTCCATGACTTACTTGCAGACTTTCCCTAAAGGCTAGTTATTGTAAGTACAGACCGAAGCTCCAAGCTGCCTCCAAAACCACAGTCAGACTGTGCAGGCACATTGACTTGGCGGAGCAGGAGCCGAGAACCGCGCTGGCCCACAGAACCTCGCTGCGGTCTCGTCTAAGCGGCGGAACGCAGTCCAGACGACACTGCGAATCCTAGACACGCCAGACCCGTTTTTAGGCGTTGGTACCCCGTAGCAGGCATCCGATGTTGAAAGCAATCGTGATCTTCTTTTCTGGCCCAGTGATGGCAGGAAAGTTAGCTGGGCCAGCCTGGTCAAATTCAGCAATTCGAGTCATAAAACCAAACGAGCGACATGTCGGCGTGGCGCCCAGCGCTTCTCGAGTCATGGTGTTGTTGTTCGCTTCCTTACTTCCCTGGACGTTGCAGAAGTCTTGACTGAGACATTGCATCGAGCGAGTTCCGTTCGCGTGAGATCGACCCCTAAGCGCACAGCCCGTACAGGGGACTGGCTTGCAAGTTTTGGAGACACGTGGCTGGGACTTCGATCAAGACAAGCATATGCTCAGATCTCATGCCAGCGGTGAAGTAGAATGACCGGGGAGTCGAAGCTTTGGCCTCTCGTTCACAGAAGGCTTCGTCGAAGCTCTCGACCGTTGCACAGGGCTTTTCATTGAGCCGTAAGGTAGGACGTATCCAAGCGGTGATCGTGTCAGGGTAGGTTTGGGACTTCGTGACCAAAAATAGCAGATGAATATAGGTATAGCCCGCCAGCGTACATAGTGACTAGTAGGTCAGTGCCTGCTGGACCGACCATAAGACGGTGAGCCAGAGGCATCTAGCGTAGATGCTCAAAGGCAGGATGTCCGTGAGTTGCGCCACCAGTATTCTTGAAGTGCGCTTGAACGCGCACGTCCTGGCTAATGCCCGGCTCGATCGGTTTTCTAGACAGCAAAGCGGCATGGCGGCGGGGCGGTGAACAAGCCCTTAGAAACACGATCTGTTGGAGCATTTTGCGAGTGATGTGCTTGTTGAGTCTAAGTGACGTCCTGTAACGGGGCGTCGATCTGAAGATGGGGTTTGCTGGAGAAGCGGCGCATACTGTCACGCCCCTGCAATGCCTGCCTGTGCCTGTACGGCTGCAAGTCATTAGTTTACCACCGAGCCTGGTCCAGCCACAAGGGGCTGGACCCGACTTCACAACAATGCGACGAAGGCCCAGCGAGGGGAGACCAACGCAGGGAGAGGGGGAGCAGGATGACAGCTGCGCTCAACGAGAGCGAACGGAATCCTTGCGAAAAAGCGGTGAAACGGAATTACTGCAAACCACGACGCTGTCCGCCTACCGTCTCGGCCCCCAGGTGGTCGGCTGACAGCTTCAAAGCCGCTACATCGTAGGTCGTTCCTGGTACCTGGCAAGCAAAGAGGTGGTTGTGGCCCAGGTTTTGCATAGTAGCGCGTTTGGAGAGGGTGTCGTCTGTAAGTGGGCCGAGTATTGATCTTGTCGAGAATTGTGCGATCACTTCTCGAGGACTCCACGGCCGCGTCCGTTTCCCGACGTAACTGTGGGTCGAAATGGACGAGAAATCAACCCGAGACCCACAGGGCAGAGAAAAAACCAAGCCAGGCAATGTCGATCCGAACATGGATGGGCCATGAATATGATGCAAGGGGCCTGACGGGTAGTCCTAGAGGGTCGTCTAGACTCTACATAGTAGTACTGAGTAGTAGAGCTGACAAGCGGACTGGCCCTCCGCACATTTGTCGCAGTCACTCGTCGGGTGACGGTGATTATCTGTTTCGGTGAACGGGCGTGAACAGTGACGACACTGGAGCACGGGAGGATTTTGTCTGGCCTCGGGCGAGAGGCTACTTGGGAATCAGTGTGCAGTACGGAACGCTACGTATTCATGAGTAGGATTTCGGGATCTTGAGGAGAACGAGTACCCAGAAATGGCTTCAAGTGCACAGCTCAATGCCTGTCCGACTGCCGTGAAACTTTGACACGCGCGGAGGGCCGCAAGGAAGAGAGGGTAGGTGGCTCGTCGATGGCGTTCTTCCGGGTCTGTCAATCATCAGGGCTGAGGATGATGGAGGGGGGCTGATTAACCCGCGTCGCAAGAGGAGGGGGAGGAGGTTTCTCGGTTGGGGTGGGAAATGTGACGGACGCCAGGCGACCATGACTGCGGTGTACTATAGGTATCCGTACACTAGTATCCGTACCGGGCAGCGAGGCTTCCGCCTTCGGACTGCGTCGAGGCATCTCAAGTTAGCCGCGATTGAGTTTCGGCCGAACAAGCCAGGTGACAGAAGTCGTCTCTTAACGGTGAGCTTGACTGGTTGTTGATCAGTGCGCATCGGGGCCATGTCTCGAAGATCTATCCAATCATTTGAAGGCACTAGAACAACCGTTGCAGGCTTTTGCCTGTGGCGTCAGAGGCACACCAAATGTGGCGTTGTGACTACCAAGGCACGTACCTGTGGACGCTCGTGGTAAGGCGGATCCTAGAGGTATCTAGCAACAGGGTGAGTAGCACTCCATCGCTTATCAGGTATGGTATGGATGGTATGGTCCGCTTGCACGGCTCAAGTCGGATAGGAAGTACCTATTAAAGGACTTGTTGTACATGTCCAAGTAGTGAGTACCTATCTAGGTAAGCGGCACGATAGGCAGCTTGTTTATCCGGGCTTCATGGCTGATGGTGGCACCCGCATGCCATGCTGTCAGTGCGCTATGCAAGGTACCAGGGGTAAAACCGGCGCCTGACATGGGGGAGAGACTACCTAGACCTCAATGTTAATCGCCTTTGCTTGCGGTCACGCACACCTGTCGCCTCCATGTGCCAGAAACCGTTCCGCCTGCCCTGCTAGACAGGTAGACAGGATAGGGCAGGCAAGAAAGCAAGACATTCTCGAACCCAGTGGTCACGGTCGTGTGCCTGGGCGGGCAGCTTAAACAAGAACCGAAACATGTATACGAGGTGATGCTGCTGAGCCCTGACAACCTGACTTTGCCGAGCGCTTGTGACGCTTCAGAGGCCAAAGACGGATCGGCCCTGGTCCGCCGAGGGGGCACAGCTAATCATCTAGCTTCGTTCGGAATGTCGTAACCTGTACAGAGCGATAAGTCCATCTTTTCGAGGAAAATACTCCGAGGGCCAACCCGATTACGGCGACCCTTGGTCCTGGTGTCGTGGAGTAGGCGCCGATGTACTCATTTGCGTGCTTGCTTGCCGCGCCGGATGGCGAGGTTTGCTGCCACTACCGAATAATGTGGAAACGAAACAATCCAGAAGGACTTCGTAAAAATGACAGCCACACATAGTAGCCCATGGCGCACGGCCAGAGAAGTGATTAACCCGACCCTTTCGTGGGCGTGTACCGGTGCCGAAGACAGCGGGCGGAGATTTTTGTCCAAGTCGGGTCTTCTCGCGCCAGGGGTCAGTGACACGGTCATGAACCACTCCACTCCACCATTTGTGTTTGTGGTGACGATGTGGAAGGAAAGAAGCCCCCAATAATTCAACAACACTGAAAAACGAAGCGACTGGGCGGGCGCCTGCCCACTGCCCAATACCCACGTCTTCAGTTCGTCGCTTCCCCTTGCAGGAAGACCCGATGAGAGGCCCGATGGCGCTGGGCAGCAGCTAATCAACCAATCAAGCAACACCACGACGAGGAGCGGAGCGTTGTTTCAGCGTCGGACCTTGGGGCCAGGGCGACATGTCTAATTGGACTGCACGCCAGATGCGGCCATGTGCTGCATCGTGTGTGCTGATTTACCCCGCGCTGCGCTGTTTCTTTCTTTTTCTGCGTTTTCCCCCCTTGCCCGTCATATCGCCGCTGCTCACGCCCATGCCTGGCCAGAACACCCAAGGCGGAGCGAAACGGGCTGAGATGGTGTCGAGACTCGGCGAGCGGAGCCATTTCAAGAACAGCAAGTCGGATATTCATCGAGCCGGCGCAGCAATAAGCATCTGGTCCGAGGCTTCATGTAAGCAAACGATCAGGTACCTGCTATGGCACGGCCATGTCATGTGCATACCGTGACATGCCATCCCATCCCATCCATTCCAGGGCAGCTCCCGAGCCTAGTGTTAGTTAGTCACAGGCCCGGCCCAGCCTTCGGGCGGGTTCACACTCGTGTCTGACCCTTTCGACCCCTCCCTCTCGTTGCCTCTCGTCTCTCTCGTCTGGTGTGTCCAACGGGCGTCTACTATTCTGGCTGGCAGTGCCGTGCCGGTCGTTCCTTGACTCGCACACACACACCGCCTCAGGCGCGAGGCGAGGGAGACCCGGCCTCCCCTGAGCCCTATCTAAACCGGGCGTCTCTGCGTCCCAAGTTCGCAGCAGCCAGCGCTAGAGATGACCGATCACAAAACCTCTGGTGGAAAGACTTGCTCGCTCGTGGCCCTCATCTCGGTCCATGGCATTCGGCCGGGCTTCGTGCTGAGAGCCCTCAGAAGATGGCCGCCCTGAACGTTGGTACCACCGTTCTCAGATTCTGTAGCACCAGGCAGGGAAACGAGCGGGCGTCGTGGGCGTGGGCGTGGGCAAGGCTTATGCATGCCACTTCACTGCATTGCAGGACAAGCGCGTGGTCACCCTCCACTAGGGCGACGTATGCGTGCCCATCTTGAAAACCTGAGGGGGGTAGAAGCTTGCACGTTAGCAGGAGCTGTCATGATGCCGTGTCTCGTCAGATGGCTGGGGTTTCCGTACGTCGTGCTTTTGCGTGCTGCGTGCTGCGGGGAGGCGACTGGGGGGCCCTAAATTGCTTGCATGGAAGCGAGCGAGGGGATTCGCGCAAGAGTGAGGTGAGGTGGTGGTGGCATGTATCCTTACTAGTGGTGTTTTGCGCAGTCCTGCAGGTGTGCTAGGTGTGTAGGTACTGGGTGGGTAGGTAGATAGGCAGGTACACTGTAGGTGGTAGAGCGTTGGCTGGAGGGAAGGTGCGAGGAAGGCGGTTGCAGTTGCGGTTGCAGTTGCGGTTGCAGTCGCAGTTGCAGGCTGCAGGTTGGTTGCACTTGCAGTTTCCTCCTGTTCTGCTCGGGCACCTTAAGGACGGTGGCGCTAAGACAAGTTTGCCATGCCATCGACATGCTGCCTTTGGCATCAGCTTACCGCACCCTTCTTGTTGGGTTCTGGTCCTCCTGCCTTACCTACGTACAGACAAGTCGTGTTTTAGAGGCAGTATCTTGCCGTCTCATTTTGAAAAATTAAAATAAGAGATTCCACCTCTTCTCCCGTCTGGTGCCCATCCCCATCTGACGAGGCCCACGGCGGGGAATGTTTCTTTTCTAAGTAAGGTTAGTTCAGGCCAAGACTCTTCCTGTACTGGTCGTCGGCTCCAAACTTCCCCACCAAGAGCAGATACCTACCTACTGACGATGCGCGCGCGGAGCCATGTCTAGAAACATTGAAAGAAAAAAAAAGTTCCGATTCAAACACCCATAACTTTTCAACTCGTCTGCCCAGAAAAGGTAAACTGCAAACCACTTGTGTGACAAAGACAAGGAATGTACGCAAGATTGGCGTGTTCGGGTACCTTACGCAGCGCCGTTTTGAAGAGGTTCAGCGTACAGCGTCCACATCAGCGTCTAGAATGCAGACGGGACGGGACGTCATTGGCCGATCTGTCTCAACGCCATCTCCCATGCCTTCCAATTGTGATGAATGACCCTGAAGTCGGAAATCAGCATAGCCAGCACGACGACACATGGCACTGTCCAGACCGCGCAATTGACCCTTCCGTGGACAGCACCGAAACGAAGGTCGATGAGTTGTTTCCACGGCTCTCGGGTAATTTGATGTCGATCACGGAGCTAACTGCCTTGCCTGGCAGCAACTCCCAGTTCAGTTCAATTCAGGATGGTTCGTTCTCGTCATCGGCATTCACAGGGCAGCTGTGCTACCCAAACAGTTGATGCTTGGGGTTCGGCCCTGTTCGTGCGTCTGTCTGATGGCCAGCAGCCGCCAGTCATGTTGGTGTCAAAAATTAGAAACATCATCACGTCCAATGGCTGCCGCAGCTGCCCCCACTGCACCGCATCGCACCGCATCGCACCGGAACACGCCATGCCATTGATTCCCTGTTACTCCTTCCCTACCGTAGCTGCGTGTGTGCTTGGTAGCCAAGTGCACTGGAGCGGGCAGGCTCCCCTCCCTCCTCCATCTTTCCCTGCTCACCGGTAATCCCTGTTCCTGAACCAGGACCCCGACACATCTCAACCTCCGATGACCCACCTACCTAGGTAGCTGCTCCCCCCTCTGTAGCGTGCCCAGGTACCGCAGTACGTACCTCGTTCGTGTAATGGAAGTACCTACACCAACACTAAACCGCGGTGCGGTGCGGTTCGTTCGTTTCCGGCCAACCACACGGACCAGAACATCCCACCATGCTGGCCGTGGGGCCGCAGACCAAATACTCTGGACGCTACGGATGCACTACGTACCTGAGGACCCTACAAGGAAAGGTCCGACGCCACCAGGAACAGTGAACCCACCCGACCTCACAACGGTCATGAATCTTTTTCATCGACCGAACCACTCAAACTGAACCTAAGAACGTACACTAATACACACATCTTTTCTTAGGCACCTCACCTCAGGTCACCACCACCACCCCTCCATACCCTCACCACCACCAGCCAATGTCTAGTATCTATCTACCTACTATGATGACGACTACGGCCATCCACAATCGCAGCCTCTCACCCTCACACACCGCCTGTTCCTGCATGTCGTGGGCCAGGCCACCATTCGCAGGCAGAGAGGCAGCACTGCACTTCCAAGTGCATACATACACACACACACACACACACACACACATATACACACCCCTGCGGGATTATTCACATGCCGTCGCTCCCAAGCGGGTGCACGGTTGTACAGCTTATCCCCCCTCCCCTGCCTCTACCCCGTCCTTGTCGTGTCTCCATCCGCACCTCGTGGTGTGCGTGTCAGTGGGTGAAGTGTACATTGTACCATACCGTGCCAGTGTTCCTCGGATCGTCTTGATGGTTGGATGGCCGGCTGCGAGGCGGCCCAAGGTACCACCAATCTCTACGCATCGTTCCCATGTCGGTGCTGCCGCAAGTGCCGCATCCAAGAAAAACCATGTACGGAGGTGGAGGTGCGGCCTCGCCTCACCTCACCGCACTCTTGTTGCACTTCCTACATAACCACCCACCGTTCCCGCTCACGCACTTCTGTCGATCCTCTTGATGCCGCGAGCTTTTTCTCTCGTCTCAGGCCCTCTATTTCTTTCCTTTTCTCCCTTGATTTCTTGACGGGTCTCCGATATCAACCGGCTCCCAACGTCGACTTCGGAGTCCTGGGAGACGCAAGACCAGACCATATCAGGCCTGCCTGCTATTCCTCCTCTTTGGCCTGGTCCAACACCAACACCGTTCGCCTGAACTGTTTGTAACCCCCTCCCTGATTCTTATTCTTATTTCCTTCGGTATTTGTGTTCCAAGTGGCTGTACATCATTCCGCCAAGGCACGCTCCTCTAGCTCTGGCCTTGGTTCTGGAGTGCCACAACGTCTACCATCGGAGATACCAACCATCATACCTGGCTGGTCCACACAATACACGCAACGAGATTTAATTCTGGATAATGTCGACCTCGAACCTGGCACTGGCCGCCGCCTGGCTTGCAGTCTCTTCGACAATGCCAACGCGGGCCTTGGCCCTATCCCAGCGCGATGGCACCGATGCCTTTGAGGAGATCGAGACCGAGCGAGAGGGCAAGGGTAAAGGCAAGGGCAAGGGTAAAGGCAAGGGCAAGGGCAAAGGAAAGGGCAAAGACAGGGACGCCAGTCCTGCGGTTCCCGTCTTCGAGTCTACTCCTGGCACGGGAATCAACCCCGCGCCTGTACTAGGGCCTGGGAGAACCGGCGCACCCATCGACGAAACGGTCAACAACGGCAGAGATGGAGTTAATAACAATAACGGGGCTCGAGAAGGTGTGCTTAGGCCAAACACCCATCACAAAGCACTCATCCAAGCCTGAAGCCTTCTGATATCCCGTCATCAACGGTCATTCTTCCGCCACCTCAAGTCACTCTCGATCGCCTCCGATGGTCTCGTCTCTCGCACATATAGCACCACACATATGCATTCTAGCATCCCGGGATATTTCCTTCCGTCTTATCATCATCTCAGCCCCATCCATAGAATAGCTTCACTAACACGAACCATAGGCGTTGCAGCCGAGGAGCCTCCGCCCCCTCCTCCGCCGGACCAAGAGCCTCCTCCGCCCCCTCCGCCACCTGGCGAGGAGCCCCCGCCGCCTCCACCCCCGCCGCCGCCCCCTCCGGAGACTCAACCACCTCCCCCGGAAACTCAACCTCCGCCTCCACCTCCGGAGACTCAAGCTCCCCCTCCGCCTCTCCCCTCAACGTCTGTTCAGGCCAGATCGTCGACGACAACACCGCTCTTTATCCCTATATTCACCAATTCACGACCACCGATTCCAATCATTGCCTCTTCTTTGCCAGCCCCGGCTCGCTCTTTTCCAGCTCCCAGCTTTCCTCGACCGAGCCTCCCTCCGTTCGGCCCCCCACGTCCAACCTCGACTCCCAGCCTTGCTCAGCCAAGCCAACAGCCACCGCGGCCCTCTCCGCAAAGCTCGTCGACTCCGGTCATAGTAATCCCCGGAGTACCTTCACCCCCGTTTACAACAAACCCGCCAACTCTGACACTTCCTTACGCCCAGCCAACTGATGCCGGCGACAGGCGTTCAACCACGTCGGTGCTAGGTGCACCGAGCTCGACTTCACCCGCTGACCAGCAAGGCGTCATGGCGGGTTCCCAGGGGTTCGAAGGCGACCGCAGCCTCGTCATTGCTCTTAGCACCGTTCTTTCCGTTCTGAGCGTCGTCCTGATCGTGGGAACCGTTTGCTTGTGTTATCGTTACCGCTACGGTCGCCTTCCCCTGGGCCGTCGGGGTCCCTTCAGTCGTCGTGGCATCACCCCTATTGACGATGAGGAGATTGAATCCTGGAAGGCCAGCCGAGGCATTGAGAAGTCGACAACTGTCATCGTTGACAAATTCGACTTCGCCCCTTCCGTCCGCAAGCCACCCAGCGTCATCGTCTACCAGAATCACAACGAGTATCAGCCTCGTGTCTCTTCTGACGTGTCTCCGCGGTCTCTCTACCACAAGCGCAGCATGGACAAGTCGAGCATCGAGGCCCCGCATACTCCTGTTCTCGCCAGAGCTCCCAACGCACGCGTCGGCCTAACAGATGATGCGGTGGAAGGTGACCTGGCTTTCCTGCCGTCACCGAAGCGACAGAACTCCAGGTTGTCCAAGTTGCCGCCCCTCTCCCCACGTCACGGCAGGAATCGCAGCTCGCGCAGCAGCGCCAGCGTTGGGAGTTTGAGGGATCACTGGTTTGGCTCCCAAATCGACGTGGAGCTCTCGCCACGCACGTCTGCCGACGCGTACGCCCACATGCCTTCGTCTGCCCATTCGGACGGCAGGCACCAGCGAATCTACTCTGACTCATCTATTCCCCCACGCCTATCACTCGACGAAGAGTACCGCATGGGTGGTCTCTCGCCTCGCCCGTACCCCCGAAGATCCGAGATTGGAATTGCCGTGGGCTGAGGCACACATTCTCATTCTTCCCTCGCCAAGGAGCAATGCCCTGGCGTGGAGCCTTGTTTTACTACGCACATTCGCGAAATCCTACCGAACATGTTTGCGCCACCCCGCAGGAATTGACAACATGCGCCGCGGGCTCCTCAGCGCCGTTCGTTTCAGCCCCTGCGTTTTTTCCCGCAGGTCTGGAAAGCTGTGGGGTGCAATTGCGTGTGCAATTTGTTTCATAAACCAACGGGTGATGGCTGCTTATCACAGTTCCAAGCATTCTTAGCTCCGACATCCAACCACGGATGGAAGGCGGCTGTGTGCAACCACCACTCTCTCAGACTGCAAACCTCCTAGGGTGAATGAACGTCACCGCCGACTCCGCGCCGAGTCTCGGGCATCATCATGCCTGCTCTGGGACGGTCAGGCCGCCCCGAGATTCGGCTATTGCACAGCTTGC
Source organism: Colletotrichum plurivorum (assembly GCA_014235945.1). Lineage (NCBI taxonomy): Eukaryota > Fungi > Ascomycota > Sordariomycetes > Glomerellales > Glomerellaceae > Colletotrichum > Colletotrichum plurivorum. The sequence goes on from WIGO01000055.1 coordinate 57,768, forward strand.
ATGTAACCCCTCTCGCATGTTCCTTTTGGCAGGCCGAGCGTACCCTGCTTGGTCATGGGCAGACTTCGCGGCAGCGAAGCGCCAATGCCAGAGAAGACATCATTTCCTTTTTGTTTTGGACGATTGGTCCTGGGACATCACACGATGAGTCGGTGACGGATATACCCCTATGATGAACGGACTTGACCACAGCTGCGACGCAGCCATTTTCTCCTTCTCTTGAAATGACATTCTTGGACATGAATTTGAGCGAGGAGCTTCGGGCCCCCGCATAGGAACACAGAATTAAACTCACCTCACCCCTGCGTTCATCCATGTTTTGACGGGCTGTGATGATAATGTCATCAATGACGGGGTTAGCTCGACCGGAGGCTCGTGAAACACCAACGGTACATCAAGCCTGTCAGCTCCAGCTGCCACAGCTAGATCATGGTCCCGTGGACCCCGCCCGGTGACCGCTCCTGCCATTCCTGCGGGTCGATAGAGCAGAGGAAGCCCGTAATACGTGCCTAGCCTTACCTAACCTTCTAGTACCCACAACGCCGTTCGCTATAGTTATGGTGAAACAGCAGTACATGGACTCGCGCGGTTGTTATTGCTGCGGCATTGCCCAGTGTTCGTGAGGGGAAAACCGGGCTGTTCGATCTTGGAGGAAGGTTTCTGATAAGCGTTGGCACTGCGTGGGTCTCGCCAGTACAAGGCGGATAACCGTGCCGCGACACATGCCATCCCAGCGTGACGGATGCGATGACGGGCGAATGTGAAACACGCGCTTCGTGGCGCGCGAGGGTGGTGTGCAGATGACATGGGCGGGATGGTGAAGCTGTGTCGAAGAAGGCGGGGTAGTTGGGATTCGCCTCGTGCTGTCCTAAAGTGAACAAGCTCCTGCAGCATGGAGGAAGGAGTAGGAGAGGCGGGAAGGCCGGGGGGAGACTTTGAGGAACCTAAGTTGTTCGTTGGTCAGTCCGACGCTTGACAGGTGCCTCCGAGGTTGAGAGTAGCTTCGGGATGGCAACCCGTCGTCGTCCTCTCCCGGACGTTGCTTGAGAATTTCGTTCACTCCGTCTGCGACCTCGCGACTTCTTTTGTCTTGTCTGCGTGAGAGCGGGGTGATGGACCGAGGAAAGGCTTCAGGATGGTCGCGTCGGTGGCAATCGAGTCATGGTTCAAGGGGCACTGCTAGAACCGGCGGCGTTCATGGTCATCGAGATGCGATGTTATCTCCCTGTTCATAATGTCTTTACTCTCACCCCAACACCCTCAGGGCTTCGCAGGCCGCGGGTATGATGCCGGATTCGATTGGATTTACATGCCCAGAAAATGGGATGGTGCTCGAGAGATCGGACGATGTCGACGAAAAAGAAATGTTGGCACATTTTGGCACGCCCATCCGAGGGTTTCTCCAGTGACATGAACAACAATTGCACTGCTTGGGGGTTTGGTAGTCCTGGCGAAAGAGTGTTTGACGTTAGTAAAACACAATGGCATAGGACGGCCAGTTGGCAGTGGCTATCGAGTACGGATACAAAATACCTACAATTACCTAATAACGCGTGCCCAAAACCAAAGTGGGTCGGGTCGGGTCAGGTAGAGTCGCGTCTGCGTCTCCCAGCGCACGACGCGCTTGTCGGCCGACAACGCAAGTACCATGGGCCGTAACCTCTCATTCCCGTGTCCCCACCCTCTCGGCGAGGCACTACACTGTGCACTGTATCAGGAGGACAAACGACGAACCCGAGCCTTGAGTGACATTTCACACACCGCATGCACTCCCCATTGCTGCCACAGCAATGCTAGAGTTGACGAAACGAGGCCATCCATCCAACGACCAGAAAATTTAGCCAAGCACTTGCCCACCATCTTGACAATTAGCCTCCCCAACCCCTTTCAACGACGGAGACGAAGACGAGGAAGAGGACGGCTCATCCCGCAGGGTCACTTTTGTCTCTTCCCTCGCCCCTCGGACAGAGTAGTGTGTCTGCATTGTGCGTGCGAAAACTTCAACGTCTCACCATTCGAGTTTACGTGTACACCTCCACCACCATTCTGCGTCTCTTCCTCGCGTCTAGCCTCGTGGGTCGTTGGCCTCGCATTTAGTTCCCAGAACTCAATCAGGTTCACATTCTGCAGAGCCCACAGCCGCTACCGCACTCACCCACACCACAAACACACACACTCACACACACACACACACACACACCCACGCGGCCGCGCCTGTGCAGGACTCACTCATTACACAATGCCTCCGCGCAAAAGCGACGCGAGCCGCAGGAGCGATGTCTCAAATGCCCGCTTCGCCGTGATGGACGAAGATCCGGCATCCGCCACGGTCCCGGCTCCGAGTGCAACGGCAGCCACTCCGGCGACGCCTTCCAATGCCGCCGCGGCCGCAGCGGCGCCAGTTTCGGCTTCAGCAGCGGCCACGCAGCCCACACCCAAATCGGCATCAGCAGGAGCCTCTTCAACACCAGCAACGACGACATCGGGTCTGAATGCCAGCTCCGAGAAGAAAGAGCATGAGAAAGCGTCAAAGGATAAGGTCGATAAAGACGCTCTCACAATTGAGGTACGCTTTCTCTTTGCAGAGTGTAGAACCAAGTACCTGGTCTTAACATCACACCGTAGGATCTCAACCTCCCCAAATCCATCATCACGAGGCTGGCAAAGGGTGTCCTGCCCCCCAACGCCCAGATTCAGGGCAACGCCGTCTTGGCCATGAGCAAGAGTGCAACGGTCTTTATCAACTATCTAGCAGCACAGTATGTTCCAGCCTTGCATGAGAAGCCAAGCAAAGAACAGTGTGAAGGCTGACCATTTTTGGTATGATAGTGCCAACCAAAACACCGTCAATGCCAACAAGAAGACTGTTAGTGCTGAGGATGTCTTTAAGGCCCTTGACGATATTGAATTCGGCTTTCTGCGGGAGCCTCTGGAGCAGGAATTTGCCAGTCAGTTCCCCCGCTTCTTCCACATGCCTGCCTCTGCTTCTTGCCCGTATTGATATCGTTTACGCAAACCTGAATCCCTTTTTTTTTCAATCTCTTTGGAACATCAATGAGATTGTTACTGATTATCTTAGAATTCAACCAAATCCAGTCCGCAAAACGCTCTTCCTACCGACAAAAAGTTGCCGCCAAGAAGGGGGGCGCTGCAGCAGCTGGAGCCGCGGCAGGCGTTGCGGCCGGGGCAGCCGTGGGAGCAGCCGCTGTCTCCGGAGCAGATGATAGCGTTCTCACCACAATCTCCGCCGAGGGCGATAGCACAGCACCTCGCGCGAAGAAGGCCCGTGTCGATGAATCAGCCATGGCCGTCGACGAGGAAGCTGACGATGCTGAGACGGAACCTGAGGAGGATGCTAACGAAGACGAGGAGGAAGAGGAAGGAGAAGACGACGACGAAGAGGAAAACGAGGACGAGGCCGAGGAAAGCGGCGACGAGACGCAGGATGCGTTGGAGGAAAAGGAGGGTGAGGGAAGTGATGTTGACGAAGCCCTAGACGGGGACGACAGCGACTAGTCCCTGAGCCGTTACCAGAGCATGCGACGGGGAACAGTAGACAGGTAGAGTAAGAAGACGACGGTTGAGTTCCGTGTGGCAGAAAGGGCGCATGGGGCGGGGGTGTTGATTTGGAATACTGTCATGTAATGGTTGGTGTTATTAAAAGCCTTGTGTTGCGATCACGTACACTGTTACGACTGTCTCTTTCCATGGAGTTGTCTCTACCTTATCGTTGCCCCTTACCTAGGAGCACTACGGTGTCCAGTTAGGTATTTTGAAACATCATTCCCTCTCATTGGTGGCAAAGATGCCAGTAGTCCACGCCCTCCGGTGGCACCGATCGTCTTTGCGATCTCGCCTTCCATCCTGTCCCGGAGACAAGGCTCCTTTCTCTGAGCAGCGGAAGACCTCTTTTCTTCTACCGAGTACTCTGCGCCTCTGTTTCGAAAACCGTGACCTTCGCCATCTGGTCTTACATACGTGATGGCTATTGGTCTCGATACCTTTTCCACACGCTGCCTCGGACTCGTCTAGCCCAGCGGCGAGTGCAACACGCATCTCCGGAAGCACCGCGCCGCGTTTTGCAGCGATCTGCTAGAAAACAGCATCTGGAGCCGACTTGGGCGATGCTTTCGATGCTTCTTCAGACGTGACGGACTGAGTGTCCGCGTGCTCCGGCCGGCGACTTGTACAACGCCGTACAGGCAAAGCAGTGTCCCCGTCCCCCCCTGGCCCTAGACGGAGAATAAACCTTATCCCCACGATCGTTGTTCATGGCTTTTGCGACTATTCTGCCCGGGAGTACCGTGCCACGCTTGGCTTTCACTCGTGATTCCCTTTCCTCTCGTCTCGCCGTTGCTCATATACTATTAAACCTCACTCCAGCCGTTCCACCGGCGGGATAGATTTACGAAGGTAAGAAAGGGTAACCCGTCCTTTCTCCAAGCTTCCTCCTTGCATAACCCACAGACGCAGGCCGGCACCCAAAACGATGTTTCTGTCTCTGTCTTCTCTCTGCAGCTCCATCTCCTTTGGCCACCCCCAGCTGTCCCGAGCACAGAGGCTCATCAGACGAGACGAAACGAAGCTGTCGACTTCCTGACCGCTACTTGCACACTCAGAGAAAGGCAAAAAAGCCCTTCGCATCCACAATCTTTGGCTTTCTGACATTATGATTTCCGTTCGGGTCCGAGGTTCTCGACAGTTGTTTCTCCGCGTCTCATCTCGTCCCACGCCCTCGCCAAAGTCACATGAGATCCCCCCTCTTTGAGATCCTTACCAGATCCTCCGGAAATGATCAACACGCGAAACGCCCAAGATCTTCCCCAACGCCCCTCACCCCAGCCTCGTCGCTGCTCAACCCGTCCATTATCGCCATCGACCCATCTAGCCGTCGTTTTCGACATTTGCGTGGCGTGATATCTCAATCACCTACGAAACTTCCGTTTCCCAAGGCCACGAGTTTTCTCTCTCTGTTTAAACAAACCGGCCAATGATACCGTTTTCGGCTCCCGGTCGTCTTGTCGCCGGTTAGAGCCGTGTATTAGTTGGCTGAAAGAGAGCCGAAAGGCGACGGCAGTGTGAGCACGGACAGGAAAGACCAAGCCTCATCTTTCTTGGCCTTCCCTGCCACCCTAAACCGCTCAGTGTTGTATCTCCAGTGTTATTTGCCTTCCTCATCAGGTTTGCGGCCTTTGCTCCCTCGGCCGAGAGTTAATAAGGAAAAGAGGAGGAGACGGAGGGGCAAAGGCAAAGAATCAATTCAAACTCCAATGTCCTAGTCCCTCGATCCTTGCGGGACATGTTCCGTTTGTCTTGGTTGAATGGCAAGATCCGTCTGTTCTGTTTCTGTGTTGAGATATTGGAGGGTGGGAAGCAAAATAACCCCAAAACATCCCTCGGGGAGGGGATGCGTGCGCAAGAGGGAGGGTACTAGAGCAGCCAGCCAAAAAGGGAAAGCAGAGAGTGACGGGCGGAGCTTGGATGAAAACAGGTGACAAGGAGGGGGGGAAGTGATATGATGCTTTTCCCACAGTCTTCTTCGTGAGCTTCGATGGAAGAAGTTGTATACGCAAACGCCCTCCCCCCCTCTCGACAGAGGAGGCCGGGCGTTTCGAGTCCCAGGGGGGCGAACGACACAAAACGGAATTTCATCCCGATAACGAGTCCCCGAGACCTTCTTTCTCTTTTACCTTCGGCCCCCTCCCCCCCTCCTCTCATGGAGGGGCGAGCGAGAGAGAGCTTAAAAGAAAAGAAAGAAAGGAGAGGAAACTCTAACGACCAGATGGCACATGCGAGAGAAGGCCTGGCCCAAACAATCCCACCACCCCTCCTCCGAGGGGCATGTCATCGCTGAGAAAAGGGCAGGGCACAGATGCTTTTTATAAATAGTTGTTGGCAGTTATAGGCTTAATTCCTTGCGGCAAAATCCCATGCCGTGAACGCTCGTTCTATTTAGCCCTCTCAAGAGAGTATAAATACCAGAATGTAGAGCAGGAACGAGCGCAGCAGCGGCCGCAGAGTTGTCGAGAAGCCAAAAAAAGACGCAAGAAAGAAAGATCCCCGAAATTCAGGAACCCAGTATAGCCGCTGGTTGCATTAGTATAGAAAACACTAAACCTCGGCCAAAGGGGGTCCAAATCACGCCGTTTTCTGCGCGCCCCGGCCCCTCTCGGCTGCACGATAAGGGTGTCAGCGATGACAACGACTTCGGAAACAGGAGGAAGTGTTCGATCGGCATGGCCCATGCAGCCTTTCCCCGGCCCCGCGAACCGCACGAGCGAACGAAACGAATGTGACTTCTTCCCGGGATAGGCAAAGGCGCCTCCCGGGTCCCTGGTTAGCTAGTCCAGCCGCGACAGCGGTCCAACATCAGGTTTTACCCAGGCAAACTCGCACGCGTGCACACAGACACATACACGCACTCAACTCCATTGATGCTACTTTATCGGTTGACACGAAGACAAAACAGGTCCAGATCGATTTGCCCACCACCGTGTACATTGAACAGGGTCCTCGTCCATGATCAAGCCAAGACCGGAACACCATTCCGCCAATCTCCAACCGTCCAAGGGATGGGTGCATCCCAGCCCAATGTAGAACCCTAAAACCGCCATGTCTTGACTTGTCCGGGCCTCTCGTTTTCGTGAGACCCTTGTCCCCAACCCGGGGAAGTTCCTGGTCAGCCGGCGCGGATCATACTGATCTCCGCGCCAAGAGAAGACACCACCTTCCTGGGCGTAGGATGGTAACTTGGCGCTTGTGAAAAACGTGTTTGTGCGGCGACCTAAGCCTCTACACAAAGAGGCGGGTCGGTCTCCAGCTGCGCGGCACCGTCAAGGATGTGGGGACAAATGGTTCGTGTGGTATCGTATTCGAGGGGCGAGAAGGACTAACTAACACAACGCGCGAAGAGAATCGGCGACAAGAATACGGTGGTGGTATCAAACTGCAGCCGAATGTGCCCGTGTGCCACCGGCGAGAAAAAAGACGGTACGACGAGGAAAAGAGACGAGAAAATGGAAAAGGGAGAGAAAACTGAACAAGCGGCCAAAAAAACAGCAAATAACTATACTAGCGAGAATTGGGGCAGCAGTGAGGAAAAGAGCCAAAGCGAACAGCAGGCCAACCAATGTTGAAACAATGCATCCTCCCAAGATGCCGCCAAGGCCCGACTGAAAATGAGAACAAACGCGGCATAGTGAATAAGCCAATCCCCCTCCCTTGACCACAGGTAACATGTTCTTGGTCCCTCGCGACTCCTCTATCCATACCTTCTCGGCCAAAATGCTGCATGAAGACTGACAGGCCGGCGGCCCAAAAGCACATAGCCTCCGCCTAACTGTATGCTTGGGTATCCTTCACAGAGGCAGCAAATAATCTGCCAAACCGGCGAAAGCCAGGGAGTCGCCGCCGCGTATATAGTAGTAGAAACGAAACTGTACTAGTTGGCGCAACGCTGTTGGAACTGAAAGGTGTAAGAGCCGACCAAAACAAGCAAACAAACAAAAGAACTCGACGCGCTGTAAACCTCTTGCACACTTATTGAGGTTGGTTGGTCCACCACTGTGCCGGCGTTTGCTGGTTGGACCAGGCCTGCGTCACTGCTGGGGAGCCTTGGTTCGGCTGGGGCATATACTGGCGGGGAGTCTGGTCTGCGGAGTACATCCCCTGGCCCGCGCCGTAGTTCTGGCCCATGCCCGGCATTCCCGAGAACTGCATCGCTGTTTGCACACCGCTGGACGCATGTCGAAGCTGGGGCGCCGGTGGTTGTTGATGCGATTGTTGGTTCTGCGTGGTGTATCCGGAATAATTGTGCTGGGGATTTTGTTGCGTCTGAGGCCACATCTGGCCCGACGCAGGGTAGTGATAGCTCTGGGCGCTCTGAGGCATGCTGCTCGCACTCCCTGCTGAAGGCAGCGCCGTTGGCTTGTTGCTCTTCTGGGCAGATGGTTGGGTCATACCTCTCATCGGAGCCTGACTGATGGGGTTTTGCGCGTTAATCGACTGGGAGTACGGTGGAGCCGTCATCATCATTTGGGGACTCTGGTTGGGCACGATGCCACCAGACTGCGGCATGCCACTTGCCGCGGCATGCGGTGACTGAGTGGCTCGCGTTGTTGGCACTGCCGCGTCGGTCGTGGCCGCACCCTGCGTCAAATTCGAAGACTGTGGCTGTTCGTGTGGTCGTCTCCAAATCCCCTGAAGATAGTCCCCGCGCATTTCGCGCTGTTGGTTGAGCGACCGGTTGTACTCGGCGGCGTGGTGTGCCTGGGCATGGACTTCTCCGATCTGAGCTGGGCGTGTCTGGTCCTGGTAGGCCGGGCCGGTGATCTCCTGGCGTGGGCCCCCTTTAAGAATTCCGCTGTAGTCACGGGGACGGCTGTCACTGAGCTCTGATCCTAGTGTTATCACGGGCATTCTGGTCGTTGTTCCGGTTGGCGCTCCAAGCATACCTGGTTGGACGATCTGGGGCTGAGGGGCACCGGGAAACTGGCTGGGAGTGTTGCTATAGACGATTTCTCCATGAGGACCTCCTAGCATGACCTGGTTCTGGGCTTCGGCTGCGGCTTCTCTGGCTTTGGCGGCTCCGGGACGCTTCTCTCCGGCGGGATCGGCCTCGGTGAAGCCTTGCTTGCGCGCCTTAGTCTCCCAATAGTCGTCGCGCACTCGTCGGCCGTTCGTGATGACGCGACTGCCGAACTGTCGGAACATGGAACGTGCTGTGACGATGGCAATCTGCCGTGATCGATAAGAAAACGGCAGGATTTCCTGGCTGACCAGGTCATCCTTCTCGGGTTGGCTGGCGATGATCTTGTAAAGTGACCTGTTCTTGTTGAAGAGCAGGTAGGAATCTCGATAGCCCAAAACCCTGGCGCACTCGGTTGCCAACATGAAGAGTTTGTCACCGCGGTTGGGTACCAGAAAGGTCCGACACCTGTATTCACGACCACCCAGGAGCTGGCCGTTGGGCATCACCTTCTTCTCCCCGAACTCGTCAACCTCTCTCGGAATGTATTCGTCGCCGGCGGCATTGAGCTGGTCAGTGGTGTGGTCCCTCACGGTCGGCAGGGCCTTCAGAGTCGTCTTTGTCGGGGTGGTCTTGGGCGGGGGGGACGCCTGCGCCGGAGTGTAGGCAACGGCCTGTCCTCCGGGCAGCGGCGCCGCCTGATTTTGGGGGGTTTGCGGCGGGGGGATGTTTTGAGGCATAGTGGCAGCGGGGGCCTGACCGGCAGTCTCGGAGATGCTACCGGAAGTTCTGGACTTGATTGGTCTCGAACGTTTTCTCGAGTTTGAGTCGCCTGACGAGGAAGTATCGGGTGTTAGCTTGTATCGCGTTGCGCGCTGCGATGAGGAAGAGAAAGGTGACGCGCGCGGGTGCTAGACAGCACAAGCATTCTGGATTGACGCTGAAAGTGTGAACGTACCGTCGTCAACCACAGGCGCAATCTGGCGAGTGTTGTCGGGGGAGCGGTTCCTTTTGATACCGCGCGAACTTGCGTTCAGCAGGTCTTATTAATAATCGCGCGACCGTCAGCAAAGCTTCGTTGCGAGACACAGATGTCGAAACTGGCGCAGCCATGGTTCGAGACAGCGAGAGAGGCACAAGCGACCGCGACGGTAATGATTGCTGTCGGGACCAGCAAGGCCTCACAGTGGAATGCGATGACGGCTGGCGCTGGCGAGCGGGCAGGGCAGGGCAGGCAGGCTGAGGCTGGGTAGATGGCGGGGGTTGGTGGTGAAACCGGGGAGGGGGTTTAAGAGCAAATAAGCAGCAACATACCAGAAGAGTTGAGGGCAGCCGGGTTGATTGTCGCACTATCAGCTCCGTTCGGCTGAGTGGAGTACATTGAGCGCACAGCACGACTCCCAGCAGCAGCAACAGGGTCGAGGAAATCAGATCCGCGACGACGTGTCTTGATATAGTTGGATTGCCTTCCGGCCGGGTCAGGTCGCGGTCGAAGGCGACGGCGACACTGAGTCTTGAGGGGTGTTGGTGTGGGTGCGGGTGCGGGTGCGCTGGGCGATGCAGGGCAGGCTTATGCGTGCATGTGGTTGGCGCAAAGCTCTGAATTGTCCCTGGCGGGAAAGGTGTCGAGTAATAACAGGTAGGGTGAGCGGGCTGGGAAGAAGTCCAGTAGAAGCTTTCGAGTTTCTGTCGTTCTTCTCGGCGAAGGGGGTATAGAGGGTGTATGGTTAAGGAAAGTTTGAATTCTAGATGAAAAATGCAAGAGAGTTGAGTTGCAGCGCCGGTACAACCAAGCCGTAGAACTCAATAGAGCAGGTATGGTAAGGTGTAGGTGTAGATGAAGGTTAGGTAGGCAGGGTCTGTGTCCCGGCCCTGAAGTTTGGTCTGTGGTGCCGTGGTCTGCGGTCTGCGACTCTGCGGTATGCGGCGGGAAAGATTCCTTCGCGAAAGGGCCTGTGTGCGGCACTGCTATGTAAGATGCGAGGAATCGTGTGGCAAGATTCCTCCACCCCCCCTCGAGGAGCAGCTGTCGCGTGGCGAGACACGAAATGAGTAATGCGCCAGCGGAGAAGATTAGAGAAGTTGAGAGAGGAAAACTTTGAGAGGTGGTAAGAGCTCCTCTAGCCGTGGCCGGCGAGAGAAAACAGTGTGGGCGAGGAATGAAGAGGCTGTCGCCAGTGGAGATGCGCGCGCGCGTGGTGGTGAAGGAGGGAAGATGACGGATGGTTGGTTGGCGTTCGCAAAGATGTTGCGGTAGGGATAAGGAAGGTCAGTGATGGATGGGCGGAAGAAGGTGGGCGTCTGGGTCTGGGAACGGCAAGGTAAGCTCGGGTGTGCGTACTAGGCACTATGTACTAAGGTACGTATGTACCACATACTATGTAGCAGGGTGGGTAGATGCAAGTCTTCTGATGTACTATGTAGTCCTTGGTATCTCGCCGTCGGATGCGTGAGGGAAGTACCTTGTTTGGAGTCAGCGGACAGAGTCCGTAGGTGCCGCCGTGCCTTGCCGTGCCCAGGCCGCAGTCTGCTTCGAGAGGCAGAGGAAGAGTAAAGGGTGAAAAGAAGAGGGGAGCGAGAAAGAGGCAGAGGCAGGCAGCAGGGAGCGGCGTCGGCGGATATGCCTGCTCTTGTCAAGCCGCGGCCGTTTCTTTGGTGCCTTGACGGGTTTGCGCGAGAGTATAATATTGGGACGCGTAGGGGTGTGAAGAAGCACGATGCGTAAATAGAAGCGGAAAGTTGAAGCGACGAGTACTACAGGTGTGATGTCGACCAAGTGCAGTGAAATGTTGAAAAGTGCTGCTTCTGCTAATGATGATGATGACGACGATGCTGATGTTGCTGTTTATTGGAACCCGTCGAGATGTACCTGTCGACGGCAGTGAATGGGCAGGTAGCAGGTAGTAGGAGTATAGATGCTGGGTGGTCAACAAGTGGCTGCGAAGCGAAGCGAAGCGATGCGACGTGCGATGGGATGAGATGCCGCAGGCAGAACGGCGAGTGCGGTAGGTAACGTAACCTATTAGGTAGGCAGGGAAATAACGGGGTTAGGTCAGGTACAAGACATCTAATAAATGTATCCGTACGGACCTCGGAGACAAGTGAATCAAACACGTCGTGCGCGTCCGCTCGGTTCCAGTCCAGTCTTGTCTTCGCTCCCTGCTGTGCTCCGCGTGCTGTTGCGTCGCAGTGGACGGAATATGAATCTGTGATCTGATACTGGCAGCGGCGCAAAGCTGACGAACCCCGCGATGCTCCAAGTTGCGACTGCGATTGGAACTACATAGTACCGAGGTAGGCAAAAATACCTGGAGGAGGCGTCGGATAGCGCGCAGTACTAGGCACCTGCGAGGTCGTATCAGCGAGTACACCGTACCTACCTACGTGCTATAGTAGTAGGTATTGGTCGATGGGCAGTGGCGGAAAGAGGCTAGTGGAGCTGGAACTGGAGCTGGAACTGGAGCTGGAGCTGGAGCTCGCCGAACTACCTAGACCCAGACGCTGATGGCGATGCTGATGCTAATGCTGATGCTGATGCTGACGCTGACGCTGATACTCAGGTACACACCGTCCCTAGCTAAGGACCTTGGCCTACCTGGATATTACACAGTATATACGTATTCACGTCGTGATAGCCTGGGCCGGGCTAGCCTTGGGCTTACACTACTTAGTATTTACCTACCTAGGTATGTATGCGGGCCCCAGGCTGGCTGGGTGCAGGAGGTGGGTGCATGGTGCAGGTGGGTGCAGCAGCAGGTGCATGGTGCAGCAAGGTGTGGTGCAGATGTCCCGGCGCAGCACGACGCAGACGCGCTTCAGAGAGGCGGGCAGCTGGGCGTGGAACGGAAATCCGACCGGGACCAGGCCTCGTGTGGTCGGTGCCGGGCTGGCAAGGCCTTGGTAGGTAGTCTGGGACTGGTGGGAAGTATGACTGAAGAGGGGTACGACGGTGACAGGGACAGGGGTACGGACAGGGGCATGGCCATGGACGACTCACGAGATGAATCCGCAAAACGCAGAAAAAAAAAAGCAGAAGATACATTGTACATACACCAGTACACTACGGATACGGATGCCTTACCTAGGTAGCGATTCAATGTACTTACGGATACTTGTCGAAATACCTACCTCGTGTGTGCTTGCCGGCGTGCTGCTCCGTCGACGCCACCTACTAGGTGTCTACGATGTAGGTGAGGAACAGTGTTTGTAGCCCCCATATGCTTCCATAGGAATCACTATGGCATGCATGGTCCCTATTTGCATGCGAGGTTGAACGCCGGCAATGGAAGCAAGTACAAATCGGCGCCCCGTGAGGTTAATCCACCATGTTCTTTCCTGCCTTCCCCGATGATCATGGGTAGTGATAATACCGATTACCACCAAAGAGGAACAAGAAGGACTTTGGAGGTTAAAAAAAAAGTAGGTGAAAAAGGAAGAGGAGTCAAAATATGGGACTGGCTGGCTGGGCACGGGCACAGACGGTGCAGTGTGATGGCGCCAGGGAGAAGGGGGACAGGGATGGAGACGGACGTGCAACGAGACGACGGGACAAGGGAAGGTGCGACTGCGATAGTACATGTTAGTAGGTGTGTAGTAGCGGCAGGCGCGATGCAGCACCAGGTGCCAGTTGGAGGTGGTTTGGACTTGGAGGAATTATTGCCATCATCCGCTAAGACTGATCGGGGTCGGTCTACTCTGTAGTAGTCAAAAACCTGCAGTCCTCAACTGGACTGGACTGGTCCGGCCTCTGGCAAACCAGAGGGGAAGGGCCGGGGTTGATATGATTCACAAGAACGAGTGACAGACATGGAGATGGAGAGAAGATCTGGTACTCGAATTACGGATACTACCACTTCACCACACTATGTACTACTACATCGTAAATCGCCAGGCTGAGGTGGCCCGGCTCGCGATGGAGCCGGGGTTCGTGATCGAAGACTGGGGAAGTGACAGGCAGGCATAGAAGGCGGGCAAGGCAGGCAGGCCGTGACGTTCCAAAAAGCCCTTGACTACACTACCAACGACGAACTATATTCACAGCGTTCCCGCTCGCTAAAAGGCACACAGGAAGCCGGGCAACATGTATGTATGACCTGGATACATGATACAGGGTGCATTGCCTCGTTTGGCCTGGCCTTGCCGCCTTGCTGCAGTCCCGGGGGCGAGCATCTTACCCTTCCCTTACTTGGCGCCTGCACTTGGACTGACCGGTCAACATCGTTTCTGTATCTCAGCCTTGATGGGATGCGAGAGTGCGATATGTGCTTTCCTCATACACCTAAGGGCATAGCTCGCGGCGCGTGTAAAGTGGAGAATACGCGACGGCAGCCACAAACAGCATTACAGTGTACCTACCTAGGTAGACTGATCACGCGTCGACAAGTACATATACTATAGCACCTGCGCATTACGGCCGATTTGGTATTGCTAGGTAGGTACCTGGTGTACTACCCTGCACCTAGGTTGGTGGTACAAGTAAGGCACGATTGTGTGTGATGATCCAGTCAGGGTGTCTTTTCCACCTACCTAGGAACCCCAAGTTTTCGATTTTAACAACCGTATCCGTACCATGGCAATTTTACACCCAAGTTCAAGGTGTCGTTTGAAAAAAACCACCCCAGCATTGAAAACCTCCGCATCTGGCCTCTTTTGTCCTTGCCGCAAATCTTGCAGGCCAATACTCCGCCGAGGACGCTGACATGATATTCGCTGTGCAAACGAGCCCTTGACGAGCGCAATCCTTGGATGACGCTAATCGACGCCCGCGGGAAACAGGTGTTCAGTGCTAAGCACACATCGCGACCTTCGTTAACCAGGATGCACCTTTTCGAGCCTCTCCATCTCTATTCCTTCTCCTTTGGCTCTCCCTATTTACCATCTGTATGTATGTATGTATGTATGTGTGCTTTTCACCCACATATCCCCCGCGGCCCGTCTGGACTTTCACCTGACCACCCCCCAGCACCACCACCCTGATCGGCTCGTGCCCAGGCAGGGGGTCTCGAGGAAAACCGCCCCCTGCACCACCCTCACGAACCTGCGACCGACTGCATGAGAAAAAGGAAGCGGGCCACATTGCTACGGCAGAGTGGCACCCCGGCTTGTGTAGATGAGGTGCGGGAACGATCCCTCATCATCGAACCCCGGAGGGCCATTAGGCAGCCTAGGCCGAACATGCCCACCCACCACTTCGTTCGTCTTCAACACCACGCCCATCCGGACCTCACATCCATCACTCCCAATCGCGTGGTAGCTAACTAGCGAATGAGCAAGTGTGTTCCCGGCCACTGTGAGTGCCATCTAAATGCTTTTATACTGCATTCCGATGAAAAAGAGGGAAGGCCGCAAGACACCTACCTACTTGGTGGAATGGACACAGTGTTGAAACAAGCTGGTAACTTCCCTCAAAGAGATCCGACGAAAGTACCACCTGCCGTCATCAAAACATCTTCTTCCTCCGGCTGGCCCGGCTGGCAACAAACTGCTCGGCCAACCATCAATCGATTTGGGGCTTCGGCTGCCATGTTTCTCACGCCGCTTTTGCCCGCCCGAGATAGGCCAGTCCAGATGACGGCGGGCTCCTCGTCATATTGACCAGGCTTCCTTCCTCTCATCCTTTTGCACAGTACTCTCCTATGTACTGCCATTTCCTCTGCCACCTGCATGAGCGTTTCTGTCGGCCTTTTCACCTGTCCGCCCTGGTCGAGACCAAATATCTCGCGTATTTCGATCCTGAGCACGCCTGCAGGACTAGCCCCGTCCCGAGAAAACCCATCCTCCGAGCTACCTGACCGAGGAACGAATCAACCACCACTCGAAGTCAACAATACAGCTGGCGGCTGGACATGCGCCATTGACGGTGGAAGCGTTGCCGCACACCGATATGCAAGGCAGGCGGACAGCGCGACGCCCCCAACCGGCATGTAGGCCTGATTGGGTCCCTCGACTGTGCTGCTTATCGTCTCATCGGCCTTTTTTTTCAGAACCGTGATGAGACAGGTTGGCAGGCAGGCAGCCAAACCCACGCCGGGCTGCTGATTACTTGAAAGAGGCCTAATGTACGCGGCCGAATCTGGAAGGCAGAGCAGCAAATATTACAAGCTCCTATTTCTTCACAGCACAGTACGGAGGGGGAACTGATCGGTACAAGGTGACGATCGGCGCAACTTCCCTTTCCTCGTTATTTGCAACGGCTTCTGCAAGGCTGGTGTCTGGTAAATCCAAAACCCAAGCTCTCGTCAAAGACATTGGGCGAAGGGTCTGCCGAAAGAGAGATGTTAAAGCGGCGAATGACAAACGACCTTGTTGTGTCGGTTCTAGATGACTGTCGATTCCAAACAGGCCTGGCTAGTCGACTTTGGCGTTCTCAAGCAGGCGAATTCCTGGCATCAAAGTGTTTCCTGGAATCTAGACTTGACACATACCTTAGCCTTGGATATACAGATCCACTACCTCGGTGAGGCAGAGGCGTCGAATTTCGAGAAGTCTGACATGTCGGCTGACGCTAGTGCCAGGATAAATCCTTCGTCATGCCGTCTCGGAGCTTGTGCGACACGGGCGGCGACTGGTCCCATCGCCGGACTCCAGCAAGACCAGGGATAGAGGAGGGGCGAAAACGATTCCCATCCTTGCTGGGTTTTCTTCTTCTGCTATCCAGAGCCGCTTCTCGATGCAGCTGAGATCAGGGACGGAGACGTGAAGAGTAGCAAGAGTGGAGGCGGTAAAATTTCCGACAATTTTGTCGTTTCCTGACTCGCTCGAGTCGGGCAAAGTCCCTTCACCGTCGCTCTTGGGCCCGGCCCTCTTCTCGCACAGACACCGTTCTTGTCGCCAGAAATCTGATTAGCCAATCGCTCTACGGAGTAGCCTCAGCGACTTGCCATCTGCTGGGATCCCAGCAATGGCGCACGCGCTATCGACAACAACCCCTGCCGACAATACGGTTGAAGGCGGGCGAAACGGAAGGGATCAGGGAACATCACCGCCAAGTTGCCTCCACTAGCCGAACGGCGTGCCATTCGCGGGGCATATGGCTTCCGCAAAAAAGAAAAAAAACGACGGCCTCGTCTCCTCGCGTCAATGACGAGGCTCGACTCGCGTGCGCTTTCTTGATCGCGACGGACGAAATACTAAATTAGACTCGAGCCTTTACGTGAAGTGGATGCATTGCCCCGGTCGTGATAATATCACGGAGGAAGAGTAATAGCCACTACCGTGGGGTGCAAACAACCCGGCCGAAGGCTCGTCGGCGGAAGAACCAGTGATTAGTGATGGCTGTGCCGGTGCCCAAGTCATGGCTAGATGCACATGACAAGTCCACGGAGCCTGGAGCAGGCGTCAGTCGGGCAAGACGAGGCCCTTGTCATACGTGGTTCTGACACAGATGAGGTCAGCCTGCAGCCCCTATATCTCTGGTCATCCGCGGCTTCCTGTCGTCTAGGATATCCTTCTGCATGCCGACCACTTTTTAGTAGCAACGTTCTGATAACATGGGCAATAGTGGCTCCGTTTATCACATCACGCGCCACCTTAGGGGCGGGCCAACGACGCTAGAGCGGCCAGACAAGAGACATTTCGTCATCCGCCGGCGGCAGAAACCATTGTTCACCGCATGCGCTCAATGCGGCAGACGATTTCTCCCGCTCCAATTCCCATCCGCGACCACGGGGAGTGACAGTCCGTTTGCCCTATTTCTCCTCCGGCAGACCTTTAAATCAGCTCCGGCCGAGACGACGAAGTTCGTCACATGATTAGCCACAATTTTCAGAGTTCCCGACTGGGGGAAATGGGTGGAATTTTACGGACGACGATGAATTCGCCGAAAAGGCAAGGTCGAACATGGATCTGGGCAAGACAATGCAGCCAAGCAAGTAATATTCATTTGCTCCAGCCCGGCCGGGATACCTTCGAGCATGCTTCATAGATTGGACGGTTTCCTCCTGCAGAATCGGCTTCACCCTTGGGTCCGGACTCCGCGTACAGTCTCAGCTCGCGGAAGAATGCTGCGCGCAAAAGGAACTGGCTATCGCGAACACATCTGCCCCGAAAATTGACGCGGTGTCACGGATCTAGCCATGGAAAGTCACATACGTACATACGATTGCCGACAGTCCGTCGTCCCGGGCATTGTAGAAAGAGAACGCGAAGCCGAGCGCCTTGGCGAGAGCTTCCCACTCTCAGAGGCGGCGACAGAACGAGCCCTACATCATCGGCTACAAAAGCCACTCGACATGCATCATCCGCCAAAAAGACAACAGCGGAACATGCGACTGGCACGTCGAGAGGCACATACGATTTGTTGCATGGGTCTCCATCAGAGAGTGAGCCCACGGACGTTTCTTGAGTCATCGTGAGCGGTTGATGATTGGCCAAGGCGCAGTTATCCTGACTACTGGCTTGGCCGATATATGAGGGTAAGCCACAGCTGAAACTCGATGCTAACTGACAGCCCGTCATCGACAACGGCAGGGTGGGAAATTGAGCAGCTAGACATAGACAAAGCGGCGTCGATATCAAGATCGCAAGATGGCACTTGCGTACTGACACTGCTTCACTAGCTTCGTCTCGCCCCTGCTAGACGATAACATGTCGGAAAATCAAGAAGTAAAAGCAGTACTTAACTTGAATGAGCCCAGAAGCTTCCTATTACTCGTGTCTTGCAGCAGGATGCCTCGGCGAGCAGGCCGATGGTCGAAGGAGCGTTTCAGTCGAGCTGGTGAACCGGGCCCGCCGCTCCGAACTCAAGTCGTCGACATTGGCCGGCCATCAAAGTAACCCGTTAATCGGTCTGGTTTCCCCGCTCGTTTCGTATCCGGTCATGAAGCCAATGCTTCTAGCACCTCTCCGTCTCATGTTACAATCACGGCGCGAGGCCCATACACGAGCTACCTATTCTCCCGTCGACCCCTCGAACAGCCGATCTGATGAAAGAACGGTGCACAGGCAAACCACGTAGATAAATATATGTTGTGTGGAAACGCATTCCAGCCATGCAAGGCGGATGGCAGAAAGCCAGCACGCACGGAGGTCGCGAGGCTTGATCGAGGGGTGGGAGAAAAAGAAGCGCGGCTGCCCGTACACTACAAGATGGTGTGCAGAATGGTGTGCGGACTTTAGCTAAACCAGGGCCTCTTGGCTGTTGGTTCTCCGAAGAGGGGAAGATGATTGGCGTCTGGCGTTACACTGGTGACGGCGCACTGGCCTGACTGTCAATCATGGGGTTCGACGGAGCCCCTCCATGTCGACGGTGTCCCTCCTCTCCTTCCACACCTTCGCAAAGCATGAGCACGGCATGGCCTGCGGTTGGTCGACAGATTGCAGCGTGCGTCCCAGCTTGTCAGGTGGAGAGCGGACAAGAATGGAGAAGAGGAAGGGGAGGGGAGAGGGGGGGACGAGCAGACGACAGACATGGTGAGGGTGTGGTGCAGTGGCGTGGAAAAGGAGGGCATGCTGCTGCTCTTTGCCGGCCTGTTGGGATGACTTGCTGCAGGCCTGGTCGGGCAAAGGGGAGAGACAGGCGGAAGAGAAGCTCGATGGTCGAAACAAGGGATGAAGGAGAGTCAGGAAAGGATTGAGGGTGTGGTGCACTGTGGGCAAGGGCAAGTGCCCACACCTCCAACACTAAATACTGTTTCTCTCCGAACGAGCCGTGCCAGAACGAATGTGTGGTAGCAACCGATGGCGCCTTAGAGCCCGTCTGGACCAGGAGCAGGCAGGTTCGGAAGCGGAAGCGGAAGCGGAAACGGATGTGGAAGTGGAAAGTGAAGCATGGCGACACTGACGCCGATAATAACGGAAAGCCGTTTGGATGCCGCCGCCTGGGCGCCAGCAAACCGTACCAGCGTTATGGTGTTTGCAGTTGCAGTGCTGTTTCGTCCTTTCACGACTTCCTTCCCCGCCTTGCTGGCCCCTGCGTCCAGGGACGTAGGTTGGTAGGGTTGGTAGGGAACGGATGGCCATGTTGCTGGTGGTAGTGGTGGTGGAGGCGGCGGCGGCGGCGGCGGCGTCGTTGTCGTCGTCGCGCGCGCGCGCGTGTGTGTGTGTGTGTGTGTGTGTGTGTGTGTGTGTGTGCAGGCGATGTGTTGCTGCTCTTGATGGATGGCTGTCACCCCGATGGCGCCCGCCGCGACGGCACCCAATGGCCTGGCCCGGCCTGGCCTGGCCTGGGGAAGGGGAAACACATGGTGGTGGGAGGGTGGGAGCCCAGGTTGTCCAGGTGTCATGGAGCCGCTGCCTTGGCCCCATGTCAAGGACGAGGGAATTCCACGTTTTGTGGTGTTCGCCAACCAACGTCCTGGCGCGGAGAGCAGCAGCTGAGGGCGAGACGGTGGCAGCTGGCAAGAACTGTGATGGTTATTTTGAGATATCTTACATGGAATGAGTAGTACGTCTCCGTACGGATAGGGAACATGGAGAGCACGACGAATAGTAGGACTGGGGAGGAGCCGCTACGGATACTGACCCGCTGTGTTTCCTTTTTGCAAAGAGCGGGAGCTACACTTGAATCCTTGCTACCCGCTCGTGCAGCAAGCACACCAGACGTGGACGGTCATCCACTCCCATGCGGTGCGGTGCGGTGCGGTGCGGCGGTGCGGTGCGGTGCGGTAATATGCCCTGCCATGCCATGCAATGATGCCATGTCATGTACGGGTAATAGAGATAGTAGTAGTAGTTCACATTGCTCGCCCCCCCCTCCCATCCTCCCAAATCCATTCCACCTTCTCCTTATTACTATGGTAGTTGGGTAGGTACCTGCACACACCAAGACCCTTTGCACCCCCTCCTGATTCTCCTTGTTCTTCCCTCCCCCAGCTTTTAGTGTACCAGCCTGGCTCATCTCGTCAACCCCTTCCCCATGCCCTCCCACCCCCCTATTCGAGCTGTGCCTGCAGAAGGCCATCGCCCATCGCCCATCGTTCTTTTTTCAGGACGAGCCCATTCCGATCTCAGTCGCTTCTCGTTCGCAGCCGCAGCCGCCGCAAGGGGCAGTCATACACTGGCGCGCGTATTGCCGCTGTGGAGTTCTGCCCACCACCAACCCAACTACATCCATACCCTACAACAACAAGCAACAAGCAACAACAACAACAACAACACCACCAACAGTCAGCCCAGTCCAGCCCAGCCAGCCCAACGTACA
Organism: Colletotrichum plurivorum; assembly: GCA_014235945.1. Classification (NCBI taxonomy): domain Eukaryota; kingdom Fungi; phylum Ascomycota; class Sordariomycetes; order Glomerellales; family Glomerellaceae; genus Colletotrichum; species Colletotrichum plurivorum. The sequence continues at coordinate 78,374 of WIGO01000055.1, forward strand.
CATGTAAGTCATTCTTGGCCCCGCCCCCTACTAGCTCGCGTCCGTCGTCGTGGGTCATTGACACCGCGTAAACCGTGTGCCCCAAAACGCTCAATCTGGAGCTCTTGGGCTCTGCCATTGTTCGCCATGATCTTCATCGTCTCAACAACCAGCGCCCAACGTAATCTATCTATAACCGTGGTTCGCTTCGGAATCGCACTTGATTACACTGTAGCATCTGAGAACACCATCAGCAATCATCGGATCACCCGTAACACCCCTTTCCCCCCCGGTGGCCGGCCCTAATGAGCGACCAGTCGCGACGCACATCGACCGAGGTTGGATTTACGTAGAACCCTCCGACTGGGATCCCTCGCGACCAGTAGACGGCCGACAGGGACGGATGGCATGTCTTGGGGGCGTCATGCCATGTATTCCTCGGCGACATGGCCACCGGAGTGAGGAACGCGGAACATGCGAAAGCTACAACGAATCCTCGGCACCTGGACGTATATCTATCTACCTTCTATTGTAATGTAATGCCCGTGCAACTATCGGCCCCCGGAATACTACCAGGCGACAGCGGTGGACCTTGCTGGCGCCATTTTGCAACGCCAAAGAACTACCCGCTGGCCGTGATGTATGCTTTCGGCATGCGAGCTTCAAAAAGAGAAGCCCGACGAGGTGTGGGGTGAGACGGCTGGCAAGTAGAGGAAATGGAAGGACGTGCAAAGGTGTGGTAGAGCCTCCAAGATTTAGCTCCCGTCTCCGCACATCCAAGTCTACTCTTGAATCAACAAGTGCAGACTTGCATCTCTCCCAGCTTGGGCTCTACTATACTATGGTATGCGCCTTTCTGATACCTTATTCAGACGACGACCTCCTGCAGCTTTCATGCGCTGACTCGCCCGTGGCGGACGTGACGGCTCTCAAGCCTTCCGTCATCTCCTCGGCTGATGTTTCTAGCTCTCGTCCTGCAGGAGGAAGAATCGTTGCGGACTTTTCAGGGTCTCTCTCGCTGCCGCTGCAGTCCTCCTGGCTGGCCCCGGGGCTCTGCAATGCACGGAGTAGCCGGGTTTTCGGCCGAGGCAATTGCCGCTGGAGCCTTTCTAACAACAGTTCAAATTTTTATTGTTTGATTCTTAAGCCGTTCAGCTGGAAGATGTTTCGAAATCGGTGGTCGGAATTGCATATGCTTCATGACCTCCAGCCTTACAGCTCTGATCGAACCGGAGAAGCCTGTCCTCTACGGCGCTGAGCTCCCGAGCTGATCCCGGACCAGCCAGCCAGCCGGCTTTCCCTGCCTAAAGGGGCCGGTAGGAACAGACCACAGCAGGCTGCGACGGTGACATGGGAGATTGTGACTGTTCGTCTACCTGCGCGGCCGCCGCCTGAACACGAGACCGGGGTGGGGAGCGGCCGATCCAAGCAAATGCAAATAAGAGATGGCAAAAGCAGCCAGAAAATCCTGCTTTGTCGTGGTTCGCAGATCATACTCTAGGCTGCGGGTTTGATTAATAATAATTCGGTAGCCAACACCGATGGCACGGTAAGCACGGTCACAGCAGATTTGACACGCCAAATCTCGTTGCCACTACACACATACATACGTTCCTCCTTGGCAAAATGTCTCCTTTTGGGATGCAGCTCGGGAACCATCCCAGCAGCAACAGCCGCAGCCGCAGCCGCAGCCAGGCTGTTTGCTACTTGCTACGGATACATATGTACGGACGGACTCTGGGGGTGGGGGCCCTGCGAAACGGTATAATGTTTCTTGTGTATGATGGGATGAAGTCAGTACGCTCGGGGCTTGTCTTCGTATTGTCCGGGTTACACGAGCTTTTTCGCGATGCGGCTGGACGGAAACCGGGGAGAAGGAACAACGCCATGGAACACAAGCTCCATCCTGTCGGGAAACACAACTCGGGACTACGATAGTACTCTGTCAGTCAGCTTTCGCACCGCGGATCGCACTACGATGTGTAAGACGGTGAGGTGACCGAAGGGATGCCTCATGATGGACCAATAGAGAACTCTGAATCCCGTCGACAGACATGCTTGCCCTGTCAGATTACTTATACGCTAATCGCGATGTTATCGATAAGCACTCAATAAGCACCCGAACGATAAGACTGGCACCTGCCTCACAGATACTTAGGTACCTACTCACAGGCACCTCACACAACGCAAGCGCCACAACGAGCCGGGGGTGCCACTGATTCGCCTATCAGCCGCCCCACGCGCCTCACCTCTCACCTCGATCAATTTTCATCGCCCAAAAGCACAGACTTGAAGGAGGCGACGACACCCTCAACGCTTGCACCATCAGCTCACATCTACGGGCGAGGCGTTAGTACGACGCACAAGAAAAAGATGACGAGTCTAAAGCGCTCTTTTGAGGCGGACCCCTTCGCCGCCAATATCTCGAGCAAGGTCTACGTCCGCTCCACCAGGAAGGGCAAGGTTCAGAAAATTGTGAGGGAGGTGTACCTGCGTCAAGACATCCCCTGCTCGTCGAAACTGTGCCGGATCTGCCTGCAGACGGCCCCTAGAGATGCGGCAAACAATGGTGAGTGGCTGCCGTCTCATCCAGACGTCTTCGCATGCTGAAAACTCCCACCCAGTCCAGCCTTTTGTTCTCTCGGAGAAACCCGCCGGGACGAAGGCCTTCCCTCAGGGACACTACATCGTCCCTGACACCAACGTACTGCTGAATGCCATGGATTTGTTCGAGCAGAGCTCCGCTTTCTACGATGTCATTGTTCTGCAGACGGTGCTCGAGGAGCTGCGCAACCGCTCGTTGCCACTCTACAACCGTCTCATCGGCCTGACCAAGAGCGAAGACAAGCGATTCTACGTGTTCTTCAATGACTTCCGCCTCGAAACCTACGTCAACCGCGAGGCCAACGAGACTGTCAACGACCGTAATGACCGTGCCGTCCGCAAGGCTGTCAAGTGGTACGCCGACCACCTGGCTCAGACCAAGGCCAAGAAGGTCCCTGCCGTCGTTATGCTCAGCGATGACCAAGACTGCTTGAGGAAGGCCAAGACCGAGGGCGTTACGGCCATGTCCCTGTCTGAGTACGTCGGTGGTCTCGAAGACGGCGAGAGGCTGCTGGACATGGTGGCTGAGTCCCGGAGCTCTGGTTTCTCAAAAAAGCCGGCCGGCCCGCTGTATCCCGACTACTACACCATGTCCAAAATGATGACCGGCGTTAAGGCTGGTCTGTTGCATCAGGGCAACTTCAATGTCTCTCCGTACAACTATCTGGAGGGTTCGATTCACGTTCCCGCCTTTCCCAAGCCGCTGATCGTTCTCGGAAGAGAGAACATCAACCGTGCCGTCAACGGAGACGTCGTTGTTGTCGAGGTTCTGCCGAAAGACCAGTGGAAGGAGCCGTCCACCAAGATCATCGAGGAGGAGGCAATCACCCGAGACGAAAACGCCGACGGCGAGGCCGAGGAGGCTCAGGACTTCGTGTCCGAGAAGGAACGCAAGGCGTTGCAGGAAGAAGTGAAGAAGACGCAGAGCAAGAGCACTGAGGGCCGGGCGCAACCGACTGCAAAGGTTGTCGGAATCATCAAGCGCAACTGGCGCCAATACGTCGGCCATATAGACCCGTCTTCTGCGAGCAAGGGTGGCGGCCAGGGCCGCAAACAGGAAAATGTGTTCCTCATCCCCATGGATAAGCGCATACCCAAGATCAAGCTGCGCACAAGACAGGTATCGGAGCTCATTGGGAAGCGCCTGTTGGTTACCATTGACGCATGGGAGCGCGACTCTCGTCATCCCGTCGGTCACTTTGTCCGCTCTCTCGGCGAGCTGGAAACCAAGGCTGCTGAGACAGAAGCGCTTCTGCTGGAGTACGACGTGCAGTATCGGCCCTTTCCCAAGACTGTACTTGACTGTCTACCCAAGGAGGGCCACGACTGGAGAGTCCCCCAGAGCTTGGAGGACCCTGGTTGGAGAGACAGAGAGGACCTGCGTAAGCTTCTCATTTGCAGTATTGATCCAATCGGTTGTCAAGATATCGACGACGCCCTCCACGCCAGGCCACTCCCGAACGGCAACTTTGAGGTAGGCGTTCACATCGCCGACGTTTCTCACTTCGTCAAGCCCGGCAACGCCATGGACACGGAGGCCAGTCTGCGAGGCACAACTGTCTATCTCGTGGATAAGCGTATCGACATGTTGCCCATGTTGCTCGGCACGGATCTGTGCTCACTGAAGCCATATGTCGAGCGATACGCCTTCTCCGTCATTTGGGAGATGAACCCGGCCGCCGACATCGTCAACGTCCGTTTTACCAAATCGGTCATCCAGTCCAAGGAGGCTTTCAGTTACGAGGCGGCTCAACTCCGCATCGACGACGACTCCCAGAAGGACGACCTGACCAGTAGCATAAGAACGCTTCTTGCGCTCTCCAAGAAGCTGAAGCAGAAGCGCATGGACGCCGGCGCGTTAAGCCTGTCGTCCCCCGAAGTCAAGGTGCAAATGGAGTCGGAAACTTCCGACCCTATTGATGTGAAGACGAAGCAGCACCTGGACACCATGTCCCTGGTCGAAGAGTTCATGTTGCTCGCCAACGTCAGCGTCGCCAGCAAGATCTACGAGGCCTTCCCCCAGACCGCCATCCTCCGTCGCCACGGTGCTCCGCCGAAGACCAACTTCGACGAGCTCGCGGACCAGCTCAGAGTCAAGAAGGGCCTCGAGCTCCGCGTCGACTCGAGCAAGGCGCTCGCCGACTCGCTTGACACCTGCATCGACCCCAGCAACCCCTTCTTCAACACTCTTGTCCGCATCATGGCCACCCGCTGCATGATGAGTGCCGAGTACTTCTGCTCCGGCACCCAGGCCTACCCGGAGTTCCGCCACTACGGTCTGGCCTCCGAGATCTACACCCACTTCACCTCCCCCATCCGTCGTTATGCCGATCTTGTTGCCCACCGCCAGCTCGCGGCCGCCATCGGCTATGAGGCCATCCACCCCGCTGTGCGCAGCCGTGGACGCCTCGAGGCCGTCTGCAAGAACATCAACGTGCGCCACCGCAACGCCCAGCTCGCGGGCCGCGCCAGCATCGCCTACTACGTCGGCCAGGCCCTCAAGGGGAAGGTGGCCGAGGAGGAGGCCTTCGTGATGAAGATCTTCAGCAACGGTTTCGTGGTGCTTGTGCCGAGGTTCGGTATCGAGGGACTCATTCGGCTGCGCGATCTGGCGGAAACGGAGCCCGACAGCGTCTACGACGCCGAAAACTACACCCTCACGACGACGGGCAGCCGCAAGCTCAAGGTGGACCTGTTCCAGAAGGTCAAGGTTAAGGTCACGGACGAGAAGGACGAGGCGACTGGCAAGAGGGGTGTTAAGATGGAGCTTGTTAGCGCTTGAGTTTGCTTTCGGTCAGAAATAGACAAAAGAGTTGTTTTCTACGAAAGTAAATCAAAACGAGGAAAAGGCCGATGTGAACTAGATTGTCAACAGTGGGCCATGAAACACGTTCTTTCGTACGCAATATTTCAACGTCGCAGCAGCGACATCATCCCCCCCTTTTTTGTTCCCGGCCTGGCCGCCGTATTGTCGTATCTGCACTGATCTGACACATGTCCGGTTTGCTTGCCAAACTTCAAAGTTGCAAGCTGTTCACTCGATATTCGAACCGCCTCATTTCGACTCTTGAGGGATGCTTCAAAAAGAAAAAGAATCAGTTGGAACTCATGAAGAATCACGACATCAAGAGAGCGAGCGGGTAGCAACAGCACCGCTTTTTCTACAAGCAAGCATCACCTGGCATTTGAACATCATCTCTTGAGTACCTTTTTAAGCCCCTTCGTGATACCAGCCCACGAGGACGTCCAGTGTCCCTAAGTCGTCTCTTGCCCTGTTCTGGGGGGGGCAGGTTGCTTGCCTACATACGTGAGAGGTGCGTATATATCCTGGCTTTCGCCATGACGTCTGGGACCCGAAAAGACGTCTTATACCTCCCGAGGGAATGAGCCTGGGACGGAGGCCCTTTCTCGTCCCAGGACATTGCCCCGAGACGAACATGGAACAGCATTATGACAATCAATAGAGGTTTACTATGTGCGTATATGAATGAGGATGTCTACATCGTCTCGCCCCCTTTTTTTCATTTTTCCCTAATCCGCCCCATAAACGCCGTGTCAACGTGGTAAATACCGCCAGGCCAAGGAAAAAGAAAAAGAAAGAAAAACAACAGTTCCAATCTGTCAATGAGATATAATTCCGGGACCATGCTCTGTCTCCCATTACCAGACCGTAACAACGCTCTCTACTGCTCCATGGCCTCGTCCGCGGCGGTTTCACCGTCGTCTCCCCACAGGCCGTCAAGCTTGAACTCCTTGGCCCACTCCGTGACGATGACCTTCTGGTCCGGCACCACGGCATCATCGCCGGTGGGGGCAGTTGCAGCAGCCGCTGCGTCCTTGGCATCGCCCTGGACGGCAAGGACGGGCGCCTCAACCCAGCCCTGGATGCGACCATCGCGCCAGTCGGTGACGACGGTCATGGCAGCGGCGTTGATGTTGGGCACGCCGCCCCTGCCGAGGCGACCGCGCTTGCGCGCGACCTGCACAAGGAAGTCCGTCGTGAGGTCGCCGTCGGTGCGGCTGGGCATCAGGGGAGGCAGGTCGTACACGTTCGTCAGCTTTTGCAGCAGGTCCGGGGTCGCGGACAGGCGGCGCAGGAGGAGAGTGACGGCGGGAACAGGATCATCGATGTTCTTGGGAGGCACGGCGTTGAGAAGGACGAGGTGGGCGTGGGCTTCGGTTGCGGTCTTCAGCGACACCATACCGCCGGCCGTAGAGCCGTTTGATGCGGAGGGGAAGACGATACCCGGAGAGTCGAGAAGGGTGAGCTTGCTGTCGATTTTGACGGAACGGATGCTTGTCGTGACACCGGCCTCTGCGCCCGCTGGGCAAGCCTTGGAAGAACCGCGACCACCGCTCAGGCGGCCGAGCAGGGCGTTAATGACGGACGACTTGCCAACATTGGGGTAGCCGATGACACCGACGGAGACCGCGCGCTTGAGCTGCTTGCTCGCGGCGTACGACTTGAGCGCGCGGAAGAGGTCCGCAGACGTCTTCTGCACCGTCAGCTCCTTGTGGTTGAAGGTGTGGGCGTTCGGGGCCGGGTTGGAGGCGCGCAGGGGCAGAGTCGGGAAGTAGCGGCGCAGGTGGGTGAGCCAGGCCTGGAGGACCTTGGGGGGCACGAGATCGATCTTGTTGACGACGAGTATGAGGCGCTTGCCGCCGTTGGCAGCGGCCATGACGCTGCGCTCGACGTCGCGGGAGCGAGTGGACTCGGGGTCGCGGGCGTCGAGGACGTAGAGGATGACGTCGGCCTGCTCGACAACGTTCTTAAAGACCTTGTCGAAGGCCTTGCGGGAGGTGGCATTGCCGACGACGATCTCAGCGGGAGCGTCGGATTCGTCAGAATCATCGTCCTCGTCCATCTCGTCGTCGTCGTCGTCGTCGCGCAGTTCCTTGTCGTACTTCTGGGCAGCAGCCCTCGCGCTGGCGAGCAGTGCGGCCATTGGGTTCGACTCATCGACGTCTTCGTCATCCTCCTCCATCATGTCCGCATCGTCTCCCTCGATGTCCTCGGCCATATCGTCTTCGTTAGCCGCCTCAGACGAGGCGGCGCCGGTCTTGGCCGCCTTGGCCATCTCGCGACGCTTCTGTGCCTCCTCGGCCTTGCGTAGCCGCTTCTCCTCGATTTCCTCCAGGATCTTCTCCTTGTAGGGGAACAAGTTAGGAATTCCCGGGTCCTTCTTGAGCTTGGAGCGCCATTCCGGGTTCTTCTTGGCGAGCTTTCTCTGTTTCCTCTGCTTGGCCGCCGACGCCTTCTCGATCTTGTGGCGGAGGCGGACAGGCGTCCGCTTGGACTTTGGTTCTGTGACAAGTTAGATGCTGCGGGGATACAGTCTGCGGAAATCTGACGCACTTTTGGGCTTGTTGATTGAGCCGGCCATCTTGAAGAAAAGAACAGAAACCGACCGCGCTGGTAGTGGGCAAGGTGTCGAAACGGTTTCCTAGTTGCTACCGACCGCCGATAAAATTTACTGCGCGGCGGCCAATGGGTGGTCCTCCACTTTCAAAAATTTGGTGTGAGCCGGTTCTGCCTTTTCTTACCGCCCGTTATCTTTATCAGAGCTCCACTATTTTCTTCTCACCGCCTTAATCTAAACCCAAAAAAGCAACCCCGCCAACTGGAGGGGCACTTCCATGCTGCTCTGTAATACCCGTACCTATCTAACCTAGGTACCCAATTACCTCAGCGCTGCGTGAGTCGTTGTGAGGCGTGCCATAACCAGTGGACCATAGCCACTGAGCGAAGACTGCCGATGAGGGATAATAGCTGTGGTCCGCTGGGGAAAGGTGTTGTCGAGAAGTAGCTCTCGATTTCGGATTACCAAACTCGTAATCCCCGACGAAGCCCGTTTTTCCCACTGAAGAGTCATACCGCTTCCTCATTAACAAACCAACTTTTGCTCTTCATCGTGTCAAATTGTACAAGTACATTCACGGCAAACACTGAGTGATTCGTAAGGCGGTCATCTACTCCCCTGGACACAAGAGAATTGGCAAAGCAGGTCAGTTTGCCCTCTCCTCCCCCGTCCAAAGTGTTAGTCGTCGGCTAATCACTTTCAAAGACATTAACAACTTCAATCGCTCTAAACATGTCGTACTCAGCCCCCCTGCAACGCGTTGCCTTCGATGGTTTCCTTTTCGACATGGACGGCACCATCATCGACTCAACAGAGGCCGTCGTGAAGCACTGGCACACGTAAGTCATCAAGGTCAACAACAAACAATAACAAAAACAACAACAACAACAACAACAACAACAACAACAACATTATCGTCATCATCGTCATCATCACAGCCCCTTGCATCAAGTCACACCTCTTGAGTCTTATTATTCCCGCTGACAAGCTGGGGGTTCGCCCTCTTCTCCCTTGCAGAGTGGGTAACGAAATAGGAGTCGCCCCCGAGGTGATTCTTGAGACCTCGCACGGCCGCAGGAGTATCGATATCTTGAAGATTTTGGCCCCTGAGAAAGCAACATTGGAATGTGAGTACCCCAGTTTCCTGCACGGTCGTCCCCTTGCTTGGACTTTCGCGACCATCGCTCTCTTCCCGTAGCTTTCAGGTCGGCCGAGCCGTGGGGGCAAGTAAGGGGGTTTTCCAGGGGCGCTAAGTCAAACCGTGGCAGACACTCGCGAGATGGAGGGTCGTCTTCCGAAACTGTACGGCAAGGATGCAGTCGAGATACCGGGAGCGAGAGCGCTGCTCGACGCCCTGATCAAAGAGAAGGCTCCCTGGGCCATCGTCACTTCCGGGACCGAACCCCTCGTGGGCGGGTGGCTCGAGGCCTTGGGCCTACCCAAGCCCGAGCACCTGGTTACCGCCGAGTCCGTTGAGAACGGCAAGCCGGACCCGACCTGTTACTTGATCGGCCGCGGGAAACTCGGGTTGCAAGATCCCTCCAAGCAGGTCTTGGTTTTCGAGGACAGCCCGGCCGGCATCAAGGCTGGCAAAGCAGCAGGATGCAAGGTGCTGGGACTCGTCACAAGCCACACCGTTGAGCAAGTCGCGAGCGCCGAGCCGGACTGGATTGTCCAAGACCTGGATTCGGTCAAGCTAGTCGGAACAGCGGGGGGTGTCGTCACCTTGGAGTTTTCCAATGCCCTGGTCTCGGGGCCCTCGGCCTGAGGAATGGAGGCTCTGCTGATCGACCGATAGACGGGAATAGATTTTGTTGCCATGAGCTTTAGCATCGTCGAGCTATTGTTTTTGTTGCCCCTCATCTCCCGCCAGGTCCAGACGAGGAAGGGAGGAGTAGCCAGGGAGTTGGTGTCCAGCGAAGACTGGTCGCTGCAGAACAGTAGGAAAACCCTGACATGACCCTGACCTAGGTGCGACATCGAGGTGCAAATGAAGAATCGCACCCTGCTGAATGTTCGCCCGTAGATCCGAAAATCTCAATCAGTCCATGGGAGTGGTCTCGAACGATTTGTTGACGCCCCGTTCCCACTTTCCAGAGACGCCAACGCTGTGAAATCAGCTGCAAACTAAGGTTCGAACGAAGGTTGCCCGGCTGGGGTAGGTTGGAAAGCATGAGACCAGTGTCTTGAGTTCGAGACGATGCGCGCGGCGTTTGTTATGTCTTCAAGTCGTGCGACCTCAGTATCCAAGAATATCTTGCTCCGGCCGAGCCCGTACCCCGCGACTGGACTGGCTGTCCCGCGACCAGTCCACGAGACATTGCTGAGATGCTGCCGGCTTGCATCATACAGAGGACCTGGAGCACCCTGGCAAAGGACGCAAAGATCAGGCATACAGTCCAACCAACAACTGGGATTCTCGCCTTCGCCGAGTAAACACGGCCGGTGTCTTGGATGCCAGGAAAAGAAAGACTCAGCAGAGCCCAGTCGAGACCCAATCGATTCCCATGACGAGAGACAAGGGCGCGTTCGTTTCACAGCGCGAAGGCTTGGGGGACTTCGGCAAGTTGATGGATGATTCCGGAGGGCTCTCGTCCACTTGTGCAAAGCTGGCGATCCCGGTTCCGTGGCTGTGGCGCAACTTTGCATACCCGCCAGATGGTTTTGGTTGATAGAAGCAGCCAGGCACACTGCATCGGCCGGAGAGACGGTCATCAGCTGTAGCTGCAAGGTCCCGGAGATACAATTCCTTTCTGGTCGGCAGGCTTCGATCCTGTTTGATTGTCCCCCTTCGAAAGCCGGTGGATCGGGTTACATGAAGGCTGGCACCTCAATATCAACCAGACGCACCCCGCCGGAGGAGAATACATCAAGTCGCATCCGAACCATGAAGCTTGCAGCAAGTTCGGAGATCTTCGCGCCCTTGCGTCGGGACGTCGCCAAAGTCGGCGATGAGTGTAACGGCTTGAGTCACACAAAATATCGGCTTGGTCCGGGGATGACGACAGTAGTCGACGAACGAGGGGGGTCACGCAGCAGTAGTAAGCTGTGACTGAGGGTGGCCACGAATGGTGTTGTTGGCAGTTGAACGCCCGTGGGGTGCGGCTTACCAAGACAACAATGGACAGCACGATCGAGGACAATCTTAATCACCGTCCAAAGTACGGATACCTGGGTACATATCCGTACACTACACAGTGGGCAGGCCAGGTTCCGGAAGGTAATGCATACATAGTAGGACAGACGACAGACCCGAAGTGCTGTGTCTAGCCTGTAAGCGCCCGAGAACGCCATTCCGACATGTGCCACGACAGACGCCAACAGTCGCACACTGCGGTTGCGTGGATGCAGGAACAGCCAGATGGTAGACCACAGCTTGGCCAGCGCGAAACGTGCTGGGACGCGGGAGGGTTCCCGGGACGGGACGGGTGAGATCACGAGCTGCGGCTCAAAACGGGGCCGAAGAGGGAGAAGCCGGTGGTGTGCCGACACCGTGACCGTCCCTTACCTAAGGCAAGGCCCCCGGTACGGCACTAGGTATAGTATGTACACTGTGGACTGTGGTGCCCAGGTACCTACCTACCTAGCCAGCCAGCATCACAAAGTCCTGGGCACGTACGTATCCGTAGGTAGAACGCTACGGGTATCCGTACACTTTTACTCATCACTGCATCAGTCACTGCATCAGGGGTAAATCTATCTACGCGTGGTGGTTGATTGCTGTGTAGTGGGCAGGCACTTCTCACACTAGGTAGCTACGCTAAACCTGGGCAGCCGCAAGCCGCAAGCCGCAAGCCGCCAGCCGCCAGCCGCCAGTCGCCCGGGAGGTTCTGGTGTCCTTGACCTTACCTACCCGACATAGTGTAATAGGTCCCCGCCGGATGCTAAGAGGGTTGAAACGGAGATTGACTCCTGAAGCCGCCAAGCGTGCCGCGCGTTGAGGCGAAGACGAAGACGAAGACAAAGACGCGAGGCCGTTGATGGCTGGCGAAGAAAGAGGTTCCCATGTGGCCCCGAGTCTGGCTGCTGCAGCACGCTCCCTCCTAACGACCTGACCTAGCGTATTATCTAGGGGCCAAGCAGTCGGGTCTGGCCGGTGGGAAACATGGCGTCGCCGTCCCGTCAACGCTGGTCTTGGTGTTTCGTCTGTCCCTGAGTTTCGTCCTTGATCCCTTCGCTACAGTTTCACCAAACCCGGCGGCCATGTTCGGACGGCCTGGCGGCTGTCAGGTCGGGGGCAGGTGGGCAGGCTTGGGGAGTGTTTCGGTACCTTGCAGGACGACAAGGCGACTCCGTGGTGTTGTTGCGGAGTACTGCTTTGGGTAGCGTAGCGTACGTATGGCGGAAGCTGGTGTCGCCCGCAGCCCGCATGCCCGCCCACCACCGTGGCATGCCATGCCGACGCCTCCGTTGGGAATCGCTCGGTAGCGGGACCGACGGACAAGACTGACTCGAGCTGACCATGCCGAGAGGCTGTGCCAGCACAAGCGAGCGAGAAGGAAATTGTGCCGTCGCAGAGACGGGTCTTGGGATGTGGAAACGAACGCGCGCGCCAGGCACACGTCGTTCGAGTCCCATTCACCAACGACCAACCTACATAGTGCTATATATTAGCAAGTACATACCTACGCACGGCCGCGGCGAGACCCATTGACCGAGTTTGATGAGAAAAGAGAGACGGAGACGGAGATACAACGCGAGATGGTGAGAGAGGTATCCGTATAGAGCGAGAAAGAGAGAGAGCCATGGACCGGCGACTTGTGCACAGAGTCGCAAACAACCAAGGAAAGGAATTATACCACATACATACGGATACCGAATCGCAGTGCTTTCCGTGCTATGCCCATGTACTAATTATGTACTGTATCGTAGGTATGTACATACGGATGGATACTGCATGCAAGAAGGAAAAAGAAAGAAAGAAAGCAAAGACCAACAGCGGAACCCCCTGTGCCTGGCCGGCAAAAACGAGCATGCCCCCCCCCCCCCCCCCCCTTGAGGGCCCCAGTTGACCCCCTCTCCACAATGCAGGGGCAGGGTCGGCACCTCGTCCATGACTCCATCCCATCTCATCAGTCGTCACAGTCGGCGCCGCACGTGGCTGCCAGGGCCCAATTTTGATCCCAATCTCCCGTTTGCCGCTCTCCCCTTCCCACCCCTTGATCTCTGTGATGGCGACAGATGGGTTGAATGATAGACGGCGGCCCATGTGGTGTCCATGCCCAGCTCAGCTCAGTCCATGTACCTTACTCTGTGTGTGTGTATCCGTACCTACGATCCGAAATACGTAGTACATAGCCACTCACTACGTGCCTCGTATATCGTCATTGCGTACAGAGTATCCGCACCTCGAGTTTGCTGCGAACCACTTGCGTCAAGACCTCATGCCATGGGTCTTGAGAGGCGAGCTCCTCGTCACATATCCTTTTCTATCTTTTCCCCCTTTTGGCGGGGGAGATATTCGGCCCCCATTGCGCGGAAATCCCGTGCTACTGCTGACCCATTCCTCCTGCATCTTTTACAAAGTATCCGTAATATTAATACCAGTCTACACTATCTAGGGCAGGTAGCGTGTTCGCCTCCACGGCAGCTTCATCTCCCATGCGCAGAATGCAGATTCCGACCAGGTGGGCACGACCCATTGAAAAAAAAAAAGAAGAAGAAAAAGAACCCCTATGCCTGCCATCCCGTTGTCGCCGGGCCCCGGGCGGGAATGGCGTGTTGTGCGGCTATCCCGTTGGCTCTCTGGCCTTCGCCGAGCTCCCGCGATTTTCGCTAGCACTGTGTCCAACACCTGGTACCCTTTTGCTCTAGATAGTGCTTGCTGGCTGCGATCCTCAGCTACATGGTAAATTCGGAATTGTAGATGCGGCCACCCGTCCACCTGTGGTACCTTCGCCCAGGCAGCCGGGGTGGACACGGCCTGCAATGCTCCCCTGGAGTTGCTAGAGTGAGAGATGCGGGTTTTCTATACTCTCAGAGTAATCTGCCATGGCAATCGTAGTTGTGAGCGAAGGTGAGCTCTAAATGAGGACAAAGCTGCGTGACAACTCACGGACCTGGTGTCAAGGCCTGAGTCAAACTCCGTAAGCCGTCCAATCAACCTTACTGGATATGCCAGACCCTGTGGAACGACTGAGACAACGGCTCTGGGGTTCGAGTTGGACCGTCTTGGACAATCGAAACTCGTACGTCCGTAAGGATACATGGGACGGAGTAGAAGCGTCGACTTCGACGCCCAGGTTGTTTTGTTTCGTGCCTCGGCTTCAGTGGCGGGGGCGGCCTTTGGAACGAAAAGGTACGCTTGGTTTGACACGAGGGCTCCAGCATGTGTTCAGAGGGCGCCTGGCCGACTGACGAGGAAACGATACCAATCCCGAGAGTCTTCATGTTGGTGTCGATGCGGTGCCCTGTTGAGGTAACAACGCCTCCGGATGAGCGGTGGTCCGAGAAGGGTGATCGATAGGTACCCGGACTTATCTAGACAACCTACCTACCTTGGCGCCCGCCTGTCACATTCGCCATCGCGTTCTCCGAGTCCAGCAGCTATTTTCAAAGTAGGCACTAGCAGGTGGTCTGGTCTGGCCGACAGCGCTTCCTTTCGGTCTGACTCGCAGTTAGTAGTTTAACCCCCGGTGGAGGGAGCGGTAAGTTCGTGTTGACGTTAGCGAAGTTCTGACAGAGGAGGCCGAACACGCATCGTAGCAGCCGCCTAGTTTCGTTGGAAGCGGCTTACATAAAATACCCTTTTAACACTCTATACATACTGCTAGTACTCCGTACTATGCAGAGTCTTGGGAACATAGAGTTGAAAGGACGCTTGTCTCCAGGCAAGGGTGTCCTATAATGCACATCTTAAGAAGATCCTTGTGTACGAACGAGCTGTGGCCAGCAAGTAGGCTAAAACATCGCCCAGACGCCAGTCGCTATCTGGGGCCAGGCGCTTTTTTGGGTAGATGCTTGGGAAGCGCGATGTTACTTCAGATTGCACTTGTTGCTGAGTCTTCGAAGCCAAGTCTTGGAAAGAGGGCCCGGGCTTTTGTTCAACATCGGCATTGTAGTTTCCGGCGGCAAAGGCTGGTCGTCCTGCCTCTCTCAATGGTCTCGCGTCATGACCTGCCATACAGCTAGCTCCAACGGACGCCCACGCCCACGCCCACGCCCACGCCCGGACCGTGCATGGCGACGGCTTTTTGGCACCGTCTGAGAGCCCGAGGCTAGATTTGGCGACAGGGGCAGAGTCGCCGTGTAATCTGGGATTGGACGACGAGGCGGCAGGCTTCCGCGGACTGCATGACAGATCGCAAGCCATTTGGGTGTCATCCATGCCATGACCAGTGCTCTCCAGGCCGCTGACGCATACGACTGCTGCAGTGAATGGCGGGTTTTACCAATGGGACGCGTCCAAGAGGTGAACCTGTCAAATGAGCGAATCGGTGAGGGCTCCAGGAATAGCAGCAGCTCCCTACGTACATAGTAGTATCTCCTTGTCGTGTAACCCTGCAATGGTGACGGCTCGGAACAGGGGGCCCAGGCAATCCGGAGAAAGTGCACCAAGCGTCGCCGTCTTCAAGCATAGGAAGGGCCTGACGCCGGCCAGCCGTCACCCGATGATGCGGGAAAGAGGATTTTCAGTCTGACTATGAAGGGTGACCAGCTGGTGGGCGCTGAAGGCAATCTTGCGGCCACTTTACTATAGTAAGTCTACCATGACATGGAATGAACCCCTAATGCTAATAGGCCCCGATTTCCCAGTCCTGTCGGGGTCTTTTTGGCTGGTCCATGGTCGACGTCGAGGAAGTAGCTCGGGAGTCCTGCAATGGAGCCTTTTGACTTCGATCTGGAACGCGGTCAACGCGTTGGGTCGCATTTTTTTCTGGAGCCTTTTATTACTCGATAGCTCCTCAAAGATTTGTCCTACGAACCGGAGAGGCAGGAAGAGAGGCGGGTGACGCAATGGTAGCTGCAGCAGATGTGTCGATGAGCGTCCTCCGTACGGGTTGGGCCCATTGCAGTGTCGCCGTGGCTCGTGAGAAGATATTCAAAAGCGGCAGGTGTGCGTGATCTGCAGTGCGACCTCGCCGCGGGGAAGAAGGAAATTGCGCCACTGCAAGTGTCATGCTGAGGACTCTGTGCGATAACGCTTGTCTCGGACTCTAATAAGTCGCCATTCAGAGAAGTGAAATAACGACACGAATGGAGATCCCCCAGTCGGATCGATATTGACGGCCGATCCCGTGGACCGGACCGCACAAGAACCAAGGCCTCAGTCACGTCACTGGTCAACGTTCTCTCGGTCCGGTAGGTAGCGTAGTTGGCACGGCAGGCAAACTGCCTCGATGGCCTTCCGGCTGGTGCGTGTTCTTGGGCCGTCAGAAACAAATGGCGGAGGAGAGTGAAGTGGCCGATGGCCCGGACGGCATTGGTGTGGGTCGTCCAGCTACTGTTGCATGTGTGCCGATGCAGCGCGAGGAACTACGCAACCATGGCGTCCACCCACCACCAGAATCCATGGATGGAGGGGAGGGTACGGAACCAGCCTCGTCTGTCCCGCAGCGACGGCAGCGGCAACTGCAAAGGCAACCGCCGTGCTCGGTAGTGCAATACAAACTTAGGGCGTTAGCGACTGAAGTACGGATACGTACGGAGTATACCGGCTGGCCAGGAAGACAGAGCTGGGGCTGGGGTGCGGGAACTGCGGCTGCTCTGTTGGCTTGCCTGAATTGAGGACACCGAAAAGGGGCTTGTTCTTCTTCTTCTGGGCACCTGAAGGTAGCGGTTGGGCCTGTTTGGGGCACAACATGGACAAGGCAGGCGACGAGCGAGGCTACAGATGATGATCATCTTGCCTGTTTTGACATGGCGTGTCGTCGACAACGGGGATGGTGGTGATCTTTGCATCCTGGACGGCGCAGGCCGCCTGTCTACGACCATGGGCCCATGACATTCCGCTCTTCACGGTGGCCGATTCGAAAGCGCTGCAGCGTCTGCGCTAGGCTTGCATCGCAGCGTTGCGTTTTTGGCGTCGCTGAGTAGAATCGGGAAACTGTCGGTCCGCAGGTCACCCCACCGGGGCATCTACACTAGTGTAGTGTAGTGTACCTACCATAACACATGGTATGGGCCATGACAAGTCAGGATGGAAAAAAGCCGTCTTCACCCCCCGGTCACTGTTTTCTTTCCTTTTCCCTCTTGCGTTTGGCGGCGGCGTCGTTGTCGTCGTCAAGGTGCGTTAGCGCGGCCAAGCTCCAGGGGAAGCGACAGCAGGAGGACAGGGACCGCTTGCACCCACGAATCGTAATCGGCGCTTTCTGGGGCGGCTGATGTACTATGGTGGGAGAGGGTCGGAGACGGAAGAGGACTAACCCAATTCATCGTGTCGTCTGCACTCCTGTCATCCAGACCTGGCTTATCAGGGTGCAAACCCAAGTCACCCAACAGCCGGTCTGCGCTCCGCAGTCGAGAGTGCTGTATTCGTACATACTGCACAGGTCGCAATGGTTGCTCCATTCGTCGCGTGGCAGCATGGGCCGTACATACATGACGACGGCACAGCGCCGGTGCGCAGGCACAAGAGAGGCATGGCTGGCTGGCCACTGTACAGAGTACTGATACCCTGCTTGCTACTGCTCCGTGATTGCTCCGTAGTAGCAGTAAAAGAGGGATGACAAACAATGTGAAGATGTGTCAGCAAGCGCGGGTGCGGCACATGGCATAGTGCCTAAGGTGAAGTGCCACATATTACCAATTGACAGCAGGCAGATAGATGCCTACATAGCCGTTGCGTGCGTGCCTATCCGTACATACATAGTACCTCTAGAGGTAAGGTAAGGAACGGGTTTTGGTCGGGCCTAGGTCGAGGCAGGTTTGGCGTGTTCCGGCTTCGTGGATTCACGTCGGTTTGGCGCCGTCGCAATGCGGACGGGCGGGACGAGACGACAGTGACAATCTGGTCCTTAAGTCGCCGTGACATGACCCCAGCCCGTACGGTTCCTGGCGATCGGTGGTCATCCGTCCAGCCGGGCATTCGTGGGCTGTTGGCTCACCGTGGCGGTTGCGATTGACTGAGACCTGCAATGGAACCTGGGTTAGCACATAGTACCCGTAAGCTGGCAAGGCAAGGTAGTGTACGATGGCCGATCGGAAGTTGCGGCATTCCGAGACAGAAATCCATGGACACGAACGTTGGTCGAGATCATGATCAACAAGCAGCAAGGCGGAGATAGGTAAGATAGAGATAGGCAAGTGGTCAACATACCACCACCTGTCTACGTAGGTAGTGAGCACAGCACCATAGTAGGTAGTTACCTAGGTAGTGTAGGCGTGAGGAAGTGGAAAGGAATCATGAACACCGCTGTACCTACCTACCTACCTAGGTGGGTGCTAGGTGCTAGGTAAGCAATTGACAAGTCGATAATGGGAGGCTGGACTACGTACCGTGTAGATACTGCGTAGCGACACTGTGTAAGGTGCACCAGGCGATGGCGGGGCGCCATCGTGATCACACCGCAGTGATCCATCAATACAGGGAACTCTGGGCGTGCCGAACCTTCAGCCTTCAGATGCTCGTTGCTCGAGGGAACCGCGCCTGCCTGCCTTTCTTCCTTTCCGCTGGCAGGCGCACCCGCTGTCCGCAGCCCAGTGTCGTCCCATCACCAACGCGTGGTCTGTGTGTCGGCGAGAGTGGAGCGGGAGGCTGTGTAGCAATCTATCCCACACTGTCTGCCAGGCACCTTAAGTTTCTCGGTACCTGCATGCGGGTGGGTTCTAACTAAACAACCTAGGTACCTACCTGCCCACTTGCTATGTAAGGAGTAGCTAGTAACTGTATGAACATGGTATCCATCCGGTCAGCGCGGATGCGTTTTTCTTTATTTATTCTTTCTTTCTGTCATGGATAGAGAAGTAAGGTATGGTACTGTGCGGACACAACGTTGTAAGGCGTACTGTCTTGCAGTGTAGGTCCTTACCTGGTTGAGATACTAAGGCAAGGGTTCTTAGGACTGTAGGTATCACATGTGGGGGGGAAGAGCCCACTGGGATCTGCCCGACGTCGAACATCGCGGGCCTTCGAGTACTTGTATTTATCCAGGTGACCGTGCTCCGTACCTGCCCAACTACCTGATGTAAGGCACTTAGGCAGCCGTGGCAGCTACCCTCACGGTTCACCCCGTATCTGGACTACATAGTACCTACCTCAGGTATCTTACTATGTATGTCCTGGCCCAGGTACTCGCCCTCCTCGGATACCAAGGTACACTATAGGCCCTTGGTGGGGCTCGAGGTTAGGTACGGAGTACCTACCGTAGGTAGGTGCCTTGGGGAGCTGGAAGGATACTGGACCTGGAGGCTGCGTCGGCACTGTGCATTCCCACCGGGCCTTCCTGGTCCCGAATTGCGTGCGCGCACCTCCTCCTGAGTCCTGACTCCCATGGACCCCCGGTTAAGTCCCAACACCATGAATCCCATCCACGAAGCAAGAAAAGAAGCCCGTGGCAACAAGCTCAAGCTCAAGCTCAAGCTCCAGCTCCAGTACATGCAGTATGGGTAGAGCACCAGCAGTAGCTGCAGCTCAGCGGCAAGCTCCCTGCACAAGGTTCCCTTCACTTGCCTTGCCCCATCCGACGGACGGGCCGTAGCATCATCGTTCAACGCCATGGACGTCCGCTGTGCGCAAAAGCCACCTACTTTCGGAGACGCATGCTCTCTTTGACGTGTCGAGATGAGGCCGACTCATCTTACAAACTGCCTACCTACTACTACCTAGTGAGCACTAAAGGACAAGCCGGCCCTGCCACTCTACACCAGGCAACTAACCACCCAGGTCGCGTTTCTTTCTTTCTCCGTTGTCTCCTCGTGGGAGTCGGGACTAGCCAGCTTGCTAGCCAAGCGTCAATCGTCTACCCACGTCCGAGGGCTTCACAGCACACTAGATAAATCGCACGCAGGAGGGCGTGACGGGACAGGACACGTCTGATCGGACACTCTGTTCCTGCTTCTCGCCATACCTCGGGCGCTCGGCAGGCTTGGCCACGACACGACCTCTCCCGTCGTCAATGTCAACAGACGCCAAACGCACACACCCGTTCTCCTCCACAGGAAAACTTCAGAGCCTAGCTATCGTCGCCTGTCCGAATCAGGTGATGCTATTAAGATCTTCACCTCCCGCTCGGCATCTTCCACACCCACTTGCCCTGCTCTGCCCGGGATTCTGCCTTCCACTGTCTCTGCTGCGGTATCTATTGTGTTCCCTTGTGGTCCAATCGCCAGACCGACGACATCTTTTGCCCCTTGACGTCCTGTCAAACTCCGCGCCGCCGCCCTCGGTCTGGGTATGAACAAGAGCAGCAGCACAGGCTTGCCTTGCCTTGCCGTTCTGCCTGCCCGGCTTCATTATCTGTTTGTCCTACGCCGTGTCTGCCCTTGGACCGGACGATGGCGCATTGACCCGTCACTCACTCTGCAATGTCTCGCCCTCCGTCCCTTTCGATTGCCTGTCACCCATCGTCAGTCAACTACCCTCCTACTCTCCTACCATGTACTCCCACTGGCAGGGTCGGTGCCAGGGCGGGAAGCAGATGCCTCCAGCTATCTTCAGCCCAGAGCAGGGGGTCAATTTGGGTCCGAGCCTTTTTAGTGTGCCATCAGCGAGGGACATGGGGGCGTTGTCCAAGCCCAGGGACGAAAAGGCGCTTCATGGACCAGGGCCCGGAGCGGATGGCCGGGGCCGGGCCAGGGGGTGTGGTAGCGTACCCTCCACTACGGGATGGGATGAGAGACGGCGTTGCATGGATGGGATGGCAGGCAATGCCATGGGGGACGTGTGGATGCGTCTGTGGCCGGTGGACGCGAAGGGTTCGCTTCTCCTTCAGGTCCGCTCAGGTGGGTGCAACCATCTCCTCTGCATTGCGCCAGTCACCAGAGTGAGCATCGACGCCGCCCACCACTTGAGCGAGCGAGCGCCTTGGCTTATTGTCCCTCCCGTCTGACCCTGCCAAACAATGACAATGACATTGACTTTGAACGCGACGCGAGGACCAAGCTGATAGCTGACCGTATGTGTAGGGCAACGTCGTCCTATGGCAGAGCAGATCCCGTCTCCAAAGTATCCGTAGCCCTTGTCGCATACTACATGCTACGGATACATACTACATAGTATGTACGGACCAGTGCTATAGTAGGTATGCCGCCGCTCGGCCATCCGCTGCCCATCCCCTTCCTGCAGATACAGTACGATGTATCTGTATAATGTATCCTTCCCGTACGCTCTGCCGTTCACCTGCCCTTCGGTTTCGCTCAGCCTGATCCCTCCTCCCCGGTCTTCTTGCGCGGGATATTCTTCTGCGATTGCACTGGACCTGGTGACTGGACAGCTCTTTCTCGTCTCCGCCCCGCTGCACAGTCTGCATTACACGCCTGCACTGCTGCACTGCGTTGTTGTTCGGGCCCCAGTCAAGCCCTCCTCCACTGCTTACCCTGCCCTACCACTACTTTGTATGTGTACACTACGTACGTACTCCGTATATAGTATGTAGTGGGTAGTAGTTTCTGCTTGCCCTGGGGCCTGCACGCTGCACGCACCGTCTGTCTTGCCCCGTCTCCCCTGTCTGGCCTGCCCTTGTCCCTCGAGACCCTCCTCCCCTTTCTCTTCCCTCCTCCTAAGCCCCGAAGAAGTCATCGTTGACCTGACCCCTTGCTCCTGGGTCTCCCGATGCCTCCACTCGAATATGATCTCCTCGCTGTTAGGGGTTATCCAGTGGACCATTGCCAGTGGCCAGTGCCCTAATACCTGGTGCACTGCACCAGTACACCAGTCAGCCAGTGTGAGTGTGGGCAGCTTGAAGTCCCACCCCCCACATTTCCCTCGCTTCTTCTGCCCAAACCCTGCCGCCACCCCAGCGCCTGCACACTGCACTTCCATCCTCCCGCGCGACTTACACCCACGTAGTTTTGCAGGCTCTGAACACCTCGTGGTGATGGACAGATGAATACATCTTCCACCTCCCACCCCCCTCCCCCCAACTCCCGTCACCCGTTCTACTACTTCTCCTGTCGTTGTTTTTTTTTACCCTTCCTCTCGTCAAGCCTCGTCTGTGCTCTTCCCAAGCAAGCCCTTGCCTGGACGGATCGATTATCTCGCCCTGAAGCCTTGGGAAGACTCTCCAGACTTGCTTGTCTTACCTCTTCGCAGCCCTGCCTCACCCTTCCGTATTCCGCTTGTCCTCCCCTCCCATCTTAAAGGGGACAAGCCCCCATCGATCTTCTCCGGCCGCGCCTACTTGCCATATCCACGTTCCCTCTTCTTATCCTCTCTTAATACCAACCAACCTACCGGTCCTTTAACTTTCAGTCACTCTTTCCGTCTTGAACCGACCGCGCCACATTCTCTTTCCCGGAGTCTACGTCTCTCGCTATTGTGCCAGCTACATCAATTTCACTTTCTCTCACTCAACTCTCTCTCTCTCTCTCTCTCTCTCTCTCTCTCTCTCTCTCTCTCTCTCTCTCTCTCTCTCATACACACGCCTAGCCAGATATACCGCATATTCAAACAGTCGCTCCGCGCGCGTTCGATTACATCTTTGGCAACCGAAAGTCAACAGACTCCCACATCTCTTACCACCTGGGCTCAGAGGCGACCATCCGCCATGGCCTTCTATCATGACTATCAACAACAGTTGGACTACCAGCCATTCCCCCCTTTCCCGCTCCATCCGTTCTATCAAAATGGCCCTTATGGCCCCGAGGTCGCGGGGCTCCCCTTCATGCCACACCAGGGCATGATGCAGGGTACCGGCGGAAAGACCACCGAGTCGAAGCCGAGACTTGCCAAAGATGAGGTCGACAAGCTCGAGCGAGAATTTCAAAAAAACAACAAGCCCAACAGCAGTCTGAAAAAGCAGCTCGCCGAGGAGATGAACGTGGACATCGCCAGAATTAATGTACCGAGTCCCTGGCCACACCCGCTTTTGCCTATCCTAACCTAACATTCGATAGAACTGGTTCCAAAACCGACGAGCCAAGGCGAAGCAGGAAAGGAGGGCACAGGAGAATGAAGCTCGCCGGAAGACGGAGCAATCTGCCGATGCTTCGACCGCCGTTTCCGACACCGTCAAGGAGTACTATCCCTCCAAGGACCAAGAAGAAGATCTTCGTCCGTCCGCCGCCCCGTTCCCTCCGGCCAGCGCACCCGCGGAGACCCCTGTCATCCGAGAGAGCCAAACCGCAGAAGAGACCGACTCAATCGATGGACTGGAAGACAGGCACCAAACCACTGAAGGATCCGAATCAGATCATGCCTCGCCCGAATCGACCATTTTTCACGCCCAGGATGTCGATATCACATACTCCCTGACGAACACGAACACCTTTTTCAGTGGACAACCCAACTGCGACTTCTCTTCGAGCTTCCATGAGGAGACAAGCCAAGCACCTTCCCTGACACTATCGATACCGAGCGAGTTCATGGCAGGCATGGCTGATCCCACGAGTGCCTCTTCGTTTTCCTCGTACCAACACACGTCTGCTTCTACGGACATGGACGAGGTATTTGCACCGCACTACATGTCGGCTAGCTTGCCCGACTCTGTTGGGCTCCACAACCTCAAGCGTGAGCAGTTGCAGTCTGAGGATATGAGCAGGTTCCAACAGTTCTCACCGCAATCCATGTCACATTCTCCACCCGAAATCGCCACCATCGAACTCCCGTTCAAGCCGACGCCGACAATCGACATCGCAAGTAGAAGGAACTCCAAGCGCCCCGCGCAGCTGGTCAACTGTTCGCGCAGCCAATCCTACAACTTCTCGGGCCCAAAGACGGGCTATGAGTCTAGGCGAGTCGAGGCACCAAGCCCGATGCGCCGTGTGGCATCGGCCACGGGCAACTTTCCAAGGGGTGTCCAGAAGGCGACCAGCGCCGGGCTACGGTCGCCGTCATACTTCGACCGCAACAGGGAGAACCTCATTTTGCAGATGGCATCTCACTCGCCGGTGTCCCGAAACTCGGTGGCACCTCCAACGCCCAACACACCAGTGGTGCCTACTCAGCAGAATTTGCGCGAGGCGACCGTCTCTTCCATGTCCTCGGACGAAGACAAGACCTACAGTGTGCAGACCGGCCTGATGGTACCGCACCCGACAGACCCGACACTGAGAACACCGCCGGACACTCCTGGCCTTTTGGCGAACATGCCCAACACGCTGTACTCCACATCTTTCGAGTACAACGTGCCAGACGAGCCTCTTCTGACACCGGGCGGCTACACAGAGTTCTCCTTGATGCCCGCCAACATCCCCACCTACGTCAACCATGGCTGCCTAAGCCAGCCTGTGACCCCGTCGTTTCCGTCCGCCAACATCGGACCAGCATTCTGCTCTGCGCCGTACAGTGGCGGTAATACTGAGTACAACTGGTCAGATGGCCCGTCGGTGTCTGCCAAGCCGTCGCCCGATCACTTAGGGTCGAGAGAGTTGCAGTTCACCAACCTGACGGCCCATGATTTCACCGGCAGGGAATAGCTTGGCGCATCTGTCCAGGTACGGGGCGACTGAACTGTGTGCAAGCAACACTTTGGTGTTTTGCCTGCCATGGTTCCTTTTTATGCACTAGCCAGCGACTGCGGCTCAACAAGCATGGGGGTGGGGTCGTCATACGACGCGTACCTTTTCTTTTCTAATCAACAACGATTTCCTATCCACGATACCTACTACATCAATATATACCAGAAACAATCCCTTACTTAATGTAATGATACACATGCGGCTAACGTCATGCCGGCGGTGGCGCTGCTCGTGGCTCGGGAGAGGCAGTGGAGACGAGGAGAAGGGGGAGGAAGCGGGATACCCAACTCCAGAAACCGGCAAGCGAAGGGGGGGGACTATGGATGGATTTTGAACATGGCAGGTCGGTTGGCATCACCTCGGACAAGCACTGGAGTACCCAGGTGGGAAGCATGCACATGGCGAACCGGGTGAGTTCATTTTGTCATAGGCTGCAAAACGGATGCATAGAAAGGGGAGTCTTGTGTTCTGGCGATGAATCTCTAGCGAGGAATCGGGGCTTTCGAAGCCAACAATCAAAAGAAGTTGCCGCTGCAAATTACTAAGCGTCTGAGTATCGAGTGCAAGTGAGTTTGGCCCGTCTCCCCTTGGCCATTTGATGCCGAAAGAATGGCTCCATGAGGTCTTATACTAATACCTAGGTAGGTCCGGGTACTAGTAATAATACCTACCCGTGGGCCAGTACGGGTACCGCCTATGTCCGGAGAAAATCCGGCTCCGGCGTCCCAGTGCGACCCAGCGGAGGTGTGAGGTGAGGTTACAGCAGAGTTGGGAGGCGTCTCCACTCTCTGTTCATCATTCGCCAACAACACCACCACTCACAATGCAGTGTGGTGCCTGCAGGTATACTGTGCGTAGTACTGACAGTGTGTGGGGCATTCCAAGTAATGTGGGACGTCACGGTTCGTGTGGGGAAGCGAGCGAAGTGCTTCGATCTGCAGCGCGTTTTCCGCCGTGGGCTGTAGTACTATACCA
Organism: Colletotrichum plurivorum; assembly: GCA_014235945.1. NCBI lineage: Eukaryota > Fungi > Ascomycota > Sordariomycetes > Glomerellales > Glomerellaceae > Colletotrichum > Colletotrichum plurivorum. The sequence goes on from WIGO01000055.1 coordinate 103,849, forward strand.
CACCTACTACATCAGTACTATGTAAGACACGGCATTCCCTTCTTTTTCGACCTCAACTCCCACCCACATGGGTAAATGGGTCAGCCAGAGTACACTAGGTTAGGGTCCAGGCCTCCTGGGGAATGTGGACAAGACCTTCTGGGTGTTTCCCCAGACCGTTCACCGCTTCCCAGATCTGAGACCTTGATGCAGCCCTCACCCGAGGAACGCGGGAGCCCCCGGACAGGAGTGTACGCATAGTGTGCAGGAGCCCCGCGTCCCAGGTGCCCGGATGGTGATACATCGTACAGAGACGACTTCTACGGAGTCTTTGAACGCACGAACGACAACTCCAAACATACAACTTGACTAGGTACTTCAGCATGGGAAATGTTTGCACGTTTGGTGGGTGATACTGGTTCTTCAGAGCAGTAATAGCAGTACTACTAGAAGCACCTACCTATACGTACTTCTCTTTTTGACTCCCCCGCACCCAATTTCCCCCCGTCACCCCCCAGGTTAAGAAAAAAAAAACCTTCCCCGCATGTCCTCTCCCCCAAGACCGGCACAAGACCGGCACCTCAATTTCCTCCCCCAAGAGAACCAGAACCGATCATGACAGCCGACATCCACTCCCCACGTTACGACCCATGCCTATGCTACCATAAGAGGCCATCATAACCACTCGATGCTAGACTCTCTACCGCTGCGATTGGTCTTCTCGTCTCCTCTTCTCACCCACCGCCGAGGTCTGTCCGTTGTTACCCCTGGAATGGCGCCTTTCGGAGGGGCCGCTCTTCACACTTGTTGTTTTTGATATGCAGCGGAGCATCATGTTCCCAGGCAGGCTGCCTGCCGGCCGTCCTCGGTCTGTTTCCTTCGTCGCGTGGACATGGCCCCTCGTTGTGTAAGCAAATCCGACGGTCCTTGGGCCCGACACATCCTGGTTTCTTTAGCGGTCACGGCGCGGCGATTTCCTGCTTGGGCTACCTTACTTGCTCTTGGCATCTCTGCTGATGGGGCCTTCGAGGGAACATACCAAAGTCGCAATACACAAGTCAGGGTATAAGAAGGGCGATGACGGCCATGGTGACCACTTTCCCTCCGTCTCCTCAGCGCCGCTATTCCATCGCCACGAAGCCGGTCGATTTCCACGACTGAAGCGGCTTCTCTCCACGGTCTTAACCATGGTGTTCTTTACCCACCTGTTGGCAGCTTGCCTCTATCTTTTACCGGTCCTGTCCGCGACAATTCGGCCGAGGGACGAGACTCCCGTTGTTGCTGTGAAGAATGGCTCCTACACCGGCATTCACAGCGCTATATACAATCAGGACTTCTTTCTTGGAATGCCTTACGCTAAGGTGACGGCCGTCGGATTCTACACCAGCTAGACTCAAAAGCTAAGAAATTCTCGTAGACTCCTGAAAGATTCCGTATCTCCGAGGGCCTTGACTCTACATGGGAGGGCACACGCCCTGCCATAGAATATCCCAAGCATTGCGTAGGGTACGGTGCTGATATGGTTGGATACGAGTCGTCCGAAGACTGTCTCTATCTCAATGTCGTCCGTCCGTCCGGTGGTTCCCCTGACGCGCAGCTTCCCGTGGCCGTCTGGATTCACGGAGGCGGTCTGGTACAGTGTTCCGCCCAGTCAAAGTCCAAGTTGAGGCAGCTGACATGCCAAAGTTCATGGGTGGTTCCGCTGACAGACGCTACAACCTCTCCTTCATTGTGCAGAACAGTGTAGAGCAGGGTACGCCTGTCATTGCCGTTAGTCTCAACTATCGCCTGTCCGTATTTGGTTTTCCCGTTGGCAGGGAGGCAGTTGCCGCCGGTGCCACCAACCTCGGCTTCCGCGACCAGAGACTGGCCCTTCGATGGGTCAACGAGAACATTGCCAGCTTCGGTGGCGCTCCGGACAAGGTCACCATCTTCGGAGAGAGCTCTGGCGCCGAGAGTGTCTCCGCACAGGTACTGGCTTACAATGGTCTGTCGATCCGGCCTCAACATCTGCGTACAATGACCGACGTGTGACAGGAAAGCATGACGGCCTTTTCAGGGGCGCCATCGCTCAGTCTGGCTTTGGTGGCGTCATCCCCCGATTTGCGGGCGGCTTCAACAACACGGCGGAATACCAAAAGAACCATGACAGCCTGGTCTCCAACATCTCGTCCTGCGCTCACACAGTCGGGACCCAGGAATCCATCGACTGCCTCCGCACTGTGCCCGTAGAGGAGATCAATGCGGTCCTTAATGGTACCCAGGGCTTTCAGTTTCCCCCGGTCCTCGATGGCGACTTCATCGCCGACTTCGCCACCAACCAGATCGAGCGCGGCGCTTTTGCCAAGGTCCCCATCCTCATCGGCTCCAACACTGACGAAGGTTCCGCCTTCGGGCAAGGTCACGGGCCCAGTGGTGGGCCGGTCAATACAGACGATGATTTCAGATACGCCGTCAGCACCCGAATCCCCGACAACGCCCAGAACACCACGGGCAAGTCCGTCGACGAGCTCATCGACCAAGTCTTGACTCTGTACCCCGACGACCAGGCTCAAGGTATCCCGAGCCTGGCAACATGGCCCCACGTCATTCAGCCCGTCGAAGAGATCGCGGTCCTGCGGGGCCTGCAGCAGCGACGCACAGGAGCCTTCTTTGGTGATTTGTGAGTCCTTCGCTCCCGGAACTTACCCGCACGGCGGTTCTTCGCAGCTGACCCGCTCCTCTCGCAGGTCGTTTCAGTTCCTGCGGCGTAGGGCCAACATCAACTGGGCGAGGCACAACGTGCCATCTTACGCGTACCGATTCGATGTTACGGTGAACGGAGACCCGCCGTACATTGGCGCGACTCACTTTGTAGAAGTAAAGCTCCCCATCCCGTCCGCCTTCGTTGAGAGTTTCCAGCTGATCACTCCACAAATCAAGGTCGCGTTTGTCTTCCACAACCTGCGTGGCGAAGGCTACGCGGTGAACCCATTCGGGGGCAACGACACATCTTACACGGAGAAGGCCACCGCCCTCGCCAAGACCGTATCCTCTGCCTGGATCAACTTTTTTGTCGGGCTCGATCCCAACGGCGCTCCGGGTCTGGAATCCTGGCCGGTTTACGAGACAAGTGCCGGGCCCGGAAGCGACGTTGTCTTCAGCCTCAGCGGCGCAGCCATCGAGACGGACGACTGGAGGAAGGATGGAATTGATTGGCTGATTGACCACGGGCTATCCGTCTTTGGGAACTAGAGAGAGCATCACCGAGGAGAAGGGGGAGTAGCGGGTAGGTACATGGACATCGGGAAGCCTGGAGTACCGGGCCGGACACTGTGGGCCGCAAGGTTCTCATGAGAAATCAGGGAATGACTTGTAGGCTGCGCCTTCTGGCGAGGACCTGATCTTGGCTCGCCTCAACAGAGATTTTTAGTTTCTCCAACCTGATCCACTGGCTAAAGCCATAAAACCCGCGCTGGACGTTGCATACACGGAGTTTGCCTTGGATTGCTTAAACCCCTAGACCACAGTGCAGAGCACTCCGATACGGACACCGCGGCTGAGTGAGAGTGCCGCTGCTTTTCTGCCTCCATCGTAAGCCTTGGAAACCATCTCGACGGTCAATCAACAAGTGGTCATGATTCATTGCAGAATGAAGTTTGGCAGTAAGAATACGCTCTGTATCCCTCGCAACCCCAAGTTTGGTTGGTGCTTGAAGTTACACTCCCGTTTTGCGTCGTGCCGCGCTTAGTCATTCCGTCAGACTACCAGAACGGCCTGTCTGTCCTAGGTAAATGCCGGCCCAGCACGGAACCACACCCCCGGGCGGCCATTGCGGCCGGCTGGCATGACTACCGAGGCCGATGTGGGGCAACCTGCACGTCGGGGCTGTCGACGATACCGATCCCGGAGTAGGTTGACTATACCCTCCTCACTGGCAGCTGGCGCAAAACAACGGCCGCGAGAGGAGCTCCAGATGTGTTCCAATCGAGTGTCGTAATGACGCTCCAGGATTGTGCAGTACCTATGCATCGTACATGTCGACAGCTCGCAGTAGGCCGCCTTTGCGTCTCACTTACGCCGCGCTACGTCAGGCTCGACGCAACGCCACCTTCACTTACACAATCCACGGCAAGAGGCAAAAACACCAACAAGAAGGAATCGTGCAATCGAAAGGCCTGAAACATCGCCGAACATGACACATTTAGACCCCATCGTCCCCAAAGCCCTCCCCGCAAATGCAAATATCGCCCTCATATCCCCTTCGTCCCGCATAAACAACCTCGTCCCAGACGCCCTCGCCCGCTCCATCAATCTTCTCACCTCCCTAGGCTACCGCGTCACGACCTTCTTCTTCAACGACGGCGAGGATGCAGACGTTGTTGTAGCAAACGGGAAATCAATCGCCGCCTCCATCGCGAACCGCCTCGGCGAGCTGCGCGCCGCCTTCTCGGACCCCTCGTTTGACGCGGTGCTCTGCACCGTCGGTGGACCTACCATGACAGAGCTCATCCCCTCCTTGGTCGAGGATGCGGAGCTCCACAGGCTGGTCCGCGAGAACCCAAAGATACTGATCGGATACTCCGACATCACGGTGCTCCACTGGTCCCTGCGAGCCCTCACGGGCCTGCGGACGTTTTACGGCCCCTGCTCGGTCTCTGAGCTGGGCGAGGCAGCCACGTCGACCCCGGAATCCCTGGCGTCATTCGCGTCCCGAAACGCTGCTCCCGAGACGGCGGCGAGCAGGAGGACGGACGACGAGTACCTCCAGGACTTCCACCTCGTGAGCCTCCTCGCAGCCCTGTCTCGCCCGCAGCCTCTGGGCACTGTCCCGCGATCCAAGTTTTACGCCCCCATCGTCCCTCCGTACTTCCTCAGCGCCATCAGCGCCATGGCCCCCAGGAACCCGCGACTCCTGCTTCCGTCTCCGGCTTGGAAATGGCTGCGCCCCGGCCGCGCCGAGGGCCGCCTCTTTGGCGGCTGCCTCACCGTTGTCGCGCGAATCCAGGGCATTCCACGGATCACTCCCGACTGGAAGGGCAGGATCCTATTTCTCGAGTCCGCGATGGCCGAGGGTGAACTGTCCAAGGGAAACCCTCTCGGAAAAGTCCGCCAAGCGGTCGCAGATATTGCCGCGCACGGCGTCTTTGACGAGATTGCGGGCTTGGTGATCGGTAGGCCCTATGGCTACGACACGGAGCGGGCAAGGGCAGAGTATGCGGCCGTTTTCAGGGGCTTGTTGTGTTGTGGCCGGTTGGCGGAGCACCAGTTTCCCATCTTGATGAACGTCGATATCGGACACACAGCGCCCATGGTAACCTTGCCAATGGACTCGCTGGCGCTGCTGGATTCCGATAGGGACGAGTTTGCTATTACAGAGGCAGCGGTGATCTGACGACGACCTCGAACATGCCGCTTGCCTACGCGTCCTGGCATGGAAGCATGCTATCGATATCCGCACATCCATGTGACTTCATATATGCGGTTTAACAGCGTCTTCAGCGATCACCAGGTTTGCACAACATATACTTGCATATAAATTGCGTCTAGAACACTGCTACGTCAGTACTAGGGGAGTGCCTTTTAATCGCTGAATGCAAAGTAGATTTGTGCGTTGGGTATTATTACTTCATATTACATGATGTGATGTGGCACGTTCTTCTGCCTTAGCCATACTTGGGCTAATGTCCCTCGATGTCGACTTCCCGTTTCCTGTTTCTCGTTTGCGCTTTGTGATTGTTTGCCGTGGAGAGAAAAAAAAAGATGCGAGCAAAGTTCTCTACCGCACACGCAGCGACCAACTGTCACTGTCTCCTAACCTGAACCAGAAAAGGTACCAAGACCCTCGGGCAATTGACTCCGGACGCTTCGCTGATGCAACTTCTGGGGGATTGCCCTATACGACGAAATTAATGGTATGACATATATATTAGAAAAGAGAGGTCCGCGTAGGGTGTCCGGCTTTGACGTCCTCGGCACTCATGTTGAATCGTTGTTGGTGGCTTGCTGGACCGATGCGAGGTCGACACTCAGACGGGATTTCTGTCCCTAATAGAAACCATCGTTGGTATTGCTCCGGGAGCTCGGTGTCGACTGAGCGGAGCTACTGGCATCGCTCGGCGTAGGTGGCTCCACGACCTGGCTCTTGATCGTCATGATCCATTCGTGCTGGAGGAGCTCCACTGCGGATGCCCTCTTCTTTGGGTCTCTCGTGAAACACCTCTTGAGAAAGTCGATGCCCTGAGGGCTGAGCTGGTCGGTCGATGGCAGCTGAGGCGGATTACCCTGCGCGATGTTGTACATGATGGCCCATTCGTTGTCCAAGTTTGCCCAGGGGCGACGTCCGGTGGCCATCTCAAGGATGACGCAGCCCAGAGACCAAACGTCAACAGCACCGGCTCTGCCTGGGTTTTCGCCCTTGATTACCTCAGGAGACATGTACATTGGTGTTCCCGTCATCGACTTGTTAGGCTTCGTGGCGGTGATATCCTGTACAAGCGTCTTCCCTTGCCTGGCGATGACCTTGGCTGCGCCGAAGTCGACATACTTGATGATGCCGTTGTGGTCAAGGAGAATATCTAGTCAGTCGTCAGTACGTGCTGCAAAAGATGTCTTGCAAACACTTACTCTCGGGCTTGATGTCGCGATGGGCAATACCGCTCTCGTGAAGGTAGGCGAGACCTTCGAGAAGCTGCAACGCGTACACCATTGTAACTTGCTCGTCCTCGATGCGGCCATGCTCCAGTAGATTTGCCAGTGAGCCACCCTGACAAAACTCCATAAAAATGTAGACCCTGTCTCGGTGCACTTCGATGCCGTAGTACGAGACAACATTAGGGTGGTCGAGTACCTCCAAAACGCCCATCTCGTCCTTGATCTGCTCGGCAATGGTTGGTATCAACTTCGGGTCTTGCAGACGGATCTCCTTCACGGCCATCAAGTGGCCGGAATCGAGGTTCATGGCGGCATAAACGTTGCCAAAAGTGCCACCACCGACAAAGTGACCCTGCTGCCAGCGCATCGTGATGTTGGTGGCCGACGACGAGAGGTATGCCAGAGAGCGGTCGACTTCGTTGTTCCCCTCGAGAACGCGGCCGAGCGCTTGCCTCTCAGCTTCTTTCGCTTTCCTGATCTCATCAACCTTATCAATTTCCTCTAGTCGCTGCTCCGTGATGTACTTTGAGGCTTCGTTGTCGTCCAGCATGCGGTTCTTATCGAGACGCTTGAACTGCCCCACCAGAGCCTCAATGCGCTCCTTTTCAGCCTGGGCGGCCAAATTGGATCTTGCCCCCATAATGTCAAAGTGCGAAATTAGAAGAGCCATGCAGCCGGCTACCTTGGCGCGGAGCTTTGCATACTCGTCCTCGCCCAGAGCGAGAATATGCCTCCCCCTCGTCATTCCCATGGCGAACTCAAGAGCCAAAACCGCCCATCGGAACGTCTTTCGATCCGATGCGATACAGTCGTCGCAGATGAAACTGACCCAGTCCAACGCAAGTTTGGTGAGCTTGAGGTTGTTCATTTGCTTCCGGTTGCTATCCATGACGAGCAGGGACCGTTGACCGAATTCCGTTGCGAAGACGAAGCATGTTTGGATCAACTCCTGCACTTCCCTCCCTTCTGTCTGTGTTCGGATGATCTCGACACTATCCATGAAGTTGTTGGACAACTTGTAGGCAACGCGCCTGATCTCCATGAGGCGTGAGTTGACCTTGTGCAGGTTCGACCGCTGCTCCACGACAAGATCAACGTGCATGTCCACAGCGTCGATGAAAGCCTTGCGGGCGTTGACGAGCCGGGCCTGAGCACCAGCAGCGACTAGTCTCATATGTCCTTTCTTCAGATCGATATTTCGTTCCTTGACCGACAACGGCACAATATCGCCAAACCAATGCGGTGAGCTTTCGGGGCGAAGAATGAGGAGATAGGGATCGCTGGGATCCTCAGCGAACTGATCCGGCGAACTCAAGCCCAAAATAGACTGAATGGCATCGTGCCTTTCGACCAAGGACGGCGATGCCATGATGAAAATGCCCTCTGCCTCATAAAGATCGGTGAAAACTTGAAAGTGGCCCGAGGTAATGAGTCTGTCGTAGAATTCCTGAAGTTTCTCCGGTGCAAACGAGATGCTAAAGTCGGACGCGTTTTCGTAATTCTCGCTTAGCATCCTGGAAAACCGCTGCAACATGCGTTGCCTGACTCGCACAGAATCAAGACATTGCTTATATCTCTTGCTCATCTCAGCGGTGCTTTCTTTGGGCTTCACCTGGAGCTCCTTCTCAAAAGTCACACTAAGACGGTTGATGGCCTTGAACGTCAAGGAGCTGAATTGCTCAGCAACCTCAACATCTCCGCCCTGCAAGTGGCTCCCAATTTCGTTGGCAAAGTCCCATTCTTGGAAGAGCAGTTCAGCTTCCTTGAAGGTGTTCTTGTTGCCGCTGAGTTTCCAGTTGAGCATCTTGAAGTAATATTTGAGAGCGTCCAGGACAACTTGGTCGAACGATTCGTCGATGCAAGGAGGCAGCTCCCAGCCGGGCTCTGGTTGCGTGACAGCGAGACATTCCAGCTTGATGCGAATGGCCAGCTTGAGAAGCAGCTGGAATTGGCCAATCATCTGGTCCTGCATCATGGGGTTTTGCTGCGCGGACTCCTTGACCTTTTTGGCGTAAGCGAGCCGCATCTTGATAATCTCTTCAATGAGACGAGACGGGAAGCTGATGAGCGTGAGTAGCTCTTCGATGTAAGGAGGGAGATGCCGTTTCTGGAAAGCAGCGAAGTTGCGGATCAGTGTCTCTTTGGATTTGTTGATTACGGTCGAGATGCCTGGCAACATGCCCTTGTGGGCGTCCTTGTTCTTCTCGTCATCAAACTCCTCGTCGTAGAGAGATTTCAGACCGTCCTCCTTCATCAAACGATCCAGGAAAGAGGACTCGTCCGTAATTCCGTTACCAACAGGCGAGCGTTGCCGCGTTCGTGTGAAATCCAGCTCGTCGTTGCCGACCCACTTCTTGAGGATAGCAAGCTCCGTGTTGATGAGCTCATTGGTGTTGTACCAGGATATGATGGATTCCGAAGCCTCGTGGAAGAGCGGCGAGTTAGCAGACTGATGCTCAGCTGCCAGTGACGTCCACGACGGATAGAGACTCTCGCATTTGTCAATCTTTTTCACAACGTCTTTGACTTGCTCATACGGGGGTTTCCCGGCCTCGCTCTCACCCTTGACAGAGAAATTGATGATCTCGTCCAGTATGCGGTCCAATGTTCCCCGGGCTTCCTCGACCATCCGCCTCTGCACGGGAAGATGGCGTCCACAGACTTTTGAGCGGATACCCAGCCAAAGCTCTGCCTTCTGCCCGCTCTTGCCTACTGCCGTCTCGTTGGATCCGATCAGCCGCTTCTTTTCTTGCCTAACGACGTCTCCTGTCAACACAGCTTCCAGCATCCCATGCCACTCTAGTCGCTCGCGGTTGACAGGGTCCTTAAGATCCTCATCGGTCGGTTGTAGGTCGTCATTGTTGTAGAACATTATCGTTTCCTGGTCGTATCTGTCATCGAAGGGGCCCTCAGACGAAGGTGTTTCCCCCTCGGAGTCGGAGTCACCGCCTTGACTCATGCCGTTCGCGTAGCCGTCGAAGGGATATCCATCCACGTTGTCCTGGCGTAGTCTCTGGACATATGCCCTCTCCTGCTGACGGAATCTCTCGCTGGGGCGAGGCCGGCCTCTGGACGACGCTCGGACAGTCTCGACGAAGGATGGAGGTGCTTGCGGCTGCGGCCTGCGGTGGGCGGCGGGGGCGTAGGTGTTCGAGGGGGTTCTCGCGGGAGCGCTAGGTCTTTGGGTTTTCGTCGTAGCGGTGGTGCTGACGGCGGCGGCGGCACCGTTGGCATATGCAGCGTCGCTATCGCTGGCGTTGCTTCTCAGACTTCTCGTGGTGCCGTTCGCTACGGCAGCCTGAACTAGGTTTGACATGGAGCCGACGTGTCCCTCCTGGTATCTGGCAAGAGAACCAACCTCATCCTCGCGCTCGAGGGCGTGCGGGTCGTCGGGATGGGAATCAGCAGACGAAGCAGAGTTGTCCGAGTCGACGGCGACGGGAAGCGGGCGCTGGGGCATGATCTTTTCTGGGCGCAATTCTTCGTCTCCGCTGGAGAATCGAACGGCACGAGGGGACGGCTCGGTGGACATTTTGCCTGATTGTATATCGGTTAGGTTTGGTCCCTGGTGAGGTGATGGGTTCCCGATACGGGCGTGGTCGCCCGACGCGCCTCGGTCAGTCGCTCAGCACTGCAGCTGGTTGTGGGGCCTCGTCCCAAAGAGGGACAGCAGCTACAACGGGGGAGCGACAGAAACCAAAGCGCTGCGAGTCGGCTGTTCAGAGGGAGACCGAATTGCACGGAAATTAATGTGACATGAGGCAGCCGTATCCGGGTCGACTCTGCTGGGAGCTGGGTGGTGGGTGCTCAGGCTAGACGGATGCGATTCTGATTGATGGTGGTTGCCCTCGGTGTCGAGGGCGAGGGAGGCCCTGCAAGAATAAAGGCACGTCTGGAGCGGGGAAGCTGGAAGAGAATGTGCGATGGGAAAAAGTTATGGAGAAGAAGAGAGGATCACGATGCAGCTGTAGAACCCGCAATCGAGATGACCTCGAAGTCAATTTTGATACGGAGCGGACGGAGCAGAATGAACCAGGGACGAAAAAGTGTGGCAGCGGACGGTGCTGGCAGGCGGCGATTGGCGGGGACAAATCCGGCCACTGGAAGCGTGGATCAGCGCTAATAATTGTTGTCGTTGTGGTCACTATCCGTACCCGTAGGTACCTACACTAGGTAACCTCAACCTCAGTCTCTACTTGGGAATCCGAGGTAGGCACTTTGTAGTCGCTACTAATAACGCGCACACCAACAGCCCGAATGTGGGTGTTTACGGTGATCTTGCAATAGGTGCCCATGTGCCTTTGTATTGGGCTAGGAAACCAATACATATGGATGATACAGTCCGTACTATAAACTATGTAGTACTAATACCTAGGCGACCTACCTAAGGTAGCTACCACGCTATGTAGGCCAGGAGCTTTCTGCGGGGATGTCTGCCGAGGACGCCACGCCCAGATGCCTAGGTGCTTCATTAGCCTCGCCCGCTTTTTAGGGGCTTGGAGACTCCGAGGTGTGGCTACGCCGCCCCTTGTCCACCATGCGATGTCTCCTTCAAGTGTGGCCGTGGCCATCGAGCCATCTGCTGTGCGATCGTAAACCGACTCGACACTTTAGCCGAGACGATGTCAAAAAGCTTCAGGTGGTCCTGCCAGCCAAGACAGATTGTGGCGAGTGCCCATGCCATGGCGCACGGCTTCTTCCCCTCGTCAGCATTCTCCTCGTCTTCCTGTCCATTGTTTTATTCTGGGAATCTGTTTCGCTCCAGTTGACTCCTCGACATGTTGGTTGGGCTTTGATATCGATCCGGGACTTCTCAACCGTGCCACATGTCGGAGTTGAAACGAAAAAGGACTGCTGTCGCCCAGCATACGGAAAAGACCAACAGCAGGATGTCAGCCCTCATCGCCGAGGTCACTGTTTCGTTTCAGCAGGGTTGAGATTCATGGGATCCAACAATCGTGACTGCCTGGTTCGCTTGCGATGTTTATGGTGGCATTCCGCGCTGTTGGGTCGCACCTCCGGACATAGTGTTCTCCCTTCACTGGCCTTCGGCCGAGTGACGGCCTTCCGCGGCGACGGTCTTTGCTCCGTATTTGACCGATAATGCGATAGTGTGTTAGTATCGAGGGATGAGTTGCGTATGGCCTGGCAATTGCTTGCACGAATTAGAGGCTAGCTTTTGCAATGTGCAGTCTATGTTTCTATTTCCTTGATTTTGAGTATGTTTGAGACCAAGGAGTTGAAATTAGTGGTGAGGCACGAAAAGAGAGTCAGATGTTGCAGCCGACAGTCTAGGTATTGAGAGTCACAATCTATCCCCCTCTGCTCGGTTCCCGTTGAACTTTCTCAAACCACTGATGGTTTGAGATTCCTGTTCAGCACAATGGCTTCACTGTAACTTCGACAAATTCAAGTAAGCCTTGCCGGACGGACTTGATGGTCTGCGGCGGTAGACCCGAAGAAGCCCCTACCTGTAGGTAGGTCCGGCGGCTGCATTCCGATATCGTCTTCGGCTACTTACCGTCGTAGGTAACCTTAGATAGGTGCCCAGACACTACAGACAGCAAGCTGGCGGGGCTCAATTGAACGCTCGGCTCCTGTCCCGAGGCTACTCCACTTCCTTATCGCTCGTTATCGGCCCAGGACCTCTTCCCCAAGCTCAAGCTCCCCGCCTCCTCCCTCTTCCATTCCTCCAGGAACTCTTTCTTCAATCCTCAGAAAAACACACCAATTGACCGTCATAATGTCACGAATGAGACTGATTGCGACCTCAAGGTCGGCTAGGCCGTTGTTCGCTGCCTACAGCCGCAATGGCCTCCCTGCTGCTCTGAGGGCGAGTGCAGCCGGACTGTCCTCTCCTTCGGACGCGGTGCCGATGGCAGCACCATCATTGTCTTCGCGGTTCTACTCGGCAGACGCGCGTAAGAATTGGAAGGAAAAGCTGGCCGCGTTCTCCAAGCAGGACAAGACGCCGCTGTATGACTTCCATGTTGCCAATGGCGCCAAGATGGTCATCTTTGGTGGCCACCATATGCCTGTGCAATATGCCGGGCTGAGTCTCACTGAGTCTCACCATTTCACTCGCAACCATGCCTCGCTCTTCGACGTCAGCCATATGGTCCAGCACCGCTTTACTGGTCCGCTGGCGGCAGGATTCCTGGAGAAGGTCACTCCTTCCAGCGTCGCCGATATGCCCATCAATTCAAGCAAGCTCAGCACTTTCCTCTGGCCCGAGACCGGCGGCATTGTTGACGACACCATGATCACCCGCCTCGGCGAGACCGAGTACGCCGTGGTATCTAATGCCGGAACAAGGGGCAAGATCTTCGAGTACCTCACCGCGCAGACTGCCGACTTGCAGAAGCTCGAGAGTGACGATTTCTGGTGGGAGGTTCTCGAAGGATACGGCCTGATTGCCCTGCAGGGCCCCCAGGCCGCCGAGATCCTCCAAGAAGTCATTGACCCCACAGACGGCCTCGACCTCGATCAGTTGTACTTTGGCAACACTGGCTTTGCCACGCTTCGATACAAGGACAACGGCGAGTGGAAGAGGACGTCAGAGAAGGCCATGATTAGCCGAGGAGGATACACTGGTGAAGATGGTTTCGAGATCTCCTTCAAGGCGAACAATGGCGAGGCGGACCCGCTTGCCCGGACACTTCTCGAGGTTGCCGGACCCGAGAGGCTCAAGCTTGCTGGTCTGGGGGCGCGAGACAGCTTGCGCCTAGAGGCCGGCATGTGCCTTTACGGCCACGACATCGACGACACCACGACTCCGGTGGAGGGCAGCCTCTCTTGGATCATTCCCAAGGAACGCAGGACGAAGGGCGGTTTCCACGGTGCCGAGGTAATCAACAAGCAGCTCGTGCCCAAGAGCAAGGGCGGCGCCGGCATCGAGAGACGCCGTGTGGGATTCATCGTCACCGGCGCGCCTGCTCGCGAGGGTGCCGAAATCCTGACCAAAGACGGCGAGAAGGTCGGCGTCATCACCAGTGGCTCGCCCAGCCCAACGCTGGGCAAGCATATCGCCATGGGCTACGTCAAGGAGGGGCTGCACAAGTCCGGCACTGAGCTAGATGTTGTGGTCCGCGGTAAGAAGAGGGCGGCGACAGTGGCAAAGATGCCATTCGTGCCCAGCAAGTACTTCAAGGGACCGACTCCCGCACCGGCGTAAACTTGGTTCGGCTCAAGCTGTATGATTACGAAAACCTCAAAACAATATACCCATGTGATTACCCGGGCTGAGAGTCTCGACCGTGTTTCGACCGCGTTCCGACCGACTTGTAGCTTGCGTCGGGGAGGAATACCCGATGTATCCTAGAAACACGAGCGCCAGTATATCCCGGGCAAAACATGCCGTATCTGCAAACACCAAGCGATGCTAGACTGAGGCTTGGCAAGGCTCGATCTAACGGTCTGAGACTTTCATACATGTAGCCGCGAAAAACCATGGGAGGCCATCACGGAAGAGAAGAGCGATGGCGACCCTCAAACGAGCGGCGAGACGATCTAGCAACGATGGCCTGGATTGCGACAAACATGGTAGGTTGGCAGCGTAAAGACAGGATGGTGTTGCGTTGAATATATGTTGAGAAGAAAAATTTAATAAAGGGGAGAAACGCGACAGAAATCTTTTGGTGTTCGGCGGAGGGAGCTGGGACGCTAGAGTGGAACCGGCTTAGTGTCGTAAAGCATCACTAGTGGGGCTTTATCCGTACTAGCGGTCTCTGGTGTCAGTGAGATGGAAGCATATGGACGGGAAATCGGGAGTCGGGAGGTTTTAGAGAGCGACTTGATTCGCGGCCTTTCACAACCAACTACTTTGCCCGGCTAAGTTTGCCCGCATCTCTATTTAAATGCATTTCCCCGACCGTGGTGCTGAACCTTGGTGAAAGGGCGGCCTTTGCCAAGCTCACCGGACATGTGGTGGCTGTTGTGCGAAGCAGGCGCCTTTAGTGCTGGTTAGCGATGCGGACTGGACCACTAGGTACTGAGCAACTCAACCTAACTGCCGGGCTGAACAATAGAGATCTACTGAATGATATAACGTCGACGCAACGCAACGGCACAGGAATTTGCAACTACGCCCCAGGAGGGCTGTTGAATTCGTTTGCATCTTGTTGTACCTAACTTGGATGCCGTCGACACCCCGAAGACGAGTCGGCCGGGTTGAGAGCATGATTGACCAGGCATGACATGACGTCAGACTACCTAGTCACCCGAGCGACAGGCCACGAGCCAAATTGCATAGGATTTGATATTCTTGAACATGACAACAGCCTCCTGGGACAGACAGCATGAAGAGCCACCTTGGCAGTCCCAGGCAGAAAATAGAAGAATCGGGCAATGGTGGGTAGGTACCTGGGCAGGTAAGTAACACCTGGTGAATTGAACGTCACGAGGCCCCGCGGTGAGAGTGCGGTCAGGTCAAGCGATGGACACGGGCAACTGCCGTGAGCTAGTGACCTTGTCGGGCTTACCGTTGACTCGCGCCGACTAGATACCCTTCCAACCTCGTCTACCCCAGGTTTGGATGCGGCTGCTGCGGGCTTTTAAGTCGGGTGGAATCTGATATCGGTAGCATCCATGGTCACACATCTATCTGGTCGCAAGACCACTAGGTATTACATTAGGGAGTACCTTGACTCGTGAGGGCCAGTCAGCTACCCCGAAGACTTTGGGCACCTCACCCTCTCACGTGTCGCATTGCCCGTCTGTGTCGGGGGCAGCACGGTGGCGAGCGCGACCAGTGCAATCTTGAACGCTGTCGACTGCTTGTCTCAGGCACGAAGGGGTCCTTCCTTGGGAGGAAGAACTGTAGATGTCGCGCAAAGAGCGCACGTGTCTGCGGGCTGCTGCTCGATTGGCTGCTCGAACAGCAGACCTTCTTCAGCCTTGTGGAGCTGCCTCAGCATACCTACCTATGTTAGGTAGCGTGCGCGCGAGACACCTTGATGGTCTGCTATGTACCTTGGGTGTTATGTTGTTCTTCGTGATGTAGCTTTCCAGCGACGTAAGGCGGGGAAATAGCGGTCTCCAGTATCTTTGCGGGAGGGAGGAGGAGGCGTGCCGCAACTCGCGGCAGGTATTGGCCGGAGGATAGGTATGGCGCGGATGACGGGCTGCTGGACTGCCGGACTGTCGGCACGCAAAGAACCTGTGCGGGTGCGAGCTGGTCTTCTGAACCCGCGGAAAGCGGTGCCTGTGATGCTTCCTTCCCGTGGCCACTATCACTTACGCTTGTCATCCCCCCGACATGGCCGGTCAGCAGCAGCAGCACACCAAAACAACTGGGCATCGCCACTACATGTCTGTAAAAGATACATAATATAGTAAGTGCTGGGTATGGGTAGATAATTTTCCCCTTCGGGCTCCGTCCCGCAGGTTAAAAGCCCAACAGCTGGCAGCGGGAGGATCACCCCTCGAGTTCGACTGGTTTCCATCCCACCATTGTTCTCTTTCCAGCGTTCACAGCTGGGTTCCTCCTACGAGCCGGAACCGTGACGTGGATCAACTCAAGGTTCTGATTAGGTGCCCTCAGGTACATAGGTACATACCATCCACAGCATCTATTGACTCTCAGCTCTCTCCCTGATCCCTGCGCCCGCCTCGCCCAGCCCCGGAGCCCTGAAAGTCAAGTCACGGCCACGACAGAAACCAGTCAGACCCTGGCGCTCGCTTTTCAATCTACCTATATTCAACGGGGGAGAACAAGAAGCTCGGGGAGGGGTGGGAAAAAAACCATGATTGAATAATAACCTTGAATCTTTCCCTCCCGCCCAACCCCATCGACGCCTCATCGTGCCGGGCATTTCGTCCTGTCTCCTGAGACCCGGCCCTCCTTCATCCTCTCTCTTCATCACTGGCTGCTGTTGCGCCCTGCCTCGCTTCGCGTACGTCAAAGCCACTGAGCGCGTCTCCCGCTTCCCAGCAATGCGGCCTCTACCCGCAATAGTGGGCTTGCTGCCTCTGCATCTCGCCGTGCTCCAGCAGTTCCTGCATGGCGTCATTGCAACACCTGTCGCCAGCGGGCAGCAAAAAGTCATTGGTGTGTCTACCGCGGCCGCTCAGGAGCAACCTCGACGCCTTAATGGCAAGTTTCTGCATATCACAGGTACGTGATGCAACCCGACAAGACCAATCGCACCACCAAGACTTCCGCTAACAGGAGCTCTCTGGCTCGTCGCTAGATTTCCACCCCGACCAATTCTACAAAGCTCACACATCCACCCAAGAAGACATCGCCTGCCATCGCGGCAAAGGCCCTGCAGGCTACTATGGCGCAGAAACCTCCGACTGCGACTCACCCATCTCCCTCGTCAACGCAACTTTCGATTGGATTGCGAAGAACGTAGCGAGCGACATCGATTTCGTCATCTGGACCGGAGATTCCGCCCGTCACGACAGCGATGAGACAATTCCTCGGAACGCGAGCCAAGTGCTCGGTACGAATCGGTTGATAGCCGACAAATTTTTTGAGGCGTTTGCCGACACGAACGATGCCTCGCGCATGGCCGTGCCTGTCATTCCCACATTTGGAAACAATGATATTCTTCCCCACAACATCCTCCTGCCGGGACCCAACAAGTGGCTGGGATACTACGCTGATATCTGGCGGCGCTTCATTCCCGAGGAGCAGCGTCACTCTTTTGGGTTCGGCGGCTGGTTCTATGTCGAGGTCATACCAAATAAGTTGGCCGTCTTCAGCTTGAATACTCTCTACTTCTTCGATCGAAATGCCGGCGTGGATGACTGTCAGCAGCCTTCGGAGCCGGGCTTCAAGCAGATGGAGTGGCTTCGCGTGCAATTGCAGTTCCTGCGTGAGCGTGGCATGAAGGCCATTCTCATGGGCCATGTGCCTCCCGCACGCACAGACAGCAAGAAAAACTGGGACGAAACTTGTTGGCAAAAGTACAACTTGTGGATGCAGCAGTACCGTGACGTCGTCGTCGGATCTCTGTACGGCCACATGAACATTGATCACTTCATTGTGCACGACACCAAAGATATCGACATTGACATCCTCGGTGGTTTTGCCGTCGATGACGATGCCGGGCGCGAACCTTTCGAGGACGAACTTGATATCCAGTCCACAGCGGACTACCTCCAGGAGCTGCGAGAAGGCTGGTCGAAGCTTCCTAACGTGTCCAAGCTGCTAGAGGGAGATTCTATCGACCTGGAAAAGAAGGGTAAAAAGGACAAGAAAAAGAAGAGGAAGAAGCCCACAAAGGATCTGGGTGGCAAGTATGCAGAGCGATACCACCTCTCGCTGATCGGCCCCAGCATCGTGCCAAACTACTTTCCCACGATCCGCATCATGGAGTACAACATCTCCGGCCTCGAAAATGCCGCGGTCTGGGCAGATACTTCCGAGGGTGCGATCCCCCCCGTTGAGATCCCGAAAGACGATGACCCGGTTCACGAGGAGCTGAAGCGGGATATCGATGCTGCCAAGAAAAAGAAGAAGAAGAAGAAGGGCAGGAAGGGTAATAAGGACAAGAAGCCAGACTTTTCCAATGACCCCAACTTGGTGGTCCCCGAGCCACCACCAGCAGGTTCCGGGCCAGGTCCTGCTTACGCACCCCAACCCCTCACATTCACTGGATACACTCAGTACTTCGCGAACTTGACTTACATCAACAACGATATGACGGTCAGCGACAAAGACGCATCGGGCAACAAATGGCGTGACGGCATCCACAAGGACAAGGACCCCAAGTCCAAGAGGCCCGAGCCGAACCCGTTCGTGTTCGAGGTCGAGTACAGCACCTTCACTGACAAGATTTACGGACTGTCGGATTTGACAGTGCGGAGCTACGTCAAGCTTGCCCACCGAATTGGCCAGGAGCCCGCCAAAAGCAAGACTTTATCTGAAGACTTCGATGACGGAGAGCAAGAAGATTCGGTCAACACCGGCGACGAAGAAAACGATGGAGATGAAGACATAGAGACAGAACAGAAGAGCAAGAAGGGCAGAGACAAAAAGAAGGGTAACAACAAGAAGAACAAGAAGAAGAAGCATAACAAGGTGTGGTTGCATTTTCTTAAACACGCATTCGTCAGGACAGTGCCTGAGAAGGACTTGAAGAAGTTTTAGACATAGTAAGGCAGAGATAGAGAGCAGAAGAGGGGCGCCGGGCGTCGGGGTTTTTTTTTTTATTACTTTTCCGTTCGGCTCTTACTGCTGGCTGCTGTTGATAGATGCATGACTAGATGAAGAGGGCGGCGTTATGGGAGGAGCATTGGCAAAGATGGCGAAATTAGTGTTTTCTTGTTGCAAGTTCAAGTCGCTAGCGAAGTTGGCCTCTTTTGTTTTCTTCCGAAAGTAGAAAATTCCTGATCATTTTGTGTGAGGTTTGGAGCCGTAGCTCTGTGAGCAAGCTCTCTGTGTTTCGGGTTACGGCCACATGAGGTTCAGCTCGGAAAACATTCTGATCGTCATCTACTTTTGTCTACCGGTATTTGTGTCACTCAAACCACATATTCATCCCCGAATTGTTTGTGTCACTCAAACCACATATTCATCCCCGAATTGTTTGTGGCAGTCAGCCAAAAACATGACAACATACATGGAAGAGGAAAGCATTTAGTCGCTGTCACTCGTGTCCGCACCAGTCGCCGGCGGGTCGGAGAACCCGTTCCAAGAGTCCTCTTCATCTTCATCTTCATCGTCATCTTTGCTGCTGCCACTTGCTCCTGCCTCGTCGTCCCCGTCCTCATCCCTGATGTCGATCGCGCCGGAAATATCCCAGCGGTCCCCCTTGGCGGCGCGGCCAACATACTTGACAAAGCGAAGCGTGCCCTTGTCGCGGATCACGAGGGTCAGCTTGTTCCACGCAGCAGCCTGGAAGAAGAGGATGTTGTCGTCGTCGCCGCTCGACTTGTAGATGGCAGCGTCTTCGTCCTCATCGCCCTCATCCGTGGCCATGTACACCTCGTGACCGCCGACCTCAATGCCCGCTTCCGGCTCCAGCTTCGGCTCCGGTTCAGCCTTGGCCTTGCCTTTGCCCTTGACCTTTTTACTTTTCTTGGCTCTGCCGCTGGCCTTCTCTCTCTCCTCTTCCTCGGGCTCCTCCTCCCCGGCCTCCTCCTCGTCGCCCCATCCCTTGCTCGGGGTGATTCCGAGGTTGAACTCGAGGCGCTCCTTGCCGTCATATCCCGTGGCGAGAGTGTAGTCCTGGCCGCGGCGAAAACGACGGGCGAGAAACTCGTGGCTCTCGATTGTGGTGCCAGTGGCCATTTGCAGCCACTCCCGAAACTGGCGAGAAGGGAGAAGGTGGTCGAGCAGCTCAGTCACCGGGTTCTCCTCCTGGGAGCTGCGCAGCTCGTCGACGCCGACGGACTGCTGGTATAGGTAACGGTGCTTGTGCGGGGGGCGCGCCACGCGCCAGCCCGACTTCTTCTCGATCTTTGTGCTGTCCTCCGACAGGGGCTGCTTCTCCTGCGACAAAATGTACTCTTTCAGGCGCGCGCTGAAGCGCTTAGACAGGATGTTGCTGAGGGTGATGCTCGCGTTCTCCTCGAAGTGCTCAGAGACCTGCTCGAGTGTGTCCGGAGTCAAGTACGTCGGGGAGATGTACTTGAGCAGGAACTCAAGACCGGCCTCGTCAAAGGCCTGGGCTGGGTTCGAGCCGGGCTTTTCAACCTTGACGGGTCGCGGCAGTGGGGTGTCATGCTGGTCCGGGTTGCCTTGCAGCTGCATCAGACCGGAGTTCTTGACTTGCTTCTCCTCGGCGCCCTCGACGTAGCCGTCCTCGCCGATCTGGGGGATGTGGAACCAGCCGCTGATGGCCATGCGGATGCGGCCGCCATCCTCCTCGAGCTGGGCCTTGCTCTCGGCATGGTAGACCTCCTCGACGTCGTGGAAGGACTCGCCAGGCTGGACGGCGAAGAATGAAAGCTGGTTCCAGGCAGGCGGGATGACCTTGGTGTGATCCGGCGCCGGGGTCTTGGCGATCTCACCGTTCTCGCCCTCGAGCTCGTGGACGGGGAACAAGCGGAGGGCACCGCCCCATTCGGCCTTCCACGGCTTGTCCGGGTCGGTGAGGTAAAGAATGTAGCTGACCTTGCGGCTGCCGATGACGTCGTCGTGGCAGAGCAGGTAGCAGCCGGGGGTGTAGACGTTGATTGCCATGTCTGTCTTGCGGCCACTCAGGGGTCCGCAGCCGGTGATATGGGAGACATAGTTGCGGAAGGTCTCGGAGTATATGGCATCACGCAAGGAGAGCAGAGAGGGGAGCTTCGCGAGAGCTTCGTCGTCGAGGCCATCGAGGTTGGCTAGGTCGCCCGACTGGTGGATCTTGTAGATGTCAGTTTCTTTGGGGGTAAAAGAAACGTTCTCGCGGATCTCGTCGCGAACGGAGCGCAGCAGCTTGTCGTCAACAAGGCCACTGATGACGGAATGCTTGTAGGGGCTCGAATTGCCGTATTCGGTGGTGTAGCCATCAAGCACGGACTTGTCGAAGAGGCCTTTGCGAAACCTCGACTTCGCGACGTCGGCCGAGAGCGCTGTTGGGCGCTCGGTGTTAGTGGAATGGCTTCTGCGATGCGGCCGGGTGACCCTACTCGTCTTTGACTTCTTCTTGGACGGCTTCTTGTCGTCTATTCGCGAATCGGCCTTGCGCTTCATCTTGAGCGGTCAATTGGTAATTGGTTTATGGTGAAGGGAACAGTTCAAAATCTTTCTGGCGCGTCTTTGGGGGGAAAAGAGAAAAAAGGTTGTTGGCAAGCCAGTTCAAGTTCGGACCGCAGCTTCGCTGATCGAGTCGTAGGTGGTGGGCTGAGGTCCCACATAAATTTTTTCCCCTAGCAGCTGTTTTCGCGGCAAATCGTCCCATATGGGCGGCGTTGGCCCCTGCAGACCGCCGGTGCACTCCTGCTGGTCCCCCTTGGATCTGTGCTCCTGGGATCTTCTCGCTGACACGCAGCTCCATCTGCCCAATTGGCAATACAGGCGCCAACAGATGCTTCGCACAGAGCGCGAAGGTTAGCTACTGTTCCCAGGTATCCATACTGTAACATGCATGATGACATTTCAAGCGCCGGGCGCTTCAGCATGCTCGAACCATGTGCGAACCTCTAGCCTGACTGGCGAGCAGCCATTATCGCGTGCATGGGCCATGCAGCCGGAATGCCCTCCTCTCTACTATGTAAGCGCCTGCTGTCGTCGTCGTACATCTACCAACTATGTACACTAGGTCAGGACGACTTGTGCGTGCGTTGTCAGCCACTCGGAACGCAGGTAGTTCGTAAGAGTTGCTCGCCCTAGACCACCCGGCCGACATGACGGGGTTTGGAGTGGTATCCGTACGGAGTAATACTACTACCAATACCAATCATGCAGCATGCTGTGGCTTGTGGTTAGGCCGGCGAGCAGTTGCCAGCCGTCGACCCCACGCCCCCTCCTTCCCCGCCATGGGAGGGGAGCCATCATCTCCAACGAACGTCATGCATCCCCGTCCGTTGGCCTCGCCATCCGGTTCCTAGGCATTAGGTAGTTATCAGTTGATAACCCAGTTCCTTCGCCAAACTCACCCCCAGATGACCCCGCGTTGGTGTATCTATCGTGTGGGCCCTACCTAGTTTCGAAGTGCTTAAATGCCAGGCCGTAGTCAGCCCGGTCGCCTTTATTTCATGTGCTCGCAGCCTATTCCTACTCAGCCAACCCCTCAGCCAACCCACCAGCCAGGTTTCCAAACGTCCGTCTTCTGCCGGGGTGGTCTTTGTTTAACCCGGTAAACCACAATGTCTGCCAAGGTCGACATCGCCGCTGTCAGAGTCCAGTTTCCTGCCCTAGCCCAGGACCAAGTTTTCTTCGATAATGCCGGAGGAAGCCAGACCCTTGGGACCGTCATTGATTCGTGCGTTCAACGGCCCTCCGGACGACAACACGGCCAATTGGAAACTCGCTGACGGTGGCAAGCATTCGGGACTACCTCTCGCAATCAAACGTTCAGCTGGGTGCCTCTTATAGAGTAGGCCAGCGTTCCACTGCATTGTACAATGAAGGCTATGAAGCCGGGGCTAAGTACATAAATGCATCTCCCGATGAAATTGGTGACCGTTGCCCATCCCCGTTTGAGAGATTATTCTAACACGGCCTATCTGACTTAGTCTTTGGCGCCTCGACAACCCAGCTCTTTAGAAATCTCTCGCACACTTTGACGTTCGACAAGGGCGACGAGGTAGTCATTTCAGCCGTTGATCATGAGGCCAACATTGCGTCGTGGGTCGATCTTGCAGCCCGCCAGGACCTGGTTCTCAAGTGGTGGAAGCCCGACAGCCCGACCAACCCCAAACTGACTGTCGACAACCTCAAGCCGCTGCTCTCGGACAAGACCCGGCTGGTGACATGCACTCACGCGAGCAACATCCTTGGCACGATCCACGACATCGCGGCCATAGCCGCCGCGGTCCACGACAGCACAGTCAAAGGACTAGTCTGCGTCGACGGTGTGGCTTACGCTCCGCATCGCCCGATCGACGTGAAGGCTCTCGGTGTCGACTTCTACGCGTTCTCGTGGTACAAGGTTTACGGTCCCCACACGGCTATGCTGTACGCAAGCCGCGCGGCGCAGGATGAGCACATGCGCTCGTTGGGACACTTTTTCAACCCTTCTGGATCGCTCGAGGGCAAGCTCGGTCTTGCGGGGGGCAGCTACGAGCTGGTTTCCGCGGTGCCCAAGGTACTGGAGTACCTTGGTACTCACCAGAGTGACAATTGGAAGGGCAAGATCGAACAGGAGCAGCAATTGCAGTCGACATTGCTCGGCTATCTCAACAGTCGCGGCGACGTTACGGTATACGGTGAAACTGAAGCAGGCGCCGACTGCCGTGTCCCGACGATCAGCTTTAGAGTTGACGGTTGGGGAACCAAGGAACTGGTCGCAGCTGTGGAAAAAGACACTGATTTCGGTTTTCGGTGGGGCCACTTCTACTCCTACCGTTTGCTGAAAGAGATCTTGAACCTTGATCCTGCCGAGGGTATTGTAAGAGTCAGTATGGTCCACTACAACAGCTGTAAGTCCAAACCCCCACCCTCAACGAAACCTCAACCCTGACAGACTCGCATTGGATGAAATCGAAAGTTTCGTCGCGGCTTTGGACAAGGCGCTGTCGAAAAACCAATGAGCAGTTGCGAGGTATGATATTAGGATTAAGAAGACCATGAGTCTCCGGCGTGGGAACTCATTGTCCGACCTAGATAGACTCGACGTAAATCATGGCTTGCGTGGCTATTCGAGACAGGGAATAAGAAACGATACAAAGACGGAAACGCGTAAAAGTCATGTGCGACGTGGGTTGTCAGCCTCGGGCCGTTTTCAGAGCTTCCCGACCCTCTTCTCGACGGCCTGTCTCAGCACCGAGATCACCTCGGAGGGATCCTTGGCGCCGAATACGGCGCTTCCCGCCACGATGACGTTTGCGCCTGCGTCCGCCGCCTCGTCGATGGTTCCGGGTCCCAGCCCGCCGTCAACCTCGATGTTCAGTTCCGGGTACTTTTCGCGCAGTGCCTGAACCTTGGGCAGCTCGGACGCCATGAAACTTTGGCCGCCGAAGCCGGGTTCGACCGTCATGACGAGAACCATCTGTAGATAATTGGTTTAGCTTCTTGCGTAGCCCCTGACGTTCGCCGCAATTCAGGGCAGGACTTACATCAGGCTTCTCAAGAGCGTCCTCGCTCTCGAGAATCTCCCACAGCACGTCGACTGGCGTCGCGGGCTTGATTGCAATACCAGCCAGCAATCCTTGCTCATGGATGTAACGGATCAGCGCACGAGGATTCGTCTTCTCGTCCGTCTTATCTTCAGGCCTCTCGGCATTGGAAGAGAAAGCGGCCTCGTAGTGGAAGCAGTAAAGATCGCAGCCGGCTTTCTTGAACTCCTTGACCCATTTCTTAGGCTACGGGAGATAATGGTGTCAGTTCATTCACAATCGAAGGTTGTGGAATTATCTCCCGAGCCCGATTAGAGCGCAGTGGAACGGGGACAATTATTGGGTGACCGGCTCACCTCGGCAATCATCATGTGGCAGTCGAAAGTACCCTTGCCGCAGCTGTCGGTGGGCTTATCGACATGACCTCGGATTTTGGCGACGACGGGAGGTCCGAACGTGATGTTTGGCACAAAGTGGCCGTCCCTGAGATCGCACCAGTTAGCTTAGCCGATTTTGGGCCCACGACGGTCTCCCAGAGCAAAAGTCGAGCTCCGTTCGTGAGGTTAAGCGGATATCCTCTCCAAAACTTCTGTCAAGATATTTACATGATGTCAACGTGAAGCCAGTCAGCTCCCTGCGAGATGGTCCGCGAGCATGCAGCACCGAAGTCGGCGAAGTCGGCTGAGAGGATCGAGGGAGCTATGATCGCTTTGGGTGCCATTGTGACGGATGTGACAGTAAGAGTAGGATTTGGGTAGCTGATCGAGGAAGGTCTGTGTCGTTGCGTGCGTTATGTGTGTTGTGCGTGGATGTGATAGAACGAGGAAGAGAGAAAAGCAGAGAGGGAGAGAGAGAGAGAGAGAGAGAGAGAGAGAGAGAGAGAGAGAGTGTGTGTGTGTGTGTGTGTGTCGTGGAGATTCTGTTGAGTGTGGGAGGGCTCATCAGTAAGCTAGCTGAGGTACGGAAATGCGACCGTCGGAAGCTATGGTAAGGTATGGACCCTGAACTCACTTCAGCTCCTTTGGTGGGGTTGCGTGGGTGCTTCCCACATTCTAGATTCTAGAATCACTGAGTGCTGAGGGGTTCGACGTCTTGAGGGCGGGGTGGCTCGACGGGCCCGCATTGGCACGGGTCAACCGTAGGATAAGGTCCGTAGTAGTATGGAATGCGACGGGGCTACGTGAGTGTCGGAGCGACGAGGCCGCAAGCGGCCGTGCCATCGGAGTTAAGGTAGGTAGACCATACACTGTATGAAGGATACAGGGTTGTCAGTGTACCCAGAAAAGATCCACTGTTCCCTACCATTGGGTTCTCGTGGCCTCCTGACGTTGGTAAAATGTCATGATGGGCCTCGGGCCATTATCCGCCGGGCGTATTTTGCTCATCAGGTGCACCCGAGGGACCCCACACAACCTCAACCGAGACGGAAAACAGGAAAAGGCACACCACAATGATGAACATCAGTCTGCGTACGCCGTCATAATGCTCCGTCGAATATAGGTTTGGTGTACTGACGCCTGGTGGCGTGACTGCGAAGGTCTGAGGATGTCCATCGCGATCTCGGCCGAGAGGGCGAGCCTAGTTGGGCTGTTGAAAGAAAGAGATATACAAGTCGACTCTCGACCACTGATCCACTCGAAGCTGCCTGGATAATTTATACTCCCCGTCCGTTTATACTAACACGTGCTTTGCCAAGTTGCCTTGGAAATGGACCTAGCTATCAAAGCTGTACTTCAACCATCCTCCAAGGGCTTTCAAGCTCTCCCACCTAATGTTCTCGTCCGCGTCACCCATGAGCTCCATGACTCTGGTCTTCAAGCCAAGCTTTTCCAATTGATATCTCTTCTCCGGCACCTCCTTGACCAGCGCTCCGACGTCATTGCAGGCGATGGCCAGGACCTGCTTGTCATTGTCCCACGGCTTTTTCATGATTTCAGCAAGCTTGCGCGGAACCTCTCCATTCTCATGCTCCAGAATCTTGCGCGCGTTCTCGGCCCAAAACACCTGGCTCCTGTGGGGAGGTGACCAGCGAAGGTGGCCAGACTCGACCTCAGCAACATACTCGTCGAAGGTGGTTTTCGTCTTTGTGTACTCCTCGAGTAGGTCCTTCAAGTTTTGGAGGTCTTCAAGCAGATCAGGGTCGGTCAAGTGACGGCCGGTGAGATTCTCTAGGAGTGCGGGAAGTCGTGCGAGCACCGCCGTAGGGAGGAGCGATTTCTGGTTCTTGTCGAGCAAGTTGAAAAGGGTAGACACAATTAGCCGTGTCGTCTTTTCCTTCGGCGACAGGCGCAGCAACTGGGTGTACAGCAGGACGATGTCATATTCGCTGCACCCTGTAAGTATGTAAATTAGTGAAAGCGTGGGGGGGAACATACTCGTTGAGATCGTCGCCGACTTCCTCGGCCTCAAAGCTCATTTGCCAAATAACCAACAGAACATGGTATAGAAGTTGTAGACCGACCCCGCCGCCGAGAGATCCTTCAAAACCAGCAGTTCTTGAGGGCGTCACACCACTCCATATGCTTGCAGAGGAGCTACCGTTGCTTCCAATGCCTGCGGCCGTCCGCAGAATGTCGATGAGAGGCGCAACTGTCTCGCTTCGCTGATTCCAAAATTGTTGCCTCGACGCATGTCCGTAGAGGAGCGCCGAGTACTCTTGCACAGCAATGTCTTGAAGACCGGCATCGGAGCTCTTGGCAAGGCCCGACAGGTATGTGAGCAAGACGGGGATGGCGTTGCGGGTTGCCTGCGATTCGTCGCTTGACAGCGACATCAGCTTAGTTAAAGCGGTCGAAGTGAGCAACGGGATCGGGTCTTCTGTGTTGTTGGAATGGGCAAGCAATGGAAGGAAATGCTTGTATGGATCCGTGTTCTTAAAGAGGGCCTTGGCCAGTGACGGCACACCTGTAGGGCGAGGTCACATTCGTTAGCGAAGATGCTAGGTGGCGATGTAGAAGGAGGCTTTGGTGTTCCAGTATCGGTCTCCGATGCCAAAGAAAGTCAGAGGGCTTAGGAATGAAACCACGAAAGCAAATGGATTGGTTGGAAAGGCGCGCGACGTACTAGGCAAGAGGTCGGCGAGGAGGACGAGGATAAACTGGACGACATTGGCCTGCTTGCCGGCAGACTCGAGCACGCTGGGCTTTCCTGGCTCGCCAACAAAGAGAGAACGGTAGCCGTCGAGGTCACCTTCTACGATCTCCTTCCGTGTCTCGGGCTTCTTTGCCTTGTCGACGGCGCGGATGCGACCAAGGTGGTCCTCGGTGATGGTGCCTGCTCTAACAGCGCCGTCCCAGGGGATTGGCCGCTGGCGAATGTTGCTCTGCAGAGAGGCCAGG
This sequence comes from Colletotrichum plurivorum, assembly GCA_014235945.1. Taxonomy (NCBI): domain Eukaryota; kingdom Fungi; phylum Ascomycota; class Sordariomycetes; order Glomerellales; family Glomerellaceae; genus Colletotrichum; species Colletotrichum plurivorum. The sequence goes on from WIGO01000055.1 coordinate 131,454, forward strand.
TAGGTGGGAGGATCGAGTGACATGGCGGGCAGTTCGAGGGAGCTAGTGACCCTGGCGGCTTCGATTCGAGATGCAGTTGCGTCGCCGAAGGTGTTGGCGATGGACGAAATGGATGGAAGCGACGTCCTCAGGATCGGAAGTCGTCACCGGCGGGCGATAGCTGTCTGACGCAAAGCAGCTACCTTAGGTAAGGTTGCCGCGGCCGCAATAGGTTGCTCCTGTCCCAAGTGGTACTATGTAATAATACGTCCAAGGTCCGGGTACTATGTACATGGAACGCCCAGTTTTTGCTTGGGTCACAGCGTCAGGTCGGCGATACCTGATTGGCCTCGGGTCCAGTTCTATGTCAGCCACAGTAAGAGCTTCTAAGCCGTGTGGTGCGGCGGTGCACCGATTACAGGACCCGACCCGGTATGGCGGTATTACCTGATTGCAACGGATGCCCCTCCATGTTACGAGGGCTCCATTCAACCTTCACCAAATAGCTGCAGTCAACCCCGACGGCATCCAGCCTCTCGATTTTTTTCAGGGGAAGCTTCAGACTAAGCTGCTACACCCCACGTCACGCAGGCCTTTTGTCAGATTGCATACCTTGGCAACTCCGGAACGCCTCTTTAGTCAGGAACACACCGTCAGTCCATGATAGGGCCAAGAACGTATCCCGTCGGCCGGAGCGGGCTCATTCAGCGCCGCCGAAGATGCGATCGGGATGGATGGACTCGAGATCCCACCGGCGTTCTAGGTCCCGTCAATAGCAGGGAACAGAGTACCGTAAGAGTACGTATGCAGCTATGTAGCAATTCCAGAATACCGACGATATCTTAGTCTGCTCTGTACGGATATCACGCCTCCCAGAGTGCCTACCTTGCGTTCGTTCCAGTTGGGTATCCGTACCTATGTACCTATCTAGGCACCTAGGTAAGGAAAGCACCCAAGTAGGTAGGTAGGTAGGTAGGCAAACGCTGAACGGGCGACATCCGTCTATCGATTGTCGTCTGGTGGACGGACCGACCCCTGCATGTAGCCCGAACCTATCAGGCATACTACAGGTAGGTACCTATGGTAGAAGGCATCACACCATTATCTACCTACCTACCCCAAGCTACCTACCTAGGCAAGGTACTAAGTACTTACTTTCACCGATAAGAACCTGGTACGTATGTAACTTATCCCCGTGGAAGGCACTTACTGGACGGGAGATAAGAAAAGAAAGTACGCACACTTGGAGCTTAGTTTTAGCTGATGTCACTTCTTTATAAGTGAGTCTAATGTGGTAAAGGAGACAGAAATCAATCGTAGGTGTGCGTGTTTTTATGTCACCCGACTGTCTGGGTAATGTAACTGAAAGTACTGTGAGTGAAGGGGAGGTGAGTATACTACTACTGCGCATAGGTATCTACTTGGTAGTGCAGGTACTTGTAAGCGAGCCTTGGACCTAGGTAGGTAGGTATGAACCAGACCAGTCAAACGAGCTCTGGAGACCCGTTTCTGCCAGCTCACACAGGCATCTCCCCGCACTACCTAGAGACTGACATGACAGGCCCAGTATGCACCCTGTTCGGGCTGGTGGCCTAAGACTCACCTCTCGGCACCCGATCTTCAGGAACAGCAGTCTACACTACGGACTGTGACGGAGTCGATCAACCATGAATACGGACGCAGAGAAAGCCTTGATCTGAAGCCTTGCTTCCCCTAGCTGAAGATTGGGTGGACTAGTCGGTGAGGCCAGATCCCTGCGGGAAGTTTGCATCATGCGAGGTAGCATTGTGGGTGTCGGGGTGTGTGGGTGGTGACAGCAACAGGAAAATCGAAGAGGTTGGACGACAAGAGGAGGTTGGGAGTCCCGCGAAAAAAGACCTCTCCGCCCGATCCAAGTACCACCCGCGTTCTTAAAATCATCTTACCTGCGGGTTTCATTCTTTGCCCGGTTTCTTGGTCTTTTCCCTTTTAGCATCGAATACTCAGCGTCCTCCCAGCCGTCAAGTCCCTGTCGATGCTGGTTGTTCGAGCCTGATCTTTCGTCTGCACACTATTAACAGACTACCCAGGTCGGCTGGCCAGCCAGCTCACTCACTCACTCGGCGCTTCTTGCACCCCTTCTCCTCCCTCTTTTTCTTTTCCCAAGCGTCAATTAATACCTCATTGTCTCTGGAACAACATTCCTCTCTCCCGCTTACTCTTGGGAAGCCTTCGAGGCGACAGGATCACACAGCCCCTCGAGCGGAGAGCAATCACCAGAGCGTGTACGCTGGCTATTTCCCCAAGCGTATCTTGCCTTTCTGGCTAGCCAACATGGGCCGGATCACGCTTTCGGCGACGGCCCATCTCGTCGCCGGTCTGCTCCTTCTGGTCTCCGCCCCCACGCCGACTTTCGCCCACCCTTACCCTCTGCAAAATGTCGGCAACAACCTTTTCTACGAGCTAGGCAACAAATTCATGCGCCGCGACTGCGTTCAACGTTGCGGAGTTGATTCTCAGTACTGCTGTGGCTCTGGCGAACAGTGCTACACTGTCAATAACATTGCCGGCTGCAGCACTATCAATGGAGGTGGTGGATATGGCATTTACACTACTACCTGGACCGAGACGAACACTTTCACCAGCACAATCACCACGAATTGGCCCGAGACAACAAAGGCATCCGGAGGAGGCGCTGGCGGCGGCAGCGGTGCCGCCTGCGTTCCTAAGAATGAAGGAGAGACGGCCTGTGGCAGTATCTGCTGCGCTTCCAACCAATACTGTGCATACTCCGGCCAATGCGCTCAGAAAGGCTGGGACATCACGACCATCACCTCCAACGGCGTTCCCATCACCACTCAATTTTCTGCCCCATACCGAGTCACCAGCACCAGGGCTACTGGAACATTCGCCTCCGCAGACGAGACCGGAACCGGAACTGCGGTGCCCATCGCTGATGAGGGCACTGGCGGCGGCTTGAGCGGCGGCGCGATTGCAGGCATTGTTATCGGTACGCTTGCTGGCCTCGGCCTTCTCATGTTACTCTGCTTCTGCTGTATTGCCCGAGGCCTGTGGGGTCTCATCTTCGGAGGCAAGAAGAAAGAGCGCAGTCGTGAGCGTGTCGAGGTTGTCGAGGAAAGATACTCGCGCCATGGCAGCCGCATGCCTTCAGCTCACTCTCATCGCCCTTCTCACGGGGGCTGGTTTGGCGGTCGCCCCGCCTCCGCTGCCCACCGCAAAGAAGAAAAGAAGGAGGGTGCCAAGTGGTTAGGTTTGGGCGCCGCGGCGGCGACGTTGCTGGCGCTGTTGAACCTGAAGAAGGACAAGCCGGCTCGGAAGCCGCGATCGACCTATACGGATTCGTACTACTCGTACACGGGAACAAGTCCCAGTGAGTCTTCATGGGATTCTCGGACTCGAACGGATCTGACCTCCTACATAGGCAGTTCTAGCTCTGGTGGACGAACCCACCGCACGGGTCATACGCGTGGGACTCGCACCACGCGGCACTCACGGAGGTAGCGCACAACAAGAGGTTTACCGAGCCACGTCGGATTGCACATACCCTCGACTGCGTCGTCGAACAGGCCGCATGAGGCTATGAAGATTCTTCGAAAGTATATAAAATGGTAGTGTTGTCTTTCTCACTTTTCTAAGGCGTTTTGGGGAGGGGGGGGCGAGAACGGATAATTATGCGTTGTTGGCTGCGCGAAGTCGGGTAAGCGCAAATAACACACGAGATGAGAGAGATGTGTTCTTCAGCGACAAATGAGGAACGAGAGACACTGGAACGACGGCGAATGAGTGATGAAGAACGTGAGGGTTTCGAAAGATCGGCGAGACGAGGGGGAAAGAATGGAGAGGAGGAGGTTCCTTTGGAAATGGCGGTCACTTCTTTCTGAGCGTTTCCGACCTTTTGCTCGGCATTTTCTCCTACACCAGAACCTGCATAGCCTGTACGATTTCACAACGAACTTGATGTTATAGACGATTTGTGGTGGTAAGCTCATCCGAGCCTCCAAGCCACCGAAAAGCATGAACCAAACAACCTCACCGCCCGTTGAAAGCCTTGTCCATGACAAGAATGACTGCCAGTCTCGACGGTAGGACGTGCAAGGGATCATTTACCAAGTAGAGTTTCTCGTCTGGTCGTGGTATTAATACATAGATGGGACGAACGCTAGGCGCCTGCTTCAGTGCGTACGGCATCGACACATGGCAGAGACTGATCGCACATTGGAGCGAAATTCCTTTGAATGTCCTATTCATCGCAGGGCACCGGATTCAAGGTTGAGAAAGTGTGAGTGTTGGTGTAAGGTATCATTCCATCATAACGCCGTGCCATGTTCATGCAAATAGGCAGAGATATGAAAAAAGGATGGATCGAGTAAACCGCTCAAATTCGAGCTGGCGCGTCTTCTTGCTTTTTGGCATAGCCCTGCGCTCTACACATACACACCACCTCTTTTCCCGGGTGTCGTGCTGTGCTTGCAAATGATTGAACCCCGGCCACTCCTGTCGTAAGAACCCAGACCAGAACCCAGTAATTTTTTGATTCCCGCCAGTGACGAAAGCCTCCACACTAGACCACGGCGCATGCGTACGCACTGATCATGTCGCGTTTACTGGTCCTCGACAACGTTGCCCTTCTCAGAGACGTACATACCGTCAAGGAACTAGAGAGCCGTTAGTATGAACATGAACAAGTGGGAAGGAGTGGGTTATGGCTCATTATATACCTTACGGATATCCTTGTTGCGGACCTTGCAGATCTGCTGGATATCGGCAGCGGACTGAGAGACAGCCTCGAGGGAGTTGCCCTGGAGGACGAGCTCATCCTTCTGGGCCTTGGAGACCTCGACGTCGACACCGGGGTGCATGGTAACGCGGCGGACGAGCTTCTCGCCAATGAAGTTGCTAGACGACTCATTTAGTCTATCAATCTCGAGCATCGGAAAGTCCATGTGCACATACCGGATCTCAACCTCGAACAGATCGGTCTCGGAGTTCTTCTCAATGTTGACGTTGATGGGGAAATGGGCGTAGACGTAGCGCATCTTGTACTTGAAGCCCTTGGTGACACCGACGATCAGGTTGTTGATGAGGGTGCGGACGGTGCGCAGGGTGGCAACGTTCTTTCTTGAGCCGTGGTGGATCTCGATGTTGATGGTGCCCTTCTTAGGCTGGGAGAAGTTGACAGCCAGGTGGCTAAGGTCCTTCACCAGCTTGCCTATTTCCCTGTCAGCCAACTTGGCTTTTGCGAGGCCGAGCGCGTCGCGTTGCGTTCGGCGAGATCAACGACCGCAGGCGAGCGCAGGGGAGAGTAGAGACTTACCACGGGGACCCTCGACGGTGACGACGCGGGACTTGATGTGAACCTTGACTGTTGGAGAATCCAAGTCAGCATGCATTCGATTGCCTGCCACTACTGCTCCGTTCGAGCTCATCCACAGTCTAAAACTTTTCAACCCAAACACCCTCTCCATGACCGTCAGTTTCCTCCTTGCCAGTCGGTGCCGCACAATCTAGCGCACTCAGAGTGACGGCATCGCCGACATGGCAGGCGACGGAGCAGCAGACGGAGAAGGGTATTTCGTATCCCAGATTTCAGAATCCGGCGGAGCTCGCAGAAGCGCATTGGTCGTGGACACCCGTGACCAGGAAAGTTTTCGAAAGAGTGTCCCGCATTCTGTCGGGCGTCGTGAAGACGGTTTTCACATACCATCTTGGGGGATCTCAAGGCTCTCCTGGGAGTGAATGTATCTCATCTTGACGTCGGGGGGGTTGTCGGGAGTGCTGGGCGACTGGTCTGCGGTATTGTCGTTGGGCGTTGAGGGTCGGAATCTTCAAAATTTCCAACTACCAACCCACGAATAGGTTGATTTCCGCTGTGGGCTGGAAAAGTTTCTAGGGCTTGGGTGCACGTGAGTAGCGTAATTCTTTCCATGGTCCGTGCTTCTGCCCTCCTCTAGGTGCCTTCCCTCCCGACCAGGGTACCCGTGGGCCCCGGGCGCGGATACCCTCGGCGCCGGGACGGTGGACGGGGGGCACTGGAGCTTGCGCCACATCAGAAGTTGGTCCGGGGGTATCCGTACTTAGGTACCTGGCTGCCTACCAATCTTACCAGCCTCAGCTGTTCGGAGCAGTCACGTGGAGCTTCTGGCCAATAGCAGCTGGCGCTTCTGACAGCTCCCGTCCAGTATGGCAGTGTCAGTGCCCGCGCCCGCGTCCAAGAGAGGTGGTTCCGCGCAAGCAACAGCAACAACAGCGACAGCACCTACGTCAGCCTGCCACGACAAACGAATTCGCACCGGACATCGATCGCCTTACCTGAAGTTCACACAGCCATACGCTACCACACGGCAGCAATTGACCGCCCAGATAAATCATCTATCGCGTCTCATCACGAAAAGGGACTAATTGCGCGAGATCCGGGCAACCCGTCGAGGAAAGATGTCGTACTTCTTCTCAACGCCCGTCGATATCGACATTGTGCTGGAGGACGCCGATGAGCGTTCTATGGTCGATGTGAAGCTCGACAAGAATAGGCGCGAGAAGGCGCCTCTGTACATGGATGGCGAATCGGTGAAGGGCGCCGTCACCATCAGGCCCAAGGACGGCAAGCGGCTGGAGCATACGGGCATCAAGGTTCAATTCATCGGCACAATAGGTACGCACGCATGATCACTTTTTGGTTCCCGGGAAGAAGCCAGCCTAATTCGTGCACATTAGAAATGTTCTTCGACCGCGGGAACCATTACGAATTCCTCTCGCTCGTCCAAGAGCTTGCCGCGCCTGGCGAGCTTCAGCACCCGCAGACCTTCGACTTCAACTTCAAAAACGTCGAGAAACAGTACGAGTCGTACAATGGTATCAATGTCAAGCTGCGATACTTCGTCCGAGTCACCGTCTCCCGTCGCATGGCTGACGTCATCCGCGAGAAGGACATCTGGGTTTACTCGTACCGCATACCTCCAGAGATGAATTCCTCCATCAAGATGGATGTCGGAATCGAGGATTGCCTTCACATTGAGTTCGAATACTCCAAGAGCAAGTACCATTTGAAGGATGTCATCGTCGGCCGCATATACTTTTTGCTCGTGCGCCTCAAGATCAAGCACATGGAGTTGTCCATCATCCGTCGGGAGACAACCGGTGCAGCGCCGAATCAATATAATGAGAGTGAGACGCTAGTGCGGTTTGAGGTGAGTCGAACTTACATCCTACGGCTGGGAACGCTGCGTTGACAACATCCAGATTATGGACGGCTCCCCGTCAAGGGGAGAGACGATTCCAATCCGGTTGTTCCTAGGTGGTTTCGACCTGACCCCCACCTTCCGCGATGTTAACAAGAAGTTTTCGACACGCTACTATCTCAGCTTGGTACTGATTGATGAAGGTAAGACACTAGCATGCTCCAAAGCCCAGCCATGCGTCAACTGACTCCTCGCAGACGCCCGGAGATATTTCAAACAGTCTGAAATCATCCTCTATCGCCAGGCACCAGACGCGGCTGGGGGGCAGGCTCAGATTATGGCGTCCGCCCCCGAGAACCCCAAGCTTATGGCGCAGCCCACTCAGGCCTAAAGGTGTTGCAACAAGCATTTGGCTGCTGCAATTGTAATCATGATGGTATCAGGCGCTCTTAGCGCGTTTCTAGCATAGGTAAAGGCGTTTGGGGTAAAGAGCTGGGTTCTGCTGCAATGACATGAAGAAAAAAAAAACGAAGCATATCCTTCCTGGCAAGGGGGTTGTAGGACCCAATCCATACAATTCGTGAGGTATCTGTTGTGATTCCGGACTCTTACTGCCCGGGCTCTTTTTGATTACTTGTACACGCTTTCTCGCTATCCCCCGTCGTTTGTTTCGTCTTAGCCGGTCCCTTTGATTCATTCACCCATTTACAAAATGTCCATCGCGTCGTCCGCCTCAAAGCCAAATTGGTTGTTCTGGATGGCGGCGATTCTGTCCAGCTCATCCTGGTACTGCTTGCGCAGGTCTGACAGCGTGACCACCTTGCGCTTACTCTGGAAACTCGTGTCTCTCGAACTGGGGGGTGGCATCTCCTCCGAAAAGATCCACGCCTGCTTGGAGTCGACACAACTGAGTGCGTTGATCAGCAGGAGATATTGCTTCGTCACTGGCGTATCTAACGTGTCGTCACCAATTAGCTTATCGCCCTCGCCGGCGAGCTGTAGCTTTTGTATGCGGTCAAGGAGAACCGTGGCAGCACCGCGATAGTCGTTATGCTTGATCCTCCATGAGTAGAGAATCTGGTGATAGGGAACGCCACTCAGGACGTCCATTGCCGACTTGCATCTTTGGGAAAGGATCTCGTCGATAGCATCTTGCAGACCCGGGAAAGGGAGCGACATGAGCTCGTTGTTGTGGTAAGACTCGCACATCTTATCCACTAGCTTCCGCAACGACGAGAGCTGCATCGCTTTGTCCCTCATCGCCAGCAGGCTTGCATGGGCAACGTCAAACCGCGAGAGAACAGTAGCAGCGTTGAACTGACGGCTTAGCATCTCGCTTCTCACCAATGCAGATTCGGGGCTTGCGTGTGAATATTGAATGGCCAGGCCGGCAAACTCAACCACATAAGAGTAAGCTTTCGCTTTCTCGAACAGTGCCACGACGTGGCAATAGTATCGGGCAGGGCCCTTGTTAAGCAAGTTCCACTCCGTATCATCAAGAAGCCCACTGCTGTGCCGGTCGACATCTGCATCCTTAACGCCTGAGGTCGAGGTTAGCGTGACCATCCAAGACGTGCTCGAAGTAACAAACATACCCATGCCGATTGCCGCTTTGCGGAAGTGAATGGCGGCTGAAGCAAAGTCCTTGAGAGCCAAAAAGACGCGACCCTGGATGTAAATGGCGAAAGGTGTTTGGCTGCAGAAGGGGATGAGCTCCAGGGCCAGATCAGCTCGTTCTCTTCTAATCAGAGAACACTGAATCAGAGTAGGCGACACTTCAATGTCGCTGTTCGGAGAGCAGAGATCAGTGACAATGTCCGTGATGGCCGCGGCCAGAGGTTCGTTCTTGCTGTCAACGAATCCCAAGAGGTGTCCAACATTGCCTTCCAAAGCAGTGACGGTCTGAGTCTCGTCCGCAGTCCGTTTGGAAGACCTTGGCGAACCCGAAAATGACCCATTGCGGTCATGCTTGCTTGCGATGGGCACCGTGATCTCGGTTTTGGAAAGCCAACGAAGCAGCTCTAGCCTGCGGAGTGACTCGAGGAATTGGCGGAAGACAGCGCCGATGTCGAGTCGCTTGGACAGCATATCTTCCTCTTGCTCCCAGTCAAATTCCATGTGAACAAGAAGCAACAGCTGGCTGAAGATCACCTTCCACTGGAGATCAATTGTCTCCTGAACAGCCCTCACGATCAATTTCCTGCCAAAGTCGGTGAGGGGTTGCCGGGTTTTGCGGCTCCCCGAGTCCGCGGTTGCAGCGAGCAGGCTTGTAAGGCTGTCGTAAACGTGCATCGTCACACCGCTGTAGTTCTGCCCGAGACTCTCAATGACTTGAGCGCAGTCCTCTTCGCTCACGGTGCGCCACAGACCAGTGCTGTCGAACATGTACTGGATCCGTTCGTAATCTGTCCTGGCTGTCTCTTCGAAGATTTCAGGACGCAGGGCCGCATTGCAAACCTGCAGGATGCTATCCGAAATCGCGTCAAGAAAGTTGATGCCCGTTGAGACGAGTGTCGCTGTTTGTTCCGAGCCTCTCTCCGGCCGCGAAAGATTGTAGTAAAGACGCTCAAGTTGGCTGCATTCCCGGATGGCTGATATGGCATCGGCGCATACAACCCATGTCATCTCAGCGTCTGCGTCCAGAACCAGGGAAACTGCCTCTCCGCGCTGCTTGTCCAGCTCGATAAGAAGGCGATAAAACCGTCGCCACTGAATCTCGCTGCTGGCTCGGAACTGCTCGTAATCCATGCCACCAGCCGAATTTCGGTCTAGGGATGCCGTTGACGCAAGGACGGAGCAGATGGATTCTGCTAGACCCTTCTGGCCCTTTGAGCCGACATCTTTCTGGGCGCCAAGGCCTTTTTCGTAGATAGCGAGCGCTGCCTCCAGAGTTGCCTTCGTGAAACGGCCAGGGGCAAGAATAAGACTCAACCACTTTTCGGTCGTGTCCGTTGGGTCAGACGGCCCTGACACTTGCGCTGTCGGATAGCTGGTATCGATATGGACAGAGCTCCATTCGTTTTCCCATGACGCGGCAATGTTATCTCTGTCGAGCTCAAGCTCCTGGACGCGGTACGTCATGTTGTTTTTCCACAAAGCCCACAGCTGAATCCCCCTGTCAGCCGGATTAGAGAGAGAGAAGTCTGCCAGAGTCCAAACATCCGAGAGCGATGGGGAAGCCGGTACTAGGTGGTCATCGGCGAAAGCATCCTCGACGTAGACTGTCTCACTGTCATGGGCCTTGATATTCCAGAACTTGAACTCTCCGGCGCCAATCGGCGAGTAGGTTGCGCACATCCTCTTGCCGGCACCCTCGCCAACCAGATGCAGCAAGTTCGCATGGGATGGATCGATCTGCCATTTGCCCATCTCCTGGGGGTTGCGGTCGGCGTTGAGAATATCTCCGGTGAAAAGGATCTGGCCGGTGCGTAGGTTCCAGATGCGCATGCGATGATCCAGGCAGACCGTGAATAAGAAGGCAGCATCGTCCAAGCCCAAGTCCGTCACCTGTATTGAGGTCGCAGCGCTAGCATCCATGGACATGTTACGGTGTCGGATAGAGTTGTTTTGCTTGAAAGGAAGAAAGCTGCGGATCCCTTGCGCCCAGCCTTGCGAGTTATAGATCGTCTCTTTCCATGGATTTCTGGATGCTTTTGCATGTTAGCTTGATGCCGCCTTATCTGCCGGACTATTTTGACCTACAGTCGTGTGCCTTGTTCCTGTCTAGCCTGACAAGACCACCATCGTGCAGTGAAATAACGACCTGGTCAGGATTCACTGCGACCATACGGTGCGGGTGCTTGAAGCCAAACACCTTTGGCTGGTAAACCTTGCAAGCTTCTCCGGGAACAGCTTCGATAGAGGAGCGCTTCCTGAAGAAGTCGGGTCGCAAGTTGAACGTGTAGAGGTAGTTTGACTCGTCGAGGACGAACATCGACAGCGCATCGTGCTCTCGGGGGTCGGCGAAGGCCACGCAGGACGATTGTATAGGGACCGAAAACCTGAAGTTGAGGACCAAAGGAGCGTCGGAAGCCTTCTCCGGCCGACATGTATCAACAACGCGGAGGCTCAGCACCAATCCGTCCTCCAAAAGTCTCCAAAGGAAACTGCGCGGTGCAGCGTGCCATTTTCTGTGGTAGACCGACGAGGCAGGTGCCAAGTTCTTAAGCCGAAACGCCACCTCGTCCTCGCTAACATGCTTTTCGCTGTTGCCGTTGGTGAGTTTGCGGATCACACCCCTTCCGGTCGACGTCAGCGAGGGCACGCGGATGTTGACGATGGACGAGGCGGAGGCCGATTCGAGGTTGAGACGAGTCTCCCGATAGAGGTACTGGGTGTCTGCGGCGTCCATCTTTTCATTCACCGGCCTAATTCATCTAGACCTCTGGCACCGTCGTGAGAGGGAAATAGGCCGTGAAAGTTGCCGGTCGGGCTCGGCGCATTCAACAATCTGTTTCGACAAAACGTGGACGCGATTCGAGATGTTGGAATTTCACTTTGGCAGCCTCCAAACGCGCGGGTGGGGCTAAGCCAAAAACAGCGAAACGTTGTTTATTTTACAGTGTCATTTCAACAATTTGCACGGTATGTTTTCGTTACCACGTACGGGGTAATAACAATTCACAAGCGAACGTTTTTGTTCTCGTCTCGACCCGTCTGCCGAGAAATGGCTGTTAAAAAATGTTTTGACAGCTATTTTGTCTGACTAACCATCATGAGAAGCCGTCATAAATCTAAGCAAATACTCTCCTTGACCCTGCTGACAGCATTGCAGCAAAATAATACCTACCACAAGTCCTAGAGAAGATTAACGTCCAACGCCAGCAACCATGCAAGCCATCCATCTCCTGCCCAACCGGGAAATATCAAAGCTCACTCATATGCGCGTAACACCATAGCAACTCTGTCCTGTTCTTACACAAACCATCGTCGACGGTACCATTAGTCTTTCTCCAAGTCCTTCGGGCTTGGGTCTCCAATGCCGTCCTCATTGATCGCAAACAAACAGTCGCTCTCTGGCAAACAGGGGCTGTCGTAGATCTTGGCGACGCGGGTCTCGCCACGACCCTTCCTCAGACTGATTCTTGTTGTACTAGCGTGGGCAACGATGTTGCCGCCAATAGGCTTCTTCGGATCCGGATTGAACATGGCGCTCGGTCCGCCATCGACCTGAGCAACAACCTGGTTCGTGATGACAACGGCAATGCCGAACTCATCGGCGAGACGTTGCAACGTGCGCATGAACTTGGCAAGATGAGTCTGCCTGGATGAGAGCTCTCCGCGGCCAAGAAAGTCGGTTCTGTAGAGAGACGTTGCGCTATCGACAATGAGAAGGGAGAAGCGTGTCTCGCACATCATCGCAGACGCCTGTTGGAGCAGTTGCAGCTGATGGTCCGAGTTGTAGGCGCGCGCATACGCAACATTGTCTAGAACCTCCTCTCCAGACAGACCGAACCGATTGGCGACGGCGAGCAAACGAACGGGTCGGAACGTGCCTTCTGTGTCGATGTACAGGCACTTGCCCTCCCCGCCTCCCATGTCGAAGGGTAGCTGGCATGTGACAGCGAGAGTGTGACAGATCTGACTCTTGCCTGTTCGAAACTCTCCAAACAGCTCGGTCACAGATCCAGTCTCAATACCACCGGCGAGAAGTGTATCCAGCTGCTTGGAGCCTGTCGTGATAGAGATCAGCTCGCTTCGGCGTTGGTGCATTTCGGTTGCGGTCGTGAAGCCCATCGGGACGAGTTTGGAGGCTGCAAACGAAGTCAGTTGAAATATGGCCTACAGACAGTGTACAGGATCGCCAACCTTCCGCAAGAATCTTGGAGGCCTTTTGCTCCGAGATACCCTTGATCTGCTCCAGGACGCGGCGCGGGGTGTATGCGACCGATTCCACGGTATTGTAACCGCCGTCGACGACAAGTTGAATATCACGCTTCGTCAAGCCAGCGATTCCCTGTCAAATATTACCGTTAGAATCGCATCTTCTGCTTCGCAGGCACTACAAGAACATACCTCGAGCGCGGTTAGTGGCGTAGGGGCGCCGGGGCCCGTCATTCCGCTCTCATCGCCATTATGGCTCTCATCGTATGCGTCGGTCTCAGCCATCGTTCTCTAAGAATATGTAGTTCCTATTTTGAAGAGAGGCGCGTACTCAATCCGCAGTTCGTTTCAAAAGAGCGACCAGTCACGGTCAGAAAGGACAGGATTTTGGTGTGGGCGAGCGCGGGCTTAAGACGCGTCGGGGAAGTGGCGCTTAGGAAGTACGCCAAGTCACGTGACTCAATTAAGACCCCGCTAGCTGCCTAAGCCTAACAAACCTACTACCTAGCGCTGCTAACACCGGACTCACTTTCTCCGGGGACCTACGTAATGCATATTTGAAAACGGTTTATTCGGAGGAAACAAGAGACTGGACTCTTGTGATCAAAATATGCCTTAAAAGGTACGGATAACAGGTCGGTAATGCCGACGCTGACAATGCCACTCGGCCGGCTGCTACTGGAAGAAAATACATACAACTTAGGTAAGCGAGCCTCGTTTTGGCTGAAGATACCTGTTTTGAGTTGGGTTCACATTTAAAAAAAACCACAGTAGAGTAGGTAGGTCCTTTGCCCCGGTCTCACACAGTCAACTTACCCATCGCTCATCTTAGAAGAGCATCAAGTTTGTTTTTGTCACAAGTAAATGCGTATCCGTACGCGAGAACGAATCGGGTTTGCGGTTAAGGCCATTTATTAGAAATGTTGATTTTTCAGTGTAACTACAAACAAGAACCCATTACTCCAAGCACTACCTCTTCTTCTTTCCTCAGCAATCCCAGAACCACGCATATGGCGAGACCAAGACACCAGGCCATGCGCGCGGTCGGATCGCGAACGCACATAAAGAAAGCCACAAATCTTCATGTATTGCCGTAATTACTGCCGCTGTTGTACAATAGTCGTTCTGTCGTCAAGGAATTCGTGATGATCGTTTTTAGAGTGGGAGAGAGTAGAATAGGTCGCATTCAGTCGACCTGGATGCGACGAGTCTCATGCTTAGGAGCCTTGGGCACGCGGATGGACAGGATGCCGTCCTTGAAGTTGGCAGAGACAGACTCCTGCGAGATCTGACCGGGGAAGTTGAACACGCGACTGAACTCCCCGACACTGCGCTCCGAGACCCAGTACTTGGCGTTGTCGACCGGCTGTTGCGGCTGGTCTTTCTTGTTGGACTTGTCAATTTCGGCAACAGTTGTGGCAGGGGTGGCCTGCGCAGAAGAGTTGGTCTCGTTGTCGTCCTCGACGGTGGCCTTGCGAGGCTTCTTATGCTGCTGCTCTTCCTCACCTGCCTCGGTGATAGCGCCGCTCATCTCGGTGCCCTGCTGGAGGAACCCGGCAGGGGGTGTACCTGCAGTGTAGCTTCGCTCCACGCGGCCACGGATGTGCAGGGTGTGGGGGTCGGTGAACTCGATGGCAACGTCGTTCTTGTTCATGCCGGGGAGCTCACCGTGGAGCTCGTAAGCGTCCTCAACCTCGCGCACGTCGAACTTGGGCTGGAAGGTTGGGACGTGGTTGCGGTGCGTGCCGCGGCTGCTGGTGCCGCCATTCTGACCGCCCTGACGGGAATAGTTGTCGAAGTCCTCCAGAAGGCGGAAGAGAGGAGTGAAGGAGGCGTCGGAAGAGTTGTAGAAGTTGCGCGGGAAGAAAGCCATTTTGAGTGTAATGTTTTCTGATTGTCTGGATGAGTGGAATAGAGTGTTGGGATGAGTGGGTGACGACTAAGTCGCGGAAGTGTTGGTTGCTTTGATGATGTTTTTGTTATTGTTTGGTTGCTTGTTCTGATCTATCGAAGAAAGACATCGTCAATGGGATGGATCAAAACGGTTGATTTATACACTGAAGGACGGCGTCACGGCGCTTTCTCCAACATTCCGGAATCGCCATGTCATTGCCACCGCGTAGTGTTGAGGCGGTTCTAGAAACTACTCATGCATTACGAAAGACATTCACGATACTAAGAGAAGCGCCTGGAAACCACCGGCCTGGGTGATTCTCGTCGGTAGGTAAGCGTCGCGATAGCTTCGTGCTGTTTCGAGCAGCTTCGACGTCTAGATGCCGATGGAAGCTTCTAGTACATTCCACTCGCCCCCTGCTTAACTTCGAAACCAAAACCCCTGTAACTCGCACTTCCGCAGAATAATCCATAGAGCGAGGTCATATGTTCGTTTTAGAATAGGTGCATTCCATGAGGGAAAAATCTGTTTTCATGATTAAGAATTATTAGATTCGGTCCATCACACCAGTCCAGTGCATCCCATGCGCCTCTCTCTGCATTACACTGAAATTCCCTCGCCTAATTATTCGAGTTTCGGCGTTAAGCACGGGACCTGTCACGTGACCCAATGAACTCACCACCGATGCTTTCCATTTCTCTATCCATATCTCGTCCCAAGCGTGGAGATTGTGGAGGTCACGAGGTGCACCGTCGGTCAACACAAAGTTTATTGGGAAGCAATTTTCATTTTTCGGAGCAACAAAGCACAGAAGCATACGCCACTAGCCAACCCAACCAGCATCTCAGCGCTCCAGCCAAGCAGCTAAGTGCCTTCAGGGAAACAAACAAACGCTCACGTCTCTGGAACCCAAGGTCCTCGCGGGCAAATGTGGAGAGAAAATGTATTAGAGAAAGATATTCTTAGAGACGGCCCACCTGGTTCAAGGATCCCGACAACAATGGTGTTATCCCGACAAAAGCAATGGGGAAACTTACTGCCAGCTGCATTTGGAGATTTTCTCCAAATCGGCCAACCCACTGCTACCACCTACTTCAGTACAGTCTCGGGCATGGCCCGCGCCATTCGTCCGTTGCCACGCTAGGTACCATAGTACACCTAGCGACTTGCAAGTTGCTCTCCAGAGCTGCTGCTCGTTTATCCCGCAGGGACCCGGGCTACCAAGCTACCTATGCAAACAGATACGGATTATACGACACTCTGGCGACGAGTTTCGTGGAAGTGTCTCACTTGTATACCTACCTGGTTCGAACTCAACACCTGAAACTGATCAACAGTTACCTCGACCACAGTAGGCGATGGCTCTAGCAACAATGAATTGTCGGATGATACGTGCCACACGCCTGGTGAGGCACAGCCATATGGCCTTTTTGGTCATTTAAGTTTTGGCGTGCAGTTCAATTTGGGTTCATCCCTAGGTTGGTGCATGCATCCCTATGGAGGTCAACAACCTAGCAGCACCTATTACCTCTACCTACCTAAGCACCAGGTTCCAGCACCCGTTTCAAGCCACAATGTGGATGTCGCCACCGCAAAGGCGCCACAGCATCGACGACACCTCTTGGCCACCAGCGCAATGGAACTCCTGTTCATGTGTCTTCCTCGTGAGTGCACAGTATATGTGAAAGTATCAGGGAGGATTTGCGTGGATGGATGTGTGGACGAGAACGGGAACAAACCTGTTCTGCTGTGCAGCCGTCAACCGATTCACAGACACGAGCCAAGGCACGTCTCGATCCGTATTCTTTGGAACCCAGCATTGCTGAGACGTCTTTCTTTCCTCGACCTGACGATGACTAGCGCACATTGACCGCTCTAGGTCGTTCTTAACACGCAAGACAACCGAATCGAGCACAATTGAAGAAGAACACCATCGGACACCCTTGGATAGTCAGCCAATCCGTCTTCGCGTTCGCCATGATCAGCCGACGCCATTTTCTTCGCCATAATTACCAGCAAGTACGCCCAAGCCCTTGTCGGTTGAAGCGTCTTGAGCCCAACCCATAACCTTATGGCCTAAGTCGCAATGCACCGAGACCACAACTCCTCCTCCTCGACTGGCTTTGGTTGAGTGTGGCTAATAGTCACACTTATTGTTGGAACTGCGGCCTCGTGGTTGCATACCCTGCCATCATCGGAATCCCCTGCCGCATGGCAGCTGGCACTGCACCCGGGTTTGGGGGACTCTGGACCCTGTTGAACAGTCCAATCAACCTCCGACCAACAGACGGCTCCAGCTCTGTGCCATCTCGTGCAATTTTGACTTCTCGGTTTGAGTTCCACGGGTTCCTAAGCCCGCGAGTCCGGTAAAAGGGCAGCCGCGTAGTCGACAGCCATTCGAGATTGAAGGGTTTGCCCCATGCTTTTGTTGACCCATCAACCTCCTGATTGCCACTCTTCCTGCTGCTCACGTCGCTCTGCTCCTCCTCATCCCCGCTCTCTCCATCCTCGCGCTCTGCCTCCCAGAAAATGGTTCCTCTGGCAGAATCATCGATGATCCTACCCTTCGGAGCGTGTTCTGTGGCCTCTGTTGGGATCGCCTTTGGAAGATCGACGTCGTTCGCGGACTGCGCCTTCGGGGCAAACTCGATCGCTGCGGCTGGGTCTTCGTTGATGGGGGACGTCATCCTGGCATAGCCGAAGTACTCCCCTGACTTGTTCGCAGAGAACACCAAGTAAACGTTATCAACGGCCTTTTGCATAGTCAGTGATGAAGCTCCCATCGACCACTGTTCGAGGCCATGCTTACCTTGAAAGCCGCGTTAAGCGTGTCTTCGTTATGAGACTGGGTCGCCCAGATTCCTGTCCTGATGCTAAGCTCCAGGTCCTCCACGGTAAGGCTCTTCAGAATAAAGAATTTGTCCTTTTGGGGCGCTGTTTCAGCCGTTGCAGCCGGCTTCACGTCACTCGACTCTACTTCTGTAACTTCTTCTGCAGTCTCAGGCGCGATAGTTTGTACTGCAACGTCATGTGGCGTTTGAGAACCCGATGATGCCGCCGGGCCTGTGGGAGCCGTCATCCCAGTCGCCCCCTCAACCGTGCTTTTTCGCAGCCGACTGACCAGGCGAACCGACTGAAACTTCGAGTCGTGGAGTTTTTGTTGTGCCGCAACACATGTTTGTTCGTCCTTGAAGTTGGCAAAGGCGCAGTTGCTCTTCGATATGAGAAACAGAGATTCGAGGCCGGTCGCCTCCTTGCAAACGTGTTGAACTAGGTTCATCAAGTCGGTTTGGGGTGGCAGGTTTCCGACCCAGATGGCATGGCCTACAGCGCGTCAGCAATTGTCGAAAGGCGCGAACCGGAAGAATGCTGACCACTCTGTCGCGGCTTTCGCGGTGGTCCTCGAACGGTGCCGGATCTCCCCTCTGCATCTGATTTCTGGTTAGCCTCAGCGTTGTGTTGAGAGCGACTGCTGACGTCGACTGACCGCTGTTGTTCTGCCTCGGTTGGTGATTCAGACCGAGATGACCAAGACCGTTCGTAGGAGGCGGCGGCACAACCCGAGGATCGTGCGTAGCGCTCGCTGGAGCCATGTACTGTGCCATGTGGTTCGGCTGACCCTGCGGAGCATAAGGACCCGACGGAGAATAGTAGTACCCTTGCGGAATGTGACTGTTCTGCGGATGGTTCATGACCATTTGGTTTGGATAGTAGCTCATGTTCGGGCGAGCCTGCTGTTGGGTCGGAGAGAGTTGGCTGGTATAGTAGTGCGACATCTGAGGGTGCTGGGGCAAGTAGTAGTGAGGATTCCCCATAGGCATCGCCGCTTGACCGGCATACTGAGGAGGCATCTGGGGCATCATCGACGGGGATGAGGTCGCTGGGCTGAATCGTTGCTGCTGCTGATGCTGCGGCTGGCTGCCGTGCACGTATGGATTGTGTCTCATGGCGGCTGGCGGAAGAGCGCTCGCCATGCCGCCCATATTGAAAGTTCCTAGACGGCCAGGTGGGGTTTGCTGCGCCATGTCGAGCTGGGAAGAGAAGGCATGCTGCGAGGGGCCGTATTGTTGCTGGTGATGCTGCGACAGGGCGGTGTCTTGAGCCTCCATTCTTGATTTCTCATCAAGCAGGTACGGAAAGGCACATACAGCGTTCGGGCCTTGGTGAGAGTCCACGACTGGATACTCAGTGGCGGATGGGGGTTGAACATCTCCCATTTGTAATGTGGTTGGCGCAACCGGGAGTCGGAGTCTATGCCGCCCACAAGATGTTTCGTCAGGATTAGCAAGCTCACGAGAGGGGGGGGAACCCACGAACGATGCCAACGGCTCAAGGAACCGGTTCGTTTTGCAAGTTATACCTTCCGGAAAGCGCTAGCCCAAGCCTCCGGGTGCTAGGTCGACGGCTCTGGTTAGGGCGAGCCTGGCAGGAGAATTACGGAGAGAATATGTCGTGAGGCGCCACAAGGAGATTGGACTATTTGCGGAAGATGATGGACTACCCACGTTGTGGCCAATGTGGCTAGTTTGCACAGCCTTTGAAGTGAAGGAGGGGGAGGTTCCTCTCCTGCTGGAAAGTCACGCTCCTGGGTGCGTCCAGGGTATATGTGGCAGCAAACCCTGCTCCAGGTGAAGAGTGTGCGAAGCGTGGCTCAATGAAATTCCTAGGAGGCGATCAGCTCGATTGGGCGGCCAATACCGATGCAGAGAAGAGTCCGAAACAGGGGGCACGACGTAGTCTTGGGTGCCGGGGTCAAAGGGGAGCTGCCGACGAGAGGACCGGACGAAGGAACGAGACGCGAGGGGCTAGATTAGGGAACTCCATGCATGCATATTCGTGTGGAGAGTTGCGGCTTCTGCTGCTGGTGCAGTCGCCACTCAGGGAGGGCCTTCTCTTACCTGAGATTCGGGAGTCACAGTATGGGGCTCGTCTGCAGAGTAGAGAGTATTCCAGGTTGCTCTAGGTCTCGCGGAAAGCAAATGCAATGCCGTGAGGGCGAAGGTAGGCTGAAGAACCGTGTAACATGAGATAAGGTGCTGCGCAAGAAGTAGCCTGGGGGCAACCAGAAAGAAGTAGGGGTCAAAAGAAGGTTGATATTATCACTCTAACCAGTCGAGCGAGAGCTGAGAGAGAGGCGCAAGTAGCAGTCTGACGAATAGTTCCCTGGCGTGACCGTTAGAGACCTGCTGCCACAGTCGAGTGATGAGAGCAACACACAGAAACTGTCTAGATTCGTCACGGCCAATGATATTTATGAAAGAGAGGAGAGAAGAGTCGTCATGAGGCCCAGGCAACGACGGAAAACCACAGAGGGCAGCGCAGGGAGGATGGTGGGTTACCGGCAGGAAGGTGGCCAAAACCCAGGTTCGGGGATCTGGTAATTGCGCCAGATGAGGTGCCAGGAGGAACAGTCGAACAACTTCGTACCCGTAATATCGGGGCTGTGGACAAGCGGCAAGAGGCGTCTCCGACGACAGATCTGCGAGTGGCAGACAGCGGATGTGGTGCAGGTTGCAGAGAATTGCGCAGCCCCAGACTTTCGACGGCCGGCTGTTAGAGTAAAGAGCGGAAGGTCCGAGTAGGTAGGGGAGAGGAGTAACTGAGGTGATAGCTGTACCGGATGAGCGCCGTTCCAAGACAAGGAGCGGCAACTGTTTTCGGCTCTATGTATCCGTAGCCAGGTCGCCCACTGCCACCAGAAAGAGGTCGAGAGAACAGCAACGGTACCCGTGCTACACCGAGCTGCTGGAAGAAAAATACGGCAAGAGAAACTAGCGAGGCGAGATGGGAACGGCCGGATCAGGTGGTGGGTTAAGTGGCGTCGGGGAAGGTGTGGGATTAAGAGCAGGGAGGTGTAAGTGTGGAATTAGACACGGACGCGAAAGCCGCACGGGGCGAGGGCTTCATGGCAACCAGTTTGGCATGCGGAAGCTGTCGCCAGCCCAGGTGGAAGGCGGTCCATAGAACGGCGGCCAAGTCAAGTCAGGTCAAGAGGGGAACGAAAGGACGAGAGCCGGGGGGGGGGGGGGGGGGGGGGGGGGGGGGGGGGGGGGGGGGGGGGGGGTGGATGGTAGAAGAGGCGGATTGAAAGCTGCGGGTAAGGGGACATCCTTGGAGGCGGGAACGACCTGATGTACAATGCTAGGTGCCCGTTCTGGAACGAGGAGCAGCAAATTGGATGAAGAAAGATGGGAATTTTTTTCTTCGATTCTTGGCTGCCGCTCCCAGATGTGCAAGGGACACAGATATGGTCGGGTGGCCCTCCCACTTGGCCGGGCCACGAACTAAAGTAGGCAAGCAAGCAGCAAGTCACTTGTGCTCTGGGTGCAGGGGTGGATCGAGAACGAGTGCCATCCGGATACCTACACTAGTACACTAAGAATACCTATGTTGGAGAACAGTCAAGGTGGCGATGACGGAGCAAAATGTGACGGGACGAGGTGCCGAACACTGGTGTAGAAGGACCGAGACGTTGGATTGGTGACAGAAAATAGGTGAGAGAGAGATAGAGAGAGAGAAACAGAGGGAGAGAGAGAGAGCCAAAACCGACTGCGCAAAATGAAAACACACAAGACAAGAGAGGAGTGGGAATGGATGGGATGGTGGTCTGGCACTCCGGATGAGGAGCGATGGACGATGGACCCAGTCGCTTGGTTTGCCACCCGGGGCCAATTCTGCTGTCGGGACTCGGGATGCAGAAGATTGTGTGAGCATAGTGTAGGTAGACCGTAGTGTACGGATACCAACAACCCTGACACTGGGCAGACGCGTCTGGAGTTCAGACTGACATGGACTTTGCTTGCTCGCCCTCCCCATCTGTCTTATTGTTGGCCGATCGCTGGTCCCGCGTCTCGTCCGGCCCAGCCACATCGGTCCAGGCGGGGACTCTTGGGCCTTACCCTTCACATCCCCGTCAGCCAAAATCGCCTCCGGTACGTACTGCATGAGACACAGACGGATTCCCGAGGGTACACTTTACACCCACGTCTCCAATACCTACTTGTTGGAAGCGTCCGTACAATTGCCTCTCCCCGTCGTGCGATTTTTCCATCTCTTCGCTTTAGCAGAAGGGTGATCGACCAGCCGGCCCCTTGTTTCTTGCCTTTCCCATTTTTCTTGTGGCGAGTTGGCGACGAAGCAGCCGGACAGTCAACCCAACAAACTTAGGCGAACAACTGTGCTATCAATAGACGAGGACCTGCGGTACCCTGCAAGTGTCGGAGAGAATGGTAAACCCTCCAACCAACGGATCATCATCTGCTCGTCATTGCTCTTTCCAATCGGTTCCCGACGCGGGATCTATCCCTAGAGACATTGGTAGTGTATGGTTGAAAAGAAAGCATCAGGTTGCGCTTGGTGGTATTTGTGTTCCCCTTCCCCGAACCCTGGCCAACTCTTGTCTCTGGGGTTTCGCAATCCGCAGATTCGGCTTAACCAAATTGCCAGTTGGCAAGTCGACCCAGCCCGCCCTAGCCAAAGGTAAGGATCGGAGCCTGGTCTTCGCTCTTTGAGCACGACACCCCAAGATGTCCAAAAATCCGGGGACGGCTCTGCGCTTCGAAGGTCAATGAATGGAATGCTGCATAATCCCGTAGATCGGTCGATGACGAGTGTCCGCAACGCGAAGTCTGCAGCGTATTAACATGGTCCGCTATCCCGCAACAAGCATGTGGGAAAGCTTCATGTCTCGCGTCTCCGTACCGTACCATCTCGTTGCTGTGACCTGTTCGTCATCTCGGTAATTTGCAATAGAGCCATGGGACATCCGCAGACTCCTCTGCAATAGCTTAGACACTTGGTGCCTCCTGCGTTTCTTGGTTCCCCCTTTGGAGTCATGACATGCTGGAGCATGCCAGTTTTGGGGGCATGTTAATTCATTTTGAGGGGATGTTGGCTATGATGCGTCGAGGCCCTCCGTCTATGGTCCCGCCGTTCCTGTCAGCCGGTCATCGTTTTCGATGACAGCTAAGGATTATGAACGCTTACCTCCCCCATTTTAGCAGCGCTCTGTGACGTGCTAGGCCGACAGATGGGCATAGGCAGCCAGGCGGGAGTGGTGGTCGTGGGGACGGCGGAGCGAGCGTTGGCATTTGCGGCGCACAACTCGCAGTATGTTGAGCGCCGGAAGGCATCGAACGATCCGTCGGGTTTGCTTCAATGTGCGGTCGGAACATATTCGCTCAAGACTATCCGTATCACACCCGGAGGGAGAGGGAGGCTGGGGACAAGATACTTAGGTAGGCCTAAGACGGTCGCATCCTGTTGATAGGATAGCACGGCGCTGGTACGTGACTGCGAAGGGGCCTGAGAGTAGGAGTAGTACACTATGTGGTGCGGGGAGGCCGGTGGTCTAGACCTTTCTCCCCCAACCCATCGACCATCTGCAATGCTACTATCTGGAAAATGCCTTGGGCGTGGGCGTGATACCGCGTAGCAGCCCGGGCTTCCTAGGCCTTGTGCCTTGTACACTTCTCAGGAGTCAGGACTCAAGGGGGAGGGAGGAAGAGGGGCGCGTGCAGCGCCAGCAGCGGCCCACTGGTGGTCTGATCATTCCAGAGATCGCGAATGACGGAGGCGACCGATGATGGACAATCTTTCTCCACGTCTGGTGTTGGGTGATGGCGTACGTGCGTAGTAGTGAGTTGGAGACGCCCGGGAATAATGCCAGCAGTCTCAGCAAATTGGCGAGGTAAGGTGTCAGTTCAAGCGAGGGACAAAAGTCCATGGAGCCATGTCCCGGTATTGCGCCGATACATACCGTAGGTAGGTACGGTACGGTACGGTACGGTACGTCTTGCGATCAACAGCTGGCGCCCAACCGGCAACGCAACGGAGTGGCCGCCGACGCAGGTTGGGTTGCCAAGTGGTTTTCTGTAAGTCCATCCGAGTTATCTAGTCGGTCCGGGAGGCAAGGGAAGGCTCACTGTGAGAGAACGCGATCCATGGCTGAGTCGCGAATACTGAACTACTCCATACGTAGGTATTCAGTACCTTACCCAGGCAGGGCTTTTGGGACCCATAAACTGGAATTGGAATCCATGGATTAAGCCCACGATGTGGAAACTTCCTACCCACCTATCATAGTAGGTAGGCGTGGTAGGTTACCGGGCAAGTTACTTAGGTGTGCTAGGTGCACTTCAAAATCCAGATCCTACCTGCTAGGGCTCCTACCTAGGTACCTAGGTAGTGTATGCCACGGTCTACTCCGTACCGTCGAGGTGTCCTGTATTCCGCAGTTTGCGGGTTCGCCTCTGCAACTTGAAATTGCACACGAACGAACCCTACCTGTCTTTCGACATAGGTTCACTTTCACTTACTGGCCTCTTTACCTAATCATTAGTTGGTTCCAGTCCGGCAGATACTACCGCGTAGGAAGGGCTGGGTACCTACACAACTACATACCTATCACAATACCTAGGTGCGTGAGTACCTATCTCAACTACCTAACCTATGCTATGGTACATACGATGTAGTAGTATTTCCAGGTTTCCTTTAGGGCAATGCCTCTACGTAAGGTAGTGTGGATAGCCACAGCCAAGTGGTCGCCTCCATCAAGCGCCCGCCTGCCTGCCGGGACCGACAAATACTATCATGTCTTCCCGTTGCCGTTTCCGCAAATGGGGCCGTTCCCTGCTCCGCCTTGTCTTAAACTGTGCTCTTGGCTTGGCTAAGGTACCTTACCTTGCCTTGCCTTGCCTTGCCTTGCCTCGCCCTGTTGAACGTTTCGTGGTACTCATGTAGTGGTCTTGTCATTTCGAAGCCTTGACCTTGACTGACAGCCCCAGGTGCCGCGCGCGAGAGGTGAGCAGTGAGGTAATATATCGCTAGGTACCTAGGTAGCTTGCGTAGCATGGTCGGTACTTTAGTAGGTATTGATAGTGGCTACCTACCTAGGTTATGGAGGCTACCTACCTAGTATCCGCAACTCTCAGCCCGCCGCGCGATTTTTTTTCACGACGTCTCCAACATGGGATTCTCCAACTTTCCGATTTTTCAATTTTTTTTCGTGACCTCCTCCATTTCAGATATACCAACCCCCCCTCTTCCCCCTGGCCCCGCCACCCCCGCGACGACGGAAGTCCCCATCATTGCTAGACTAGCCAATTGAGCGCTCAGTACCTGCTCCGTACAGATACCTACTGGCAGTGTGCGCAACTTCTTTTCCTCCCGCCGCCTCCCCTGCGACCAATTGGCGACTCCAACTCGGTCTGATCTGACAATGGACGGTGCTGGAATCGGCACCTGGGCAAAGCGTCAGTCAGTTTCAACTTTCGAAGCCGGCCTCTACCTTGTGGCCTTACTACCTATGTACCTTCCCATTGGGCCAGTTCTATCGCAAGGGTTTAGCCAAACATGTCCGCCCGGGCATGTACCCTAAGCGACTGTGATTCTGTAGGCTGCCCGCCTTTCGCAATGCCCAGTTTCGGGCCCAATGAGCGGCTCCAACGTCTCACCCGGACCTTTCTCTCCGGGCCAAGCCCAACGTGCAGCCAGCGGCTGCACCCTCGGCCAGGTCGGCGCCGTCTGTCGGAAGATTTTTTTTTATTTTATTTTTTAAGAAAAAAAAAACATATATACACACACACACAAAGAGAAAGCGTCAGTGTAGTTCAATTTCTGAAGCGACGCCGGTTAGCCAAGGACGACCAGCCGAACTACCGCTCGCCACCCTCCCTCATGCCGCCGGGGAATGCGGCGTGTCGGACGGACAATTTGCCACACTTTTAACCAAGGCCTAGGCGACTAGGCATGTATAGCAGCTTGACCGGCGCCGATCATCAACCTCTTGTGCGCCAAGATCTTCGACATATGTGGGACGCACCGTTCAGGAAGCGCCACTGCTTCAATCACCATGCTACTTTTGCATCATGGTGATCGGGAGGTGAAATCATGCTTACAGGCTCGTCTGGCCCCCAGTCAACCAGTCATTGTAGAGCACGGATTCGGGAACTAAGGGTCCAAGGGTCCGTCTCTGGCGCCAATAGGTCAATCGCTGGTCATCGCAAATTCCCTATCCCGACCAGCAGGTCGTCCAGGACTGGACTGTCAAGGATTCGTGACTTGGTGTTGCTGACGACGTATAGAAGAGGGGGGCGAGAACGTCGTGCTTGCCTGCTTGCGCTTGCCTACCACCAACCTACCTCATCATCGACAAGCCCGACCGGGATGTACTCCGCCGCCTAGCAGTCCTCGGGCAACATCACGTTGGATCCGCTGCATTCGTTCGCATGCACCTAAGCGACTGTTCCTCCGTTACCTGTTGCCCACATCACCCCTTAGATGCCCGCCTGACTGATATCACTTATATGGGTATTATGTCAGGGTAATCCAACCCGATTTCCCCGATTTTACCATACGGCGCCCAGCACAAGCGCATTAGAGACAGTCTCGGCACTAGGTATTCTAAGGGCCTCGTACGAACACCCTCCATCGATATTGGATATTACCATGTGAGTATCCATCAAGGTCAACCTGGAAAACACACCGACAATGTATGAAATGGGTCATCGGCAGCCCGCCAATGAAGAGACGGACCATTGTGCCTTTTAGCTACCTACAGTGCTACACTAGCAACTCAGGCGGCAAGGTGCTGGGTGGCTTCTCGAAAGACCTGAGGAAACATGCATATCTGATCGTCCCCTTTCGCATCTCGCCCCATATTCTGCCTAGTGCAGCATGCTCGGAGTCTCAGCTGTTGGTTCTTCCACTATCGGCCTGGGCTCTTCTACCCCATAGAGTGATAATGGTGGCGACATGCCATAAATAAGGTCGCTACTGTTCAGCTAGCCGTCTTGGTCGCCATTTATCTCGTCCCCCGAGTGCCGTTGCCTAGGAATTGTCCTTCTCAAGGCTAGGATGGTCTTACTCTCTTGGCGCGAGACACTTCCTGCCCTCTCACGTGTCGACTTGATGGCAATGTTCACTAACATCTGAGGTAGCAGGTAACAAGTTAGGATGTGTAGCCTCAAATCCCGTCATTGGATGCTCGCCAGTACAGGTCACGATACCTTCGCCAGCGTCGCCAGATATGCCGCGGGCCCTTGTCGAGGCAAGCCACATCCATGGGTTGCACCTCAAGCCACTTCTAGCCACTCCTAACCTCAAAGTACAATGATTCCCCGCCTCCTGCCTGTCTCATGCACGTGTGACGATGATTTTCGATCGGCTGATTCGTATTTCTATAATTCTTCGAGGCTCAAGGCCGACGCAGACGTAAGCCCCTACCACCCCTATCGTTGTCAGAGGCAAAGAGGCAAATCCCCTGATCCGCCTTCGGCCTGTCTTCCAAACTTATCTCATCAGACTAAAACCCGACACCATACGGACATCATCTCCGGTACCGACGCGTGCCGGTGGCCGGACTTGCCGGACCTGGCTGCCGAGCTCAGAGACAGGGCGGCTCTGTTGTACCAGGCAATGAGGCTCATCTTTGCTGAACAAACCGCCGGTTCCAACTATCACTGGAGGACACGGTGCTCTTGAAGGCTTTGCGGCCTTATGGATGAATTCTTCACGAATGTCATGGACTCAAACTGCAAGCTCGCAAACCACTGCATCTAGTACAACGGCGCATGCGTGTGACAAAACAATCTGCCGCAAGCTGACGCCGTCTTGGTGCCACTCACCAGCTGTCTGTGATTTAACCACTATCTGCCTATTGCAATCCAAGTGCGTAGAGCCTGCAGTTTACAACCCTGGGTTACGTGGTTGTGGCGATGGCTGGACTCTGCGAGCATACCGCGGAGGTCCTCCGTGTCTTTCTTCGGATGGTCCCCTCATCTCTTCGTCCAACCTGTCGAAGGGCGTCAAGGTCGGCGCCCAGAATCATGAAGGCTTCGTCAATGAGCCACGGACTTCATCGGCCTTAGACCTCACACACTCTGTATCTCTCTCTATCACACACACGCGGCTTGGTTCTGGTGCTATGAGATGAGACATTTGTTTGCTGCATCTACACTGCGTTCTCGGGGCGAGCCGGCGAGACCGTTGTATGCGTAACCCTGATCGGGTTGTCTGGGTGCTTGTCCGTCGATTTCCCTAGGCTGCAGCCCCTTGATATCTGATCGGGTACACTTCTGGTATGACTGAACCTTCGACTAGATGAACCAGCCAACATTAACCGTGCGGCCCTGCCCATGCACCTGCGACTGAGTAGGCTCGCTCGCTCGTAACACCTGTAATCTAACAGGAACGGCGGGATGCGCCGCCCAATGAAACCTAAGGCCAGGCTACCGGACGTGCTTGCGGCTATTGAATGCCAGACGTGGACAGGAGGAGCATGAACGTCTTTGGGCGAGGAAGGACTCCCTGCGGCGACTGGGACGACCGCATTGCGTCGAATGGAATGTTGTGTACGCGATGGGTTTACTGCCACTCTCGAACGAACGTGCGAGCCAGCATCGGTGGTACCCTGAAAACAACTGTAGTTGAGGTTGCAAGAGAGGCACCCGGTCGACAGTATCGGTACTGGTCTCGGCAGAACAATTCCTGCTTTGCTTGATGCTCGTACGTAATCGAGAGTGGTTCGCTTGTTGCACGTCACTGCACTTGCGTAGGCCTGCCACTCTAGCACTATTTCTAAGTTGCAACCTCAAAAAATAACTCTCCGTCCGCGATCTCGACCTGCTTGCCAGGATCGTTTGATCTTAGTCATTTTGTAGTCGTAACGCCGTCACAGGAGTCGATTGCTCGAAAACGAAAAGAAAAAAGACTACATTTACCATAGCTGACATCTAAACATTCCGGCATCGAAGAAGTCATGGGTCCTTGAATCGTGAACAGTATCGGCGTCAGCTGGACCGGTGCCTCGTTGAAATTGCTACATGCCTTGTAATGTACAATGCCTCCGAATGCGAGACCGCTCGAATAACCTTAGTCCTTCTTCAGAGGCAGAAGAACTTCCTCGACACCATTCTTGGTGATGATCATCATCTGCAGGTGGTCACCGACCTCGATGTGCCTCTCCACAGCTCCGTCAAACGCATCCTTGACCAGGATCTCGGCCTCCTTGCGCTCCAAAGGCACGCGGGGACGCTCCTGCAGGTCGTGACCGACGCCGCTTCCCGGCACGTACTGGTTCTTGAAGTTAACCTGGTTGTCCAGGAATGGAGTGATGAGGCTGGCGGCAGCACCGCCGGCACGACTCTGCTCCCTCTCGTAGCTGCCAACGGGGTCGTAGGAGAAGACAGCGCCGACGCCGTCCTCGTCAAGACCGCCGAGAATGGCGTAGACATAGTAGGGGAAGAATCGCTTCTGGTAGAGAATGGTGGAGAGACGCTTAGCGCAGGCGGTGACGCTCATGGGCTTGCCGTGGCGGTAGCGATAGATCTTGCAGATTGTGTCGAGGCGGTCCTTGAGAGCCTCGCCATCAGCAGCGAAGCCAACCACGGAAAGCAATATGGTGGCATCGTCTTGTGATGAGGTCGTGCCGCCAATCTTGAAGACTTTCGGGGTGTATCTGGAGTTGATGCTGTAACCGGATGTGCTACGGGTATCGCCGGCCATGATGGCGAAGTCGGCGCCGGCGATGGCGAGGGTCGAGCCGCCGTTGTCGGTGTACCTAGTTGCAAAGAGTCAGCCTTGCCGACAGTTCAGGGGAATCAGGCGACGGAGGCCGTTCTTACGGGTTGAAGCGGTGCTCTCTGAACTCGCCGGCGGCGTTCTTGGGAGCCTCTGAGAAGGAGTAGTTGGGCCCGTTCATGAGGGGATTTTGGCTGAACATGGCAGCCATTTTTGATGTGCTATCGTGAAAGGTAAAGTAGAGAATTCGTTAATGCTCGTGAAGGTATCTGGGTCGTTGATGTTTCTCGTTTTCGTCGGTACGGTTTGGGAAGGGACGTCGTTGGTACGATGGTGATCAAGGCTGTGACGATGGTTGGGAAGGTTGTAGGTATGAGCTAGGGGTGCTGTAGCACGCGTCAAGCTGGCAGCCTTGTCAGGTGCGGGTGGTGGGCGGGTGGGAGTGGGAGTGGCAGGGGTAGCTGCTGGCCGATGACTAAGATGGGGAAATGAAGACTAGCGCGGTTCAAGGGGGAAGGTGTTGGGTGTGCAGGGATACTTGGCTTCCATCCAGACGAACGAGGACAGTGGCGCCGTCGTCACAGTGCAGCTGCAAGCAGCAACTGCAACCGTAGCTGCCAACATCGCCAACAAGCCTATCGTGAACTGCTTCCGTTACCTACATTAACAGCGACAACTACAAATTTCTAATACTGAACTGATACGCTCTTTCGAGGGTCCCGGACCCTTCCCCCTCGACTTCTCTGGAAAATATGACCCGCGACAACATTCGCCAGCGGGCGCTTGAGAAGATCGCGTCGCTCTCTGCTGCCAGCTCCAAAACATCTTTCGATCGCTCTGACCTTGATCGTCTGTGCAAGGCTACTCAGGCAGCCGGTAAGGGAATCAATGGCTACTCGGCGAAGCAAGTGGTTACCTCTCTCGGGAGACAACCCATGGTACCGACGTCTCCTGTCCCTTGCGGTGACCCTCGCTGACGAGTGTCCCTACTTCATAGACGATTCGCGAATTCGAAGTCCTCCTATCGCTGTGCAAAGCCGCTCCCGCCATACAGACGAGCCAGAGCGCCCAGAAACTCATCCATCAGCTGATTCCGTACATTCTTGAGGCCCATGTCCAGGTTTTCCACCCATCGCCTTTCTTCAGGAAGATCGAACCTTCGCCGACTGAGGCGCTGGCCTTCCACGTCACGGCCGCCCTTCTGTCTCTCGGCTCTCACTACGACGAGTTACACGAGGTGGTCTCGGACAATATCTCGACCTTCCTCAATGCCTGCGAACACGTGACCGACCGTGTCGTACTCCCAAACACGGATGATGAAGAGCCCAATCTGGAGGACGCCATCAGGACGGCCACCATCTCCATATCACTGCTCGGGTTCCTCGACGCTGCGTCGGCGCAGGCTGATTTCTGGCGCGCGGGAGGCAGGTTCAACCTGATCACTCGTTTCAGGCGCATTTTGTCGCCGCAATTTTTGACCGCCGTCGAAACGGCGTTCTCAACCATCAGGAACTCCCCATCTTCAGACCGCCATGCGAAGGAGTGGAAAAGATATTTGCGCCATTACTCTGCTGCTGGGCGTCCCTTGGGTGCCATCCTTCTGCAGCGGAGCTTCATGTGGCTCCTCGTCGCCGGCACTTCGCTGTTAGTCACGGACGCGTCCCTCTTGCGCGGCACCCATATTCTCGACCTGCTCATGTCAGGGGATGGAGCATACAGGCCAGGCTCACCGCGCAGCCCCGATGCTGACTATCGGTCTCTCGAGATGTATGCTGGGATTGCCGGAGAGCAGATGGACTACCTTGAGGCCACCGCCGACTACCTTCAACTCGGTTCGTCTTGGCAGCAGCGACTTGCATTTGCCGTCAAATCCGCAACCCTGATCAGCTTTCTGAACTGTGCGCTTATCAATGAAGAAGTGGCTGATATTGATGTCTTGATTGGTTGGTTGGAGGAGTCCCTTACAGACCCTCTACAGATGGCAGACGAGACTCTGGCGGCGACTATTCTGAGGTCTATCGCACTGGTTTGCAGGATCACTCCTGGCTATGCTGCTGCTGCGAGCCGACTTCTGCCTCGGTTCATAGTCCAGAGTGCGCCTCACGCACGCACAGTTGCCGTGGCATCCAAGAGCCTTGCTTTCGTCCTGCAGATGCTGTCACACGATGCTGTCATTACCACTCTGTACACATTGGGCAATGTTTTGAGTCCTGGTTCCGAGAGGGCTATGACCAACGGCAACAACGGTGAAATCAGCGTGGACGGTGCCAATGGGATATATCCTAATCGGCAGTCTACGGGCAGCAGCATTTCTCTTGCAATCACCAATGAGGAAGAGACCGCCATGGTGTATGGAAACGTTGTCCAAGCTATTTGCGGCATTGCAACTGCATGCAGTGACGAAAAGATCACTGCCCTAGCACAGTCCATGTTGCTGCAGAAAATTGACAAGGTCAACAGCAACGTCGATGCCCAGATTATCAGCGGCGCTGCAGCCCTTGCGTTGAAGGGTGGACAGCTCGAATTCAGATCCTTATTGAAGGTCTTCTCTAGGATGTGCCACCTAGGGGTTGTGAGTCACAAGGACTTTCTGCTGGTCGCTGTAAGTCAGCTTTTACGCCCTCCCTTTTTTTTTAGTAATATGTTTTCAAGAGCCGCCCTCTGATGCCGAATAGGTCATGAAAGCCCGAACCTACATCTCAGCCAATCTCTATAAGGACTCACCTCTGTACGATATCTATTGGGAGCATCTGCTCGAGAGCATCATTTCCATGGGTGACGTGCACCAATCGAACCATACAAAAGAGGCGGACGTCCAACTGGCCGCCCGGGAAATCGCAGAGCTATTGCACCCTCTGGCCGTGTTCATGTCCACCAATGATCTGGCGTTCAACTCCATCACCGATGACGAATCGCACTCTATGATCAGAGACGCTTGGTTCAACATTGTTGTTCATGGATTTACGACCCAGACTGATATGGGGAAGAGATATCTCAACGAGCTCCGGGTCATGGCTGTACACTCACCCCCTCTCGTTGCAGAACAGCGTGGGGAGCAGATCGAAAGTGACATTGAGCTCAACACTGTCTTGCGTCGTGGCATGAGCAACGACAGAGAGGCGATCCAGAAGAGACATCTCGTTGAGCTCGTTTCCAACAAGGCAGCGGAGATCAAGAGCTTGAGTTATCGCAAGGTCATTTTCTTGCAGGCCGCCTACTTGGTAGAAAGTCTTCGCGCCGACGCCGGTGACTGCACGAAAGCACTGTCTTACTTCTTGGAGCCCAGCATGCGCAGGGGAGAAGTCAGCAGTACCATGGAAGGCATCGCTGCTGTTGTTGTCGACAAGTATCTGCGAAAGACTGTTGGTGGCACGGATGCAACTTTCTCAGCGCAGTACGCCGCCAGTCAGCTCGTAGCCATCTTCTGCGGCTGTTGTCACCGGATCGAGCGTGTCCAACAGGCTGCTTTTACTTGCGCAGACCGTATCATAAGCCAGGTGCCCTCGGCGTTGTGCCACAGGTCCTCATTATTTGCCCTGCTGGAACTTCTCTCGTTGATGTGGTCAAGCTGTTTGGAAGCAGAGACGGACCTTTATGCTCCGCGATCCAAGTTCACATCCAGTCTCGGAGACGTGTCTGTCGAGCTGTCGGATGATTACAATTTTCGGCGCCACACGTTGGATGTCCTCAACCGCAAGGCAAAACAATGGGTATCCAGCGTGATTAGCCTTGCTCCCCTCGACATCAAGGGCCTCTTGCAGACGTATCTGTCTGAGTTCGATGATGAGGGAGCCTATGGCCACATCTCCCTCGGCCGGTCGTTTGCTATTGAGCTTGGCTCTCTCATGCCCTCCACCGATCAGCGGCTCCAATCCCTTGACCGGGTTGGAGAATGCAACATCAATACCGGTTCTGATTTCGTTGCTCAGTACACGACCCGCCAGGAGTATCGGTATGGCGAGACGCTGCCCGAACGTGGCACTGAGCTGGTGAGCTTCATGCATCTGAACCGTAGAGCATCGTTCTTGCAATCATCCGTCTCAAGCGCTAGCGAAAGCGCCAACGCGGCTACAGCGCTTGCTCATGTCGAGGCCAGAATCAAGAGCAAGAAGACGACCGCTCTAAACGAGGTTCGGGACATTCTGCGTCGCGCTGCTGCTCTCCTATGCCGTAGCGACCGCGATGAGTCCGCCGTTGTGCATCACCTCGTCAGCATACCGTTCGCCATGTTCACAAAACAATCCATCAAGCTAGGTGTTTCCCTGTGGTTAGGAGTCATCAACGAGAACCCACGCTTGGAGCCCAGACTCCTCACCGAAATCGCTCAGCAATGGGAAGGCACTATACAGAAGGGCCTCGGTCTCTTCAACCGTTCAATGTCGTACGTTAAAAACTTGAATTTACAGCGTAGAATGTGACTGACACTCCAGAGGCACCCCGACCCCTTTTTTCTCAAGGAGGAGTTCGCGCCAAGTGATCTCGAGGCGCTGGCCAAGCGCAAGCAGCAGGTGCACAACCTGTTGTCTCCTCACATGCGTTTACTGCAGTTCTTCGGAAGTCATTTCAACGCCACCCGCTTAGGAAGCCCAGATGTCCAGAGGATATTCCTCCGTGTTCTTGATGTAACCCTGGATGCTGTACGATCATCGACGCCCCATCCGATGGCGCGAGAATTGCGGTTTCAGATTGTGCTCTTCGGACTCAAGGTTCTGCATGTCTGTACTACGATTGGCGCTATCGCTCAATGGAGGCTGAAGGAGAAAATCCTGTCGGCCGCCCTCAGCTGGTTTAGGTTCGCACCAAGTTGGTCATTTGGCAGCAACATGCTACAGCTCAAGACCGAGCTCCGGCTCTTGACAGATATTGTGGCTGCGTTGAAGAATGTTGCTTTCATTGGCGCTCATGGCGTTGACAGCATCAAATCTCTACAAGCCAAGGAGCAGCTACTAATCCTCCTCCTGGAGAGCGAGTTGACCCGTCTTTCGGTGTGGGTGCATCCACTTGGAGAGACCGCGAAAGCGCAGGCATCATCAACGACCAAGGCATCTGTTGAGGTTTGTTTCAAAACATGCCTTGCCGAAATGTCACTGACAGTTATAGGCTTCACTCTCTCCCCTCATCAGAGTTGCCTGGGCCGAGGACCCTTCCATTGCGATTGAGCTTGTTACACGGTTCCCGTACCCACGAATCCAGCGCGAGGTTAGGTGGTTGTTGATCAATTTCCCTCAGAAGGCCATTTCTGAGCCCGAGGGTCTGCCTGTTCTGTTAGGAAGCTCCTTGCCGCACGATGTGAGCTTCCAGCTGAAGGTGAGCTAATCTCATCCCGCAACCGTGACTGCGCTAAGAATCGTAGTACCTATTGTTCTGGTCGCCGGTCAATCCCATCACGGCTGCCACATACTTTCTTCCATCCTACCGGAACCATCCATTCTTGATCCAATACGCTATGAGGGCGTTAGAAAGCCACTCCAGCGATGTCACCTTCTTTTACGTCCCGCAAATCGTCCAGACGCTGCGGTACGACGACTTGGGTTACGTAGAGCGGTACATCTTGGAGACTGCGCAATTCTCGCAGCTGTTTGCTCATCAGA
This sequence comes from Colletotrichum plurivorum, assembly GCA_014235945.1. Lineage (NCBI taxonomy): Eukaryota > Fungi > Ascomycota > Sordariomycetes > Glomerellales > Glomerellaceae > Colletotrichum > Colletotrichum plurivorum. The sequence goes on from WIGO01000055.1 coordinate 166,436, forward strand.
TCATCTGGAACATGAAAGCGAATGCTTACAAGGATGACGACGCAACCATCGTAAGTACCGCGAGGTAAGGGGCATTCACACGATGCTAACACTCCGATAGCCCGATGCAATCAAGCCAACCCTTGACAAAGTTATGGCGAAGATGGTCGCCAGTTTTTCCGACGTGGATAGGACCTTCTACGAACGCGAGTTCGCCTTCTTCGACGAAGTCACCGGCATCTCGGGCAAATTGAAGCCCTATGTCGGTAGACCGAAACCAGAGAAGGCACAGAAGATTGAGGAGGAGCTGCGCAAGATCAAGGTCGAAGTTGGTGTGTACCTTCCAAGTAACCCCGATGGCGTCGTCATCGGCATCGACCGCAAGTCGGGCAAGCCGCTGCAGAGTCACGCCAAGGCTCCCTACATGGCAACGTTCCGCATCAAGAAGGCCAAGGGCGGCTTGGAGGAAGTCAACGAGATGCTCGAGGACGCCCACAGGAAGGACGCCCAACCGCAAGAATCCACTATCGAAGTGTGGCAGTCAGCCATTTTCAAGGTCGGTGATGATTGCAGACAGGACGTGCTGGCCCTTCAGATGATCGCAGCGTTCCGAGGCATCTTCCATAACGTTGGTCTCGACGTTTACGTCAACCCATACCGTGTCACGGCGACGGCGCCTGGCTGCGGCGTCATCGACGTTTTGCCCAACTCTGTTTCTCGAGATATGCTGGGACGAGAGGCTGTCAACGGCCTTTACGACTACTTCATCTCCAAGTACGGCAACGAAGATTCGCTCCGCTTTCAGCAGGCGCGTAGCAACTTCGTCAAGAGCATGGCTGCATATTCTATCATCTCCTTCCTGTTGCAGTTCAAGGACAGACACAACGGCAACATCATGATTGACGATGCAGGACATATCCTGCACATTGATTTCGGATTCTGCTTCGACATCGCCCCTGGTGGCATCAAGTTCGAGCGGGCGCCGTTCAAGCTTACGACGGAGATGCTGGCAGTCATGGGCGGAAGCCCGCACCACCAGGCCTTCAAGTGGTTTGAGGAGCTCTGCGTAAAGGCCTTCCTTGCATCTCGCCAGCACTGCGACAAGCTAAGCCAGATTGTGCTCCTGATGATGGATTCAGGTCTGCCATGCTTCAAGCCCGAGAGCGTGCAGCACTTCCGGGAGCGCTTCGTGCTGGAGCGCAACGAACGCGAGGCGGCAGACTTTGTCAAGGACCTGATTCGCAGAAGTGCCAACAGCTACTCGACCGGCGTGTACGACCAGTTCCAACTGTTGACGAACGGCATTCCGTTCTAAAGCTAGCTGAGAGATTCGGTAATTCGAAGAAACCCGTAGGCCCTAGACGGGCTGTTTCTACCCACTTTTTTTTTCATCTTTGGTGTTCTTTTTTCTTTCTCTTTTTCGACGAGCACCTCGCTGGGCGGGGCTGGTCTTCTTCTCTATTCCAGGTCTACACCGCGCACCCTTCTCGTTCGTCGCTACATACTTGCTCCCTCGCATCCTACATTGTTGCGCCGCGTCGCACCACTAGCAAGCCACCCCCAGTGCCCACCATTGCACACTCACAGAGATATACGCACGTCTGTATGTCTGTCTATAGTAATAATAGTGCGTGCTGTATGGGTATTTTGTTTGTGTTTCTGCTCGTGCCCCTCCCAATGCGAAGACGTTTCCTCTGCCCCCTAATCCAAGTATTTACACGAGTCTAGCACACCGCGGAGCCCCCCGCCTGACTTTTTTACATGGCCGCTGTCCAAGGTCACGGAGAATAAACCCGCCAAGTTACTTGAGCCTGATGAACTCCATCGCTGGAGATTGTCCAAGATCCCTTTGGTACACTGCCATTTGTTTGTTTTACCCGCCTATCCACTTTTCTCCATTTGTCCTTTTATATCTTCCCGCCACTACGCCCCTTTTTGTTGTCCGTGTCGCAATGTGGTTCTGAATGATCGGTTAACCCTTTTTCGCCTGCCGTTGTTTGTTGCCACCTCCGACCCCGGCGTATGACATGCATGTCCCAAAGTTTCGACGGCCGATGCAAACTAGCCAGTCGAATGTACGCCGTCGGAGGACAGATAATTACAATATTACCTAGTTTACCGCCGGTAAGGTTACTGATTGATGTGAGTATCAACGTTGTATGTCGCATAGTCGACATGCACAAAGGCGCGATCCACTATGGGGACCGACTCGAGGAAGTACGTCAGAACCTCGCTCAGATCGTGGCTGTCCTTGAGCGGCATGTTGGCCGAAAGGACAATGTCCACCTCAACGAAAAGTTTGTCCCCCGCGTGGTAGGCGCGCAGGTTCTGGATTTGCTTGATGGACGTGGCGAAACGCATAGTGAGGTAGAGCACTGTGTTAAGGGAGGCTCGATATGTTAGCTGTGAGGACTGTTCAGTAGTGATGTTCCAGGACACACACGGCCCCCACATGTCCGATCCTGGAACTAAGTCGGGGAATTGAAGGAAGAGAGTAGAACACTGAACGAAGACGAAAAAAGCAAGCAAGGCTTGACGTGGGCATGGATTAAAGGGGCCCAATTATAGATAGCACTTGTGGGGGGACCCGAAACGGTAGGGGTCGAGGGAGGAGGAGAGCTAGGGGGGCAGGCAGGAAACATAATAAGACGGAGAAGGGAATACGCACGGAGGTTTCTCTCGTCTGAAGTGGCTGAGAAGCCCGTCAGGTTTCGAACATGGTGCATCGATGTCTGGCTCCAATTGATGATCACAACCATCGACAGGAGCAGACCACCAAGCGCGTCCAGCCACCATACCTTGGCGTAGAAGCCGACAATGGGAAATAGAATGGAGCCCGTGTTGAAGATGACATCGGTCATGGCGTCGTCGGCCCTGCAAACACAGTTAACAGAGCCCAGTCTAATGTCGTGCCGATCAGGAGGTGGCAACGCAAACCAGGTTGCAATGACAGGGGGTGGGGACGCAAAACAACTCACAAAGCCCGAACACTCGAGTTCTTGATGACACGGCACCAGAGCCAGCACAAGCCTTTGATGACGACGGTTCCAACCATGATGGAGATGGCCGGGATGCCTCTGTTACAACATCCGAACGGTCAGCGGCGCGAAATATGGAAGAAAGACGCGGCTGGTAACACGTACAGTTGGATGATTTCATGCTCTGGCGACATGAGGCGTTGAATGGCCTCGAGAGCAACCTGGCAGAAGGAGGTGACCATGACGATGGAGAAGACTAAAACGCCAAGAGGCTCGAGACTGCCGCGAGTCAGCGCGCGGTCTGGACTGCAACACGGAGGCAGGAAAGAACAAGCAAAAGGGGGGGGGGTGTTGTGAGGCTCACCGTCGCCTACCCACGGGATAGGAATGTTGATCATTTTGGCTGGCAGCAATGAGTCTCGTCGTGGTCCATACAATGGCGGTACTGAGGAAATCGAGGACAGCATCGACCAGACTGGCGAGAACCGACACGGACGGAACAGAGAAGACGACAATAATCTTTCCCAGTAGCAGAACGGCATTGGCAACGAAGTTGACCCAGATGGCGAGGGTTACGATGGGGTCGCTGCTGTCGACGTCGCCGTCCTCAAGCCACGGAATCTCGGGCTTGGGCTGGTCGGCTAAACCTTCCTCCAAATCGGTCGCCTCGTCATGGCCGTTGAGCGTGAGGAGTGGGGTCGCCTCAGTGGGTCGGAAAATGTCCTTGGGCGTGCGTTTTACCTTTTGCTGAATGCTGTTTGCCGAACTGCTGTGCTCCGTGCTGCTGTTTTGTGCCGATGTGGTGCTGCCGTAGGCGAGGCCGCGTGACGGCGGCGACGTGGGAGTTGGGGATTCTTCGGTAATGGTCTGGGGCACGTCAACCGGACGGAAAGCAGATGCGTCGAGGGCCTGGTGATACTCGTTGAGCAAGTCGTGGGGAACAGATGAGTCCAGGAGCTGGTCGATGTAAAGGTACATGCGAATGAGGTCGTTGTTCCTCTCGTAGTATTCGCGGCTTGAGAATGAGCGACGAGGTCAGCTCCGGTTCCGGCTCGTTTCTTCCTTTCTCCTTCTCCCTGCCTCTCTCTCTCTCTCCCCCCCATTCCCTCTTTCTGGGTGTGCTTCTCCGGCCCTCGAGCAGTAGACGGGTGGGCGTGGGCGCGGGCGGGGTGCATTGGCAGCACAGCACAGCACAGCACAGCACAGCACAGAATCGTCATCGTCATCGCACAAACACTCACATAGGCTTTGACATGGCCTGAAGCTCGGCCTCGGTCTTCCAGTAGCGCTCCCACTGGTAGCGCGGGTTGCTGTTTCCGATCAGGCGCATGCTGCGCATCTGTGGACCAAAGATGATCTCGCTCAGCCGGCGCTCCTCGGCTGCGGAGCGGCGATGGTCGTCGTCCGAGTCCCGGTGAAGGAAGCCCAAGAGGCTGGTGTTCTCGTGGTCGTCGTCCTCGTGGCCCAGCTGGTGGTACGCGGGGCTCTTGAGCGACTCACGAAGCGTGGCATTGGAGCGATTCCTGATGAGAGTGACCAAGGCGCCGCTGCCTCTCGTGGCCAAGGGGTTCGGATCGTGGTCGGGGTTGAGGACGGAGGGCCGCTTGAAGGAGGCGACTCGAGGGCTGCTCGAGCCATGAGGCTGCTGGGGGGAGCTCATGGCAGCACGGGTAGCAGCGATCGGGCAAGAATGGCGGCTCTTGGTTCTGGGACTGGGAGCCAATGGGAGATTTGAGTGGATGTAGATGAGTAGAGAGAAAGAAGAAGAGAGAAGAGGAGGGGAAAAGAGAAGTTCTAACCGGCGCGACTGGAGGGAGAAGGCCAAGATAATAGATGAGATTGATAATCTCGTCCGGAGCCGTGGTCGAAATGGAGCCCTGAGGGTCTGAGGAGATGGAGAGGGTCCTTTCGAAGCTCGCCTCGCCTGAAGCTTCCCCCCGGCTGTGATTCGGTGGTCTGGGGCGCTCGGGGAGCGCCACGCCACGGGCACACCAGACCCCGACCAATGTTGTATCGGGAGGGTGGCTACTGGTGTTTAACCTGTCGCCTGCTTACTGTCGCTGCTCTTCGGTGAATGTTTTATACTACCTACCAAGTTGGATAGGTAATACTTGTCAGATACGTACGGACTTGTCAGGAGTCAACAAGAATAAGCGGCGTGGGGTCCACCTACTTAGGTACCCTCTATGATGGATAGTGTACCTAGCTACCCACCGGTGCACCTGTGCTACTTTGAGTTGCCTGGAATGGAGAAAAGGTACTCCGTGATGAGTGGTATTCATTCGCTGTATCCGTACCTGCGTTAGTGTGCAGGTTCAACCCCCCCGGGCCGGCTCCTGTTGCAACTGAATGGCCCCCCGTCCTCATTCTGAGACCCCCAATTGTCCAGGACAGGACCCTCCCCTCGCGCCAAGTTGCCTTTCCGGCCGGTGTCGGGCCCTGCGCAACGCCCAGCCACGGGTCGTGGATGTGTGTCAGTATCTGTGCTGACCTCGCTCGGTCTCTCGAGACCGGGTTGGACCTTTGAGCTGCCTGTTTTATCGCTTGACCGCATAACCACTGGAAAGCAACTGACTAGTAAGTTGTCCGAATTTTCAGAACCCAACACCGGAAGGGGTGGGAGAGGAAGGAAGGAAACTTTACTCGAGCCAGGATCGGGTCAAACAGCAACCGTTTGCCCTTTGCTCCCCTTTTCTCAGGCTTTTTCGTCGCTCTTGTGAGACTTCCGACAAGAGGCGCAGCACATCGGTTAACTTGGTAGTAATAGTACCTAATACATAGAACACAACGATCCAGGCTTGGCATCCTGTCCTCTAAACTCTCAACATCAAGCAAGGCAGCATAATGTCGTGCTTGGCAATACACCTTGATTTTCATTCTGGTTTATTTTTATTCCTATTTGGTGCCATGCTACCCAGTAACACGTGAAGGAAGTCATATCCATTCGTTTCCGACGCGTCAGAATCACCAGCTGCAACAGTGCCTTGTGAGAATGTTCACCAATCCCCGCCAGCATAGCTCTTTGCCTGGATGTCAGCTATGTTAAAGCCATCATGGTTAATCAACCCTGGGAAACACAACATGAAAGTTACCGCAACCGTTATTAAGAAAGACTCGGTTTATTGACCATTTCTCAAGCTTCAGGTAAAACACAGCTCAGGTGCATAAATCAAGATTAGGAGCTAGGGCCTAAGGCCTTGCCATCTAGTCAAGTTAAGCGGCCCATCACCTCAACGTCACCTCAACGCCTCTTTCCTCGCATCGATCCGAGGACAGACGATTCTTGGACAGAACGACTATGCTCTGGGCCGACACACTTCTGAAAGATGAGCAAGCCACCACGATCATTTGGAAGTTGATGCCGTGTGGAAACGATCACAATCTGTGTCCCAGTCAGGCAGCTCCATTCCGAAGAAGAAGCATGACGAGGTCTCCGAAACGACCTGGCTCCCAGGCAAGAGTTGGTCATTGGAAACAGAACTCTCGCCACCTGCCGCACGTGTGGGTTCAGAAGGTCTTCCACCAGCTTGCAATGTTACGGACGACTCATATGCAAGGCATTGTGGCCGGGGCCTCGCTTACAAGGAGTCGAGATCAATGAGTGTCCGAGGAGGGGCAGATGTGCAGGCCAGGAAAGGAAGAGGTGCGACATCTTCGTTAGGAATGAGACGAACTCGGTGTGCCTGATACCCTTTTTTTTTTTTGTGTGCCTTCGCCACCATCATCGGTAGAGGCCAAAAACGCACATTTTAACTTAATTTAAGCTATATTGTTAGTGTCTACTATATACTAATATACATTTAAAAATACTAAGAAAAGTTTATAGATACCCTTAAAGTTAGTTAGTAAAATTAAAAACTTTATTAATAATTTATAATAAGAAGATAAAAAATAAGCTAGTAGAGTTAAAGAACTTATTAATATTTTTTTACTATAATACTAGTAGCTTTTATCTAGTAGTTATACTTAACTAAAATATAAATAAATATATTTATTTAGTAGTTAACTAAATATATTAAGAACTATAACTAATGTAAAGAGAATAGTTATTAAAAAATACTATCGTATTTAACTAGTATATTAACTAATTGAAATCAAAATAGTTTTATAAAAAATCTAAAACTATAATAGTTTTAGTTTAGTAAATAAGTTTTTATAAAATAACAACCTTTTTTTTACTATTAAATTATAAAACTTGAAAAAAGTAATCTATAAATAATAGAACTATTATTATCTTTTAAAAACTTATTAAATAGTTTAAAAAGATTAATTATTAGTTTAAAAAAAGAAATGTTTAATATAAAGCCTGAACTATAGTAAAAAAGATCGAGAACTACTACTACTCTAATAAGGTCTATAAGATAATTAAAAAAGTAATAAAAGAGTACTAAAGAGAAAGGGGGGTATAGATAGGGGGGTAGTGACCTTAGGGATCTCTTATTAATAAACACACATTAAAAACGCTAAGTTCCTTCGTAAAGGAGAACTCGGTGTGCAACCTTGGGTGCCATGTGATCTACCCCCGGCCATCCCAATCTGCGCCCCCTGCGGCGAGCTGCAGAGCAGCAGAGCCGCATTTGTTTTGTGCAGGTTTTGGCGAATTCGTCATCTGTTCGTGCCTCCCGCTAGATCGGTTCTGGCTACCGCATATGAATCGATGAATGTATTCTGCGGAAAGGCACAGTGATTCGTTGCTGTTGGTTGAACATCTCCTCACGGGGAAAGCGGAATTCGCAGTTGATTAGGAGGCCAGCCGACATGCTGCGGGAATAAGTTATTCAACGGCCTTCGACAATCTTGAGTTTTGGTATGCACGCAGCACGACAAACGCAGGACCCGATGGAAAGATACTGGAGATGCCCGAAACTGCGAGGAGAAGAGAGAGCCGGGCGAGAACAACGGCCAGATAGACACTTGCAATATAGAAAAATCGTCGTCCTCTAGAGTAGCCCAAGTCAAGAACAGCAGTTTTTAATGTCCCATTGTCGTCGGCTGCAATTGTCATTGGCCCCGGGAGGCCGGAGAGGAAGTCCGGAAGGCAAGGTATTACCTAGGTACCAAGTTAGGTAGGTAGGTAGGCGGGATGGAAGGAGGAGAAGGAGACGCGTAGGTACGTACCTAGTTCAGTGTGTGGTGGACTGTGGAGTGCCGTCATGTAGGTATACGCCCCACAGCACTAGCGGCGGACTGGACCGAGTTGCCAAAGACGTCCAGGTCCGCCGCGGGTTCCAACCTCACCCACCGACCTACGTGCCTACCGCCCACCTTCCAAAAAAATAGCTAGGAACACAGGTAGTAAGTAGGTAGATAAGTAGTGTACCTACTATGGTGTGATGGGTATATTTAACCGGGTAGTCTTGTACCGACCCACAACAGGGGCTGAGACTGATGGCTGGCAAGGGCTGAATATAGCTGACATAAGCTAGATGCATCCAAATTGATTGATTTCCATGAGGAAATTAGTACTGATTATGCATACCATTAGCCTCAATCACTGCCTTACAGCGGTCTGGCATAGTAAATAGAAGTTCAGATAGGAAGCGTTCTGGTAGTGCGTCCCAAGCCTCTTTAACCCATATACGGAGGTTATCATATGATGGGTTCTCGTGAATACCGGCAGCCTCCTGTACATGGTCCTTCATCCAGTTCCAACACGTCTCAATAGGGTTAAGGTCAGGGGAAAAAGGTGGCCAATAGATAACCTGGACGTCTCGGTCATTGAGGTCTTCGATAGTTGATCCAGCTGAGTGTGCTGGAGCGCCATCTTGCATAAGGATGAGGTTATCCCTATATTGTTGCTGGCATAGTCGGATCCATCCATCGATAATAGGGACAGTATGTTGTTGGTACGTCTCAGCGTTCACAGAGCCCCAATCCTTCTCCCAGAAGATGCCGGGTCCTTTCCGATCCCCGGAGAAACATCCCCAGAACATCCAACCCCGCTTGCGTTGATGCTTCTCGATAATGCAAGTTGGATCCCACTCTTCGCCGGGCCGCCGGGTCACATAGAGCTTCGTGTGATGCCCGCCTGTGATCCATGTCTCGTCCGTCCATAGAACCTTCCTCCAATCCTCGACAGTCTAGTGATTGTGCTTGTACGCCCAAGCGAGGCGCTTTTGCCGGTTGGTCTCTGATATCGGGGGCTTCCGCCGGGCGGACCGTCTTTGAAAGCCGAGGCGCCGGAGAGCTGCTCGAATAGCATAAGCACCAAAAGACGAGGAAAAAAGTATGCACGATAGGCGTAAAAATGAGGCCCGGCGACCTTCTTTAGAGGAAGTAACGTACTCAACAAGCTCTTCTTCTTGTTGGGCAGCCATAACCCGTGGCCGGCCCGATCGGGGGGCAACGGCTGGTGAATGGGCCCGTATTGCCGTACGTACTTGATTCTTCGTATAGCCCGTAAGCTCGGCGATTTCTGGCTGTGACAGCTTCGCATCGTGATAAAGTGTACGTATGCGCTGCCGATCGGCATCTGTGAGGTGCTTCGTCGTACTGCCAGGCGGCCGGACCATATTGGCGATGTGGGTGGGTTGTTGTTGTTGCAAGAGAAACAAGTGAAAAGAAGCGCTACTACTGGGTGGGTGGATTAGTTGGATGAATTTGGTCACTCTGATTGGCTGGTCAAACGTGTGGTGCCCGTCCCACAGGTACTTGACTAGGGGGTTAAACTTTGGCCCGATACCGTAGTAGTTGCCTAGGCAGATACCTACGGGTACTGTGGTAGGTTTTCGATCTGGTACTTATCAAGTATCCCAGCCAGCGCATCAAAAGCTCCAGTGTGTACCGGAGGAAAGAACGGCTCCATTCGAGAAACGAGGACAAGTGACGAGACGTATGCTGTCGCAATTGTCGTTGGATTAGACCACTATCACACAAGTATGTTGTTGTGAACGTCGTTTCTTCACAATCCCCGAAAGCGCACAATGCGACCCTGTGCAGGGCAATACGGAAACTAGACCTCATTCTTCAAATCAGTGTTGACGAACGGGCAACGTGAACGTGCAGGTCGGTCTGCGTTGACCGGGTTGCTGTAGCGTAGTAGGTACATAGTAGGTAGTGTAGTGCTGTGTACAGGGGGGCAAGGACACCAACACCACTAGGTAATGCTACCTCATGTACTACACCCGCGCTCAATCTTCAGATCTGTGATCTCCGACCCCTGCCGCTCATGAGCGCCAAAGTATGGCGGACACCAAGGAGACACCGTTTAGTGACGGTCCATTGGGAGGGGAGGGCCTGGGCAGGGGAACTGCTGCTGAATCCTGCGGGCCCTTGCCCCCATTCGAACGACAGGTTCGTTGATGCTGGGGCGGGAAGTCAGCCGATGCGACCAAGCCGGGCCAAAATCAACGCATGTCCAAGGCGATATGGGCTTTTCATTTCGAGCAGACTGGATGGCCTTGATGAGGCGCCATGTCCGTCAACTATAGACAGGGGTTCTATAACAACCTACATTCGCTCCCGCTTCCCTGGTCGCAGACCCAGAGAAATCCCAAAATCGGGTTCGCTCGTGAGTTGCGTCGAGAGAGGCACCGGTTGCGGCTGGCACACACAGCCATTGCCGTGGCTCCATATCCGTACCGGGTTTCCAGCGGGCGTGCTTGGTGTACAATCTTGGGTTAAGGACCTACAGCCGGAGAAGGTCACGTCAGTCGTCGCGGGCAGGCCATGTCATTCCGTTTCTCCCATTTGGCTTTGCCTTGCTTTTTGTCGATTTGGCAGGCATACCGTTTGTTGCCCCGAGATACCTACGGATAGGAAGGCATATCACTCCATGGAGACAGCCTGCGACACTTGAGGCACCACCGCACCGAGACAGACAGGATTTAGACGTCGGCACTTTGTTGGTGCGTCGGCCTTGGATTCCTATCAGAACCAAAGGCGGCGCACATCTCTCCCTGCTCCTCCAAGAAAGATCTTGCTTGGGTCTGATGGGTTATGACGGAGCAAGTCGCCGCGTACGGGGGCGGTGCATGTCAAATAAAAAGGAAAGTTAGAAAGTACGCAGGTTGAAGAGGACGACTTCCAGGAAAAAAAGTGGAGAGAGTCCCGTCGTGTATCCGTACCTACTATGCACTACTACCTACCTACCTAGGTAGGTAGGTACTGTGACGGTGTCGGCGCCGTTGGCCTTTGGGATACACGGTACGCTATAGGTACGAAGTTATGGACGGATACTGGCTCGCTAGGTAGGGAGTCGCTGGCCAGGCAGGTACTTTAGGGCACTCCGTCTAGGTACCCATTTTGCCATTCCATTCCAGAAGGACCCGGGCCCTTTCAGCCCTCACACACGCCTGGAACCCGCCCGCCCCGGCACTCCTCGCCGCTTTTACAGTCATATGGTCTCGGAATGCCTCCTGTATCGCCGGCTGCTCTGTTGAAGATGCACCCCGTTTGCCCGTCTATCGCTGTCGACAAAGGGCGCTCGCGCTCCAGTCGACGTCTCTCCCTTCCGTTTCGTGCGGCGCCAAGTGCTGCGCTTCGATCGAGATCAAAAGAGATCATCGTCAGGATCATCAGCAGAAGCAATCATCCGTGCCCGCCTCCGCTTCGTCGTTTGGCCGTAACTTGTAATCGCGTCCCGGCCGCCGCCTCTGCATCATCGACCGAGTCGCCGAAAATCAGGTAATCTTGTTGGCAACTAATTACATCGATCGTATATAGTTTAGGAATGGATGCCGCGCAGGGCGAGGTGCACCGCGCGATTGCTTAGGCCTGTTTGTGACGGAGCGCAGGCTGAATGCGGTAGGGCACGGGTGTAACGACGAGGGGTCTTAATCTCGATCCTGACGAGGCGTTAGTGTAAACAGGGTGTATTAATTACTTCCTTATAGGGACTCCCTAGGTAGACCTAGTCCCTAATATATAAGTATAAATAAATACTATAAGGCTAAAAACCCTAGTAATCTATTTATTCCTATTCTAGTATTAGAAACATGTTTAGTATATCCTTCTTTATATTTCTATACTATTTATAGTTACTTATACCCTACTATATTTAACCTATACTCTATTAGTTATTATTATTGTAAAATAGTTGATACTATTATTAGAAATAGCTATAGTTATAAATATTATAAAGTTAGAGTTTTTTAGGATAATTAAAGATATTTAAAAATAAATATTTAAACTTTTTATAATTATATTAGTTTTTTTAAAACTAGTAACTATTATCTTCTTTAACTTTTTAAAAGTACTGAATAGAATTACTATTTGCCATAGATCGCTATTACCTCTAAAATACTAAAACATTAATCTAAAGTACTTTTCTTTTTTTTTAGTATACCTTTAACCTGCTATAAGCTTGACTCTATTACTTATAACCTTAAAACGTCAGTAAAGAAACTTATTAAAATTTATAAAGAGTTTTTAGAAGAATTAGAGTTAATTATAAAGAAGATTAATTAGTTTTTTTATAGTACTTTTATTTAAACTGTAGAGTTTATTTAGACTTATAATAACTTTAACTATACTTACCTTACTAATTAGGTTTATTATACTTATTAAATAGTTAAGTAAAAATTAGTAATTATAATTAGAAAGAGTACTTATAATAACCTGGGGATACTATATTATAACTAAAAAAGAACTTAAAGAAGTAGGTACTATAATTATAGTAAAGAAATATATAGCTAATACTATTAAAAAGGTAATAAAGAAGGTCTTTAAAGTAACTATAAAAAAGGCTAGATTATAATATATAATTTAAAAACTACTTATAGTATATATTATTACTTTAGAGAGATCTAGGTAGCTATTAAAGAAGTTTCAACTAAAGATATCTCGTTTAATTAATTATATAGCCCGTTTGATCGTATATATCGTGAGTACCCACTTATGCTGGTGGGTTGATTTGAAACCCGTCCCGTTAGTAAGCGGGGGCGTGGCACGGATAGTCTCTGCAGGTATTGAGAACGGTCAAGCTCTGGTTTACTCACGTCCAGTCATTTCGTCATGCTCATAACGGCCAGTAGCCAGAAGCTCATCGCTCCCGAGCCTACTCGAAGCGTTCTCAAATCCTTCACGGTCACTGGCCGGCTGTCGCCGCTGTCTCCGCATACGGTCTTGGCAGTCCGATGCCGTGATGTGTTTGACAGACCGGAAACCCCAGGCCAAGACCGCCTGTCGCCTCAACCCGAAGCTCCGCCTTTCGGTCCTCGGTGAGTCGGTCCTGGGCACTGCCATACCATGTAGGAAGGGTCAATATCGAGCGCGAGCGCGAGCGCGGCGATCGTCCGAGGTCACGAGTTCGGGTCTCAGAGCGCCCAACACACGCAACCAGCCATCCGTTTGCACGTTTCCGTAGCCACGGGCAAGGCGCGCGTTCTGCCGACTGCAAAAGAAACCATGAGGCACGGCATGAACCCAACGGACATCGTCACCGCCCGTTGTGTTTACTACCAGTTCGGGCAACGACTTCCGATGTATCCTTCACCGCGTTCAGTATCAATCACGTTGGACGTTGGACGAGGCACCTCCAAGGCCTATTTTAGCAGTTAAAAATCGCCCGTCCTCGCTACCGATGTTTCCGACAGTATCCGTATTACGAAGACCCAGGGCTCCTGCTAGGCTAGGCCGACCAGTATATCGGACCTACTAAGCATAATGACCTGCACATGCAGAAGATGTCGTCCGTCCGCCCGTCCGCCCGTCCGTCCGTCCATTAGGGCTACTTCCTTCAAAAGCTAAAGCCGCTCGATCCCATCCGTAGAGGGGCAACGTTGTCATCGTTGCTGTTCGCATGGCGGCATGACGCCAAAGCTTGCTTGGGTTTTCAGATTTCGTAGTTCAGCTCATGTCAAGGCCATCTCGCAGGGCCGTATCCGTAGACGAAGACTGGTAGGAGAGGCTGGGAAGTGTACGGATACAGCATCAGTAACGGCGACGTGCATGTAGCCCATGCCCTAACACTCCACGGTACACCAAGCAGTGCGTACTCCACGTCAAGGCGCCGCTGCGGGCCCATACCCATCGAGCGACCGCCGACAAGCAATCAGCTTGGGTGGGAGCGGTGGTAAGGTGCGCAGCACGTTAAAGGGGAAATGTGTGATTGTGTCGGCGCCACTGACCAGAACTAGGCCGAATGGGTCCCTCGTCCAAAGGGCTCTATCACCCATAATGTCACCCAATCCAGGAGTCTTCCGGCTTATTAGGGGGAAAGAGAGAGACAATAGCGCCCCCCCAGGACCAGGACGTTGAGGCCATCTTGCGGGAGCGAATGGACAAATCTGAAGGCCAAGGAAGCCGTTTCTGGATGGCAGAAACACTCTACACTAGCATTTTCGGGCGCTCCCCATCCCATATTTCCAACCGTCCGACCTGGGTTACTTTTATTAGTCTGCGTCTGAATCACGCAGCAAAACCCCCTCTCGCCGGGCTGCAGTGTTTATGTGTGTACTATTATGTGTGAGTGCACTTGGTGGTGGTAGCGGTTTCCGGGCCACCCCGTTGACTGCCATCCCATTTCGCCATGCATCCATGCTCTTCCCCAACCACGGGCATGCCACGCCGTCAGGCATCCTCCCTTCCTCGCACGCCCCCCTAGTACACTACCCCTGGATCCTTGACCTAAGCGGGGCCTCGGGCTGGGGTCTAGAGAATTTTCGCAGGGCGGACCAAGAGAAAAGGACATTCACATAGTACGCCTTTGATCACGAACCAGCTACTACTTACCATGTACGTAGAATGGGCAGAGACAGGCACAGGAAGAGACGGATCACGGAACAGGGTGGGCAGGCTGACGCGAATCTTCCTGGGCACCCGAGAGTTCCTGCTACAGCCTAAAGTAGCTGAAAGGAATAAAATGCGAACTTGGTGGCCTGCGGGTGGACTGGCCGTTGAACGACGGATTAGCTCGACTTCGCGTGAAGCTCTGCGTCAAGCCCGCTCCTCCCAGTAGTAACTATACATTGTGTACGTAGTATGTATCCGTATGCGCTGCTTGGTCTCTCCACCAACCTAATAAAAATAGGTAGGCTCTATCCGTACTACATACATGGTATGTACGACAGCGACTGGGTGGGTGTCGAGAAAACAGAAGCAGGCCAGGCCAGACCCAGAGCCAGACCCAGAAGACCCAGAAGACCCAGACCCAGACCTGAGCACGAGAAGAGGAGACACGTCCATCATCCTCCTCCTCCTCCTCCTCCTCCCGACCCCCGGCATCCCCTGCTCCGGCCTGCCTTAGCTACACTACCCTGTTACGCGACCACGGATAGGATATACTCACACTATCCATCCGTACTTACTGGTAGGATCGCCTCCTCCTTTCCACATTCCCACACGTTCGCTCCAACCTCCCGTCGCCTACTTCGCCGACCTTCGTTACCGTTGTCATCATTTGCTGCATATCCCTTCGTGTCGTGCCCACACGTTACCTGGACTCGAGGCTGTTCTCGTTCTTCATATCCTAATATCCCCCATTTCTATCCCACATCCCCCCGTCAGCCGATCGCCCGCCTGCTTAATTGCCTGTTTGTGCGGGCACTTGGCCTAGGCGCAGCTTGTTCTCGTTGCATCCATCCTTTTTTGCGTCTGGATGAAAAAGTTCGAAAGAGATCGTACGGCTTCTGATTTCGCGTCCTGCATTTGAATTGCATCGCATCGCATCGCATCGCACCGCGCAGTATAGACTAATAACACCCTCCGTCGCGGCCACGTCTCGTCTTGTCTCGTCAACTGTTGGAAGCCCATTGCTCCCTAGGGTAAGTCGCGGTTCATTCCTCTCCCCGTCATTCTTCATTCCATGGGCCTCAGCCCTCAGCCCTTCGAACCCAGGCTCGTACATATTTGCGCCGTGTCCCCTCTGGTCGCTCTGCGACGTTGAATCGCGACGCGTGTGTGGGAGAAGCAGATGTTCGTCGCTGAGCCTGTTCCATCGTACAGGCTGTTGGCGGCTACCCTGCCGGAATACCTTCATTCCCCTTTCTTGGGTCCACGGATGGCCACATAGCCATTTTGGTCCGCACTCCCCGCAATATCCTGCCTTACCTCTCACACAGACACGCGCGCAAACACTCACGGGACACTCAAGACACGAGCAGACTTCCCGACGTACGCTCACAGCTGACACTCTGCTGGATTGTTCCGCAACGCAGTAACGCTCCGCCTACCGCTCCGCTGCTGTACAACGCTCCGCTGCGCCCACTGACACGAGCCACAAGCAAAGCCTCTCCGAGTCTCAGCTCTTCTGTCGTCATCCCACATCGGCTGACCCGCCTCGTATCGTATTTTTATTTTATTTTTTGCGGTTCCGTCCAGACGCGAGGCGAGGCCCAAATACCCCCCCGTTCAGGTCTCACGCCTGACGACAGCTTTCGCCTCATCGAATTGCCCGGCGCGTACATGCGCACCGCTTAAATCCCGCCGGGGATCATCGATTTTGCCGTCGCTCCATATGCCTAGGTTTTCTGTCGCTTTCGGCAGGCGGCGATCCACCGTCACCTCAGAAGAGTTCCAAAATGGGCCGATAGCAACGGGGGATCAGCAGCAGCAACAGCAGCAGTCCTCCTTCCGCGTTCTAGAGAGGACTGAGGTCGCAGCTGGGCAGAAATCCTTCGACGGCGGACACCGGCTGCTCAAGGCGTCGACGACAGTCATTCCCAAGCACAACTACGCCGACTTGTCCCTCGAGGACAACATGTTTGCAGACGTGAAGAACAATCGGTATGTGCATCCACACGCTCCTTGGTTCATTCCATTTCAAAACATGCATTCTCGGCCCTTGGAGAAGCAACAAGATTAGGAGGACAGGCGGCGGAGAGCGGCAGATCAGCAGCAGCCCAAATACAGGGAACGGAAGGGGAGAGAAAGAAAAAAAACTTGGCTGGCATGCATTCAATAGCGGCATGTCTCGGACACGGCGGTGAATTTTACTGCTACTCGGGCCCCTCTCTATCCCTTCCCCCTTGTCTGCAATTCATTTCAGGGCCAAGACAAGGATTGTGTCTAACGTCGACTGACTCAGCTTAAGGGGAAGTGGGTCGTCTAATACCACGAAAACAACCTCGACAGACACGTCTTCGCGCCACAGCAACGTCTCGACCACACCGTCTTCGGCTGACCTCGGCGCCCAAGGGGCTCAGGAAGAATGGAGAAATTCGATTAAGAAATCCCACACCGACGTGCAACCCTCCAAGCACAGCTCCGGTGGATTCCTCAGCAAAGCCGGCAGGACCTTTTCATTCGGCGGTCAGAAGAAGAATCAGGCCTCAGTCTCCTCCGTTGACGATCATCCTCTACCTCCGCCGCCTCTGCCTTTCCAGGCCTCGGAGGACGACTCCAGCCGTAGACCGAGAGGCCTCACAGCTTCCACGGCCAGCACAGCTACGCCTCCCAAGCTCAGCGAAGAGGACTTCTCCCTCAACTTTGGAAGTGATTTCGGTAATATGTTCAAGGGTTCCGGGTTTGACAAAAGAGCCAGCCAAATGACGCTTTCCGGGAACGAACAGTCCAGCTTGGGACCTCGGTCCCTGACCACCAACCGAGTCAACCAGCCCCAGCCTTCTCCCATCAAGATTGACAAGTCCATCAAGGTCGAGGCCTCTCCCTATTCGTGGAGCAGCCAGCACTCCAACGACAATCTTCTTCACTCTGGCGGCAACTCCCCGACAGCTGCCGCTACCGCTACCGCTACCGATCGCGCACCCGTACCACCACCAGTACCTCGTCACGGCTCACCCCTGGCCTTTCGAAACAACGTGCCGTCGGACATCATCGAGGACGAAGATGCCAACCTCCTGAAGGACTCTCTGGCAGCCAGCCGCTTCCTCGGCAATGCGAATCCGTCCAACAACCCGTCCTCCCCCGGCAGGTTTCGCAGAAACGAAGACACCTTCTCGACCGGCTGGGACGCGGTAGACGGTAAAAAGGAGGAGGAGAACATGTTCGACAACACCACCCCTCAGCCAGCGAAGCATGCGAACCGCTACAATCCCAGCAGTACCGCGAGTCCACCCCGAAACAAGGTAATGACGCCCGCGGAGTTCGAAAAGTATCGCCGGGACAAAGAACGTCGGGACAGCGCTAGCGAGACGGCGAAGGCGTCAAACGGAAGCCGGGACGACGACGAAGACCAGTACGAAGACGACGAAGATGATATGGAAAAGGCGAAGCAGGCTGCCAAGCAGCGCAGGAAGCAAGAAGCCCACATGGCCGTGTATCGACAACAGATGATGAAGGTAACGGGCGAAACACCGGGTCTTCCCTCTGAGCACGCCTCGCGGCCTAGCTTGTCCATGTCGCTCAGCACGCCCAACCTCGCCGTCCCTCCTGGCCCCATGACTGGCAGGTCTGACGGATCTGAAGAGGAGGATGAAGAAGTCCCGTTGGCTATCCTTGCCGCGCACGGCTTCCCCAATAAGAACAAGCCCCCTACCCGCCTCATGAACATGGCATCGAATCCCGACTTGCGGTCCTCCGTTCACTCACAGCCCTCTCAGCCGGCCCGGCCGGGGTCAAGCATGGGCGAGGGTACCGGCCCTCGAGGAACTAGTGGCGGCCATCTCCCTGCGTTCGCCCGGAAGCTGCCGCAGGACCCCTTTTTGGGGGCCGGTCTCATCAATGCCCCTCCTCGAGAGTCCTTGACTTTCGGTGGTGGCTCGCCCGCTCCTGGTGCCCCGCCGCCTGCTGTTCCTATGGGCGGCCTCGTCGGCGTCATTGCCAGCGAGGAGCGATCCCGGGCGATGCGCAGAGGAAGTCCCAACATTGAGGCGCAAAACATGAATCCTTTCACTGGCGCACCGGTCGATCCTACTGCGGGAATCCCGCCCCAGATGATGTACAGCAACATGAACGGCATGAACGGCGGCATGGGCGGAATGGGTGGAATGGGGGGTATGGGCGGCATGCCTCACATGCAGCAAATGCCTCAAATGCCCCAGATGATGCCCCAGATGATGCTCACTCCAGGAGACCAGGCTCAGATCCAGATGACCCAGCAGATGCAACAGTTTATGCAGATGCAGATGCAGTTCATGCACATGATGGCTACTCCGAACCAGAATATGAACGGTATGGCTAGACCTATGAGTCATGTCGCCACTCCGTCGATTCTCGACAGCCAACGCCAGTCATTCTTTGGTGGCGATTCGATGTTGGAGCCCCCTCGACTCGACCCGCGAACGAGAACCATGAGTATGGTGCAACCCAGCTCCGCGTCGTGGATCCAGCCTGGAGGTGGCTACACCCCGTCCATCCATGGAGGGATGGGCGGAGGCGTCGGATACGCCCCCAGCATCCACGCCCAAGGCGCAGGGTATGCCCCCTCGATCGCACCCTCGGAGCGCAGCAACGTGGGCTTACCAGGGCGTTACAGACCAGTGACGCATGCTCCGCAACCCCTGGACTCGGGCCGCCGAATGTCGGTTATGTCGGGCGCCGCGGGCTGGGACGAGCCGCCCAAGGTCATGCAGCAGGGCAGCAAGGCGGTACCCAGTAAGTCAGGCAACAACTCGGATGACGATGACGAGGAGGGCTGGGCTGCGATGAAGGCGAAGAAGGAGAAGAAGCGGTCGTTGTGGAAGACGAAAAAGAGCATTGGTAGCGAGATTGGGGCCTTCATTTCGTGAAGGGACAGGGAGACATGAAGTGGGCGAGTTGAAAGTCGGACAAAAAAAAAAAGGTGGGCGCAAGCAAGTTCCTTGGAGGATGGGAAAGAAGGAAGAGTGGATGAAGAACGACAAACACACTACACAACACGTTTGTGGTGCTGTGTCTTTTTCTTTCCGTTTTCTTTCTCTATCTTGATTCTCGTGGCATTTAAAGGGGGGATTTGTGAGCCACTCGATTACCACCACCCACCCAACCTGTGTATACTTTTTTGATTTGGCCGGAGAATAGTACAGGGGCGTCGTTACGGAAGTTTGAGAGCAGATGGACCGGTTTAGGTTGGACTAGTGAAAGTTATGATAGACAGCTCTTGGTTCAATAATGTACTAATGTGGGAGAAACTGTGAGCAGAGATCTAATAAGAATCACAACAATAGCCTTGTTCTACCTAAGTGAGTAGACAAATAGGCTGGTTTATGACATGCCTCCCTCCTCCCTCACGCCACCTCTAGTCATTGAGCTACATGGATAGCATTGGGGCGACTGGGACTTCTGTCCCGTTGGAGAGGTGTCCCTGGGTCAATTTCTATCCATCGTGAAACCCTTATTTGTTTTCTTTCACCTCGCTCTAATCCGCACACCTTCAACAGTTTTCCCCAGACCTTTTGAGACATATAGTCCAAGTGGTAGGCGTTCTTCAACTACCAGAACCCGCCGAAAAAGGATCACTCAATCTTGCCTGCAGCCCAGGCCTTGCGCTTGACGCCCAGTTCAACGGCAGCCAGCCCCCAATCCTCTCCATGATTGTGACCGCCTGAGGTGATCCCTGCGCGGGCCTGGGCCTGTTCGTCCGTCAGGACCGTCAGGACACCGAAGATTACGGGAACACCTGTGTCAAGTTGGACGCGCATGAGTCCGTGAGATACGGCATCCGCAATGTACTCGAAGTGCATAGTCTCGCCCTTGATAAGGACCCCCACAGCAATGATGGCGTCGAAGGGGCCGCCCGAGGACTCGGTGGGGAGGGATGTCAGGTCCGTAGTCGACGAGCCGAGGAGGTCCCCAGCGGAAGAGCCAGAACCAGCTTGCGCGGATTGAACTTGGGATGCGGAGAAGAGTCTGGGGAGAACATCGCATCAGCTTCTAGCCCTCGTATGGGGCGCCAGAGACGCAAGGGCCTGTTTGCACGCTCCCTGACTTACCTCTGGACCGCGAATGGCAACTCCCAGGATCCCGGAACGGACTGCACGACAATGTTTGACTCCTTGACGCCGCAGGCGAGCAGCTTCTCCTTGGCGCCGTTAACGAGGGGCTCGATGATGGTCGCGTTCCAGCGGGCGTGGACGATGCCGATGCGCAGGCCGGTACCGTCGTGCTCCTGCGGGGTGGGTCCCTTGATGCCGGACATTTTGGATGGTCTGTGTAGATTCCGAGGGCCAGAAGTGCGTTCGGGTATGCAATGGAGAGTGCCGTGCCGGTCTCGTGTGCGAGGTGGTCGAAGTGTGCGATGGAAGCAAGCAACGCAGCTTCTTAGCGGGGTGGACGTTGTGGAAGGGAGGGGTGGTAGCCGGAGGCCGGAGTGTGTGATCTACCACTTGGCTGCTTACATACTTTTGGCATTGGTGATTGCAGTACCTAACCACTGGTCTGGGAACGCAGCCCTGAATGCGAGTGTGGACGGAACACTGACCTGGCGATGCGGGGCTACCTAGCTACCTACCCAACTAGCTACCTACCTTGGGTAAGTAGGTGGGTGCAGGTACACTACAGTGCGGTTTTGAGAAATATTGTGTACCAGTTCCTATTGCGTGCCGCGCTGGGCTGGCGAATGTGAAGTGTGAGGCTGCCCGGGCTGCGGGGTCAGGCTGTCGGGTCCATGGATCTTGCTGTGAACCCTGCAGGCGGGGGCTGAAGCTGGTGGCAGGTGCAGTCCATATGTAGGTATGTGGGTGGGAAGCTCCTGACCAGGATCTACAGAGAAGACGCTGGAGGGAAAGACCAACTGGCGATCTGTGGCTTGTGGCTTTCAGACTCATCAAACGGCTGCGCAAGCACACTCCTCCTTTTCTTTCCGCATCCTCCATCTCGTCACCACTCGGCCCTTGTCTCTTGGTGGCTGATCATGCTCCCATTTCCATCGGTTAGAACCTCATAGGCACCCCGTGTCACATCATGCCTATCAAGCAGTTGCCTCAGTGCACCATTCGCCAACTCGGCTCTTCTACGGCCATCTTGTCTCCTGTATCTCTCGTCAAAGAGCTTGTTGAAAATTCCATCGACGCCGAAGCCTCTAGTATCGAAATCATCATCTCGCCCAATGTAGTAGACAAGATCCAAGTACGTGACAATGGCAAAGGCATTAGCCCCGGGGACTATGACGCCCTAGGACGCCGGGCCCATACCAGCAAGCTCCGCACTTTCGAGGAACTTCAATGCCGAGGCGGCCGCACGCTGGGCTTCCGCGGCGATGCCTTGGCAAGTGCGAACACTCTCTCCGTGCTCACGATCACTACGAGAACGGATGAGGACCTGGTTGCAAATCAGCTCACTCTTAACCCCAGTGGAGGGGGTCTCTCTACTCGAAAACCTGTATCGGCACCGGTTGGTACAACGATCGATGCGACTGACCTCTTTTCTGGGTTCCCGGTTCGTAAGAAGCACACAATCAGTCAATCAAAGAAATTTCTCCGAGATATAAACGATCTACTGTCCAGTTACGCCCTGACCAGGCCACGCATCAGACTTTCCTTCAAGGTCGCGAAACACAGGCATTTCTCGTGGTCTTACGCTCCCGGCGGAGGAGCTGACGTCAAGCATGCAGCCCTGCAAGTTTTCGGAAAGAAACTGGTTTCGCAGTGCGTCTAGGAGACTTACGACGGAACCATTCGCAACGGCGGGACGGCATTAGAAAGACCAGATACGCCGGCCTCGGGATTTCTTCTCGAAGCCTTCGTGCCCAGCGCAGATGCAGATCCGAGCATGATAGAACGAAAGGGATACTTCATCTCGGTCGACTCTCGCCCGATGTCTGCCACCAGAGGGACCATGAAGGAGCTCGTGGATATCTACAAGGCATATCTACGGGACTGCCTCGCTGCGAAAGCTTCGCAAAGGGGCCTGAAGACTCCTTTCATCAGACTCAACATCCAATGCAGTCCCGGAAGCTACGATCCGAACGTCGTCGCCTCCAAAGACGAAGTTCTCTTTGCGAACGAATCAATATTGTTGCGTCTGTTTGAAGAGATGTGCAAGAAGTTGTATCATCCCCCAGAAAAGCAAGCGCATGACGTTACGCGAAACGGGAACCCTGATCAGGCATCTAGTGGAGATGGCCGAGTCGACTTTGTTCAGGATAAAGATGAGGAAGAAACCATGGGCGCCGCGGTGCGGGAACGTGACTTAGAAGACCACAGGGTTGACGGGATCGAGTTCCGCGAACCTGGCGCGCCCAATGACCACGAGCAAATCGCCACCCTTCCACCAGGCAGGACCCGTTTGTCCTGCCATTCTATTCTGGCCGGTATCGAAAGCCAGCCTGCACCAGCGGTCTTCCGGTCAGCGTCCGCTGAAGGCGTGAATGCCGAAGGCGAGGATGCCGAAAGCGCCAAAGAGCACGATTCAGACGAGGCGTCATCGCAAGGCATTCGGGGGATGGACAGCGTTGATTCGTTTCTCCGGCAGGTCGAGGTCACTGCGCCAACTCGATGCCTCTTGCGCACCACCTGGGAAGTGGACATGACAAGAAGCAAGACCGCAAGCCCGACTGGGGATTCAGAGACGGTTCTGCTGCATCCTGTGTCAAATCATATAGCCGAGTTTCTGAGCAGGCAGAGAGCCGAGCAAAATCAGCGCAACCAGCCGAACCCCTGGTCAATAGCCAAGAAAGCCGCTGGCAGGCGCGGCGGCGAAGGCTTAGGCGATTCAATCAATATGGAGCAGCATCACGACCACATGGCCGCTGCACCTTCTAGCGAGCCAGCACATGCTCCAGGTGCCGAAGGCTTTACTCATCAGATGCCCATCGGTTCGATGTGCGAGACCTCCGAAGGTCAACGTTCTGTTGAAATAGTGCCATCTCTGGTATTACAGGAGTGTACACCGCAAATAGATGACGGAGATGGACCAAATGAAATCGAAACGGGGGCCTCCCGCCGTCCAGCTGGCCAAAATGAATGCTTCCAAGAAACGAGACACCAAGGAGGCTCAGGGACATCAAGAGATGAGGACCAAATCCGACAGTTTGGTGAGCCACACGACCCTGATGACCTACCAACTGACGGCGTGGTACGATCGAGTGAGTTTCGAAACGCACACGCCCGAAGGCGATGGAGCTTTGATCAGTCTGGTAGAGACAGCCTCTTTGGAACACCGCCGCCGTCGAGTCCTCTGCACAAGCCCTTCCGTGTCCCCGCGCGAGCTGGTCCCGTTCAAACACGCCGTGGAAGATTCTCTCGCACTTCTCGGGAGGATGCGACGAGGCGGAATGTCAGGCAGAGTGGATTGACCCAAAGCAAGCTTATTCTTGATGCCAGAAAGAGTCTCGACCCGGTCATTGCCCACGACGCAGAGAGAGTTTGCAACCCGTCAACATATAGAGAACTCGATGAGGCGAACGGCGAATTCAGCATGATAGAGCAAACTCCGTGTCGGCATCGAAATGCCAGTCCAAGCCCGACCGAGCGGCAGATGGATGTGGCCCTCGAAAGACTAAATACGCTCCGTCCAAGGGCAATGGGGAGCCGCCCAGGAGAAGATGATCAGCGTCTAGGGAATCTCGAAGAAGGGGTTGAGAAGCGTGGCAGATCCATGGATCGCAAGCTAACTGCAGCGTTCAACATGCCCGCAGGAACGAGTGAGAGGAGTAGATTGGCCTCCAAATCCAGTCGAGGAAGCAAGACTCACAAACGAACGATATCCGGAATGCTACCGCTCGAGATGCCTGGCATTGAGACTAACCTACAGTTTCAGCTACTGCAAATAGACCCGAGTGACATCGAGAACCAAGCAAAGATCATATCATACTATGATACGTACATAACACAGGGCCTGCAGGAGCCAGGATTCGCGCTAGAGCCTGCCGAGGCGGACGACGTAAACAGTCAGCTACAGGAAGTAGTGGAAAATTGGGCATCTAAGAAGTACAGCGTAGATCTGGACCTTCGGATAAACATTGCTGAGATACTTGAGAAAGGAGACTTGAGCATCATTTGCTAATTGCGATATGGGCGGACGCTGGTGTACGATGTATCTCTAGTCGATGGTCTGTGGCCCAACTGAACTCCTGGGGTATAGGCCGACAGTAGCTGCACCTTCAAGAATATTGCACACAAATTCTACATTAGAAACAACTTGTCCTCATTTGCACCCCAAGTACTAAGATAGCTAGTTAATGGATCGTGAGAAATGCGTTGTCTACTTTGCCTGCCTCTTGTCACTTCTTCTCCTACGTAGGGTTGTGTTTTTCTTTCCTCACTCGGTAACGGATCTCAAAACAACCATCCGCTCAAATCCACCACATTAAAGACCCCCGTTTCCCTCTTCTCTTGCAATAAACCAACCATTTTAGACGACTATTTATTGCGTACCTACTCCGTAGTAAGATATGTCTCTAGGTTAGTCTTGAGTCATCGCTACGTCGCTCAGGAATTCTTTCCGGAATGACGGAGGAGACCGGGGCAGGCGGAGGAGAAAGCAACGGCTGAGGATTAGTGGGTAAGCAGGTTATTAGTAGTTGTCGTGCAGTGCGCGCGTTATCTGCAGTCGTGTCGGTCGGGGATGCATGATGCTGAAAATAGCAGACCAGTGACAATCCCCTGATTGGCATGGGGACTGGCTCGTGCTGAACGGAGTTCGTATTGAGGACATGAAGGAATCTGGGTCTCATTTGTCCTCATGTGGCGGGTGGTGGGCAGACAAAGGGAACAGGGCGGTGATTGGGCAGGCCACAATTGATTTGCAGCTTTTGAACTGACAGTGGAGGACTTCTCCAGGGAGATACCGGCGGTGAACAGGAGCCGTATTTCGCTGGCTGACGCTTGTTTGCCGTTTCTTTACAAGTTGGCAAGGCTACATTCATGATCTACATCCTACGGTGGGGGAGATGCCAAGTACTAAAAGGTATTAGGGGTTAGTTAAAGATCCCTGTCAGGTTCACCCTCCAATACATCCCTATGACGCACTAAATTACAGTACATGTTCCATCCTATTCTTTTGGTATCCAGCCCAGCACAAAGTCAGAATATGGTATGCCCACCATTCGCATCAATCACTGCCTGACATCTCTCTCCCATACTCCGTAGAAGCTGCCCACAATACTCC
>WIGO01000056.1:0-188607 GCA_014235945.1 Colletotrichum plurivorum
CTTCCTGGCATCCTAGGCGCTCTGCGTGTGCATCGCTTCCAGCGCCCCTGGCCTACCACCCTTTTTGACAACAACAAACCCCCCATCCAACCCACCAACACCTCCCGCTGCACTAAAAGCGGGCTCCCTCACAAAACGCCTCAACACAACATGGTCTGGTGGTGTAGTTGGTTATCACGTCAGTCTAACAGCTTTCGAAGGAGCCTCTCTCGCCTCGATACTGAGCACACTGAAGGTCTCCGGTTCAAGTCCGGGCTAGATCATACTATCTCATCCCTTGGGCGAATGGTTTAGTGGTATAATACTCGCTTAGCATGTGAGTGGTCCAGGGTTCGATTCCCTGTTCGTCCAATCTTTTGCTGCCCAGATGCCTGGAACGATTCCTTTTTGTTCTGCGAGGTTGTGGAAGCTGTTGTGTGACCTGTTGTGTTGTTTCCTGGCTGTGTGTGTGGGTTGAGGGTTGAGGGCTGGGGGCGGTGACTGGAGTCAAAGAAAGGCCGGTGGGCGACGACTTGCAAAGTGCAACACAGAGGCCAAACACCAAATGGAGGCAAGGGAACAGTAAAAATACATTTCTTCGTTCATTCGTTACCTCTGCTCGCAGGGGGTATCATAATATCGCCCGGAAAGGGCTTCCGCATGAGAGGGGAATTTCAATCAGCTATATCAACCCGCATGGACGCCTCACCAGGCACCCTTGGTCTGGTTGTCCGGGTCCACCTCGAATCCCTTGATGCTCTCCTGCCAGTTCTGCCAGTTGAAGTCGTCCAGGGTGTCCATGTTGACGTCCATGGCGTCCAGGGGCACGTCGTCGAACCGGTTGTTGATGGACGTGAACGGGTCGGACCACAGCCACGGCGGCTGGTTGTCGCTGACGGACGACGCGCCTTGGGGTTGAGACGTCGCCGCGATGGCCAGCTGCTTTTGTCGTCGCTCCGCCTCGGTTGCCTGGTTGTTGTCGACCAACGCAAGCGACGGAACAGGTGGTGACAGCATCGGCTCCGAAGCCGTAGGGACCTGCGCGGCACTGGGAGGAAACAGCGTGTTGTTGGGGTCTGCGGCCATCGACTGCGCCGCCGGGTAGATGTACTCCCACATCTGGCTCGACGTGAAGCCCCGCGCCATCATCAGCGTGTCGATGAATTCCGGCTCCCTCGGCGGCATCCTCGGCGGCACCGTCTGCTGCTGGAAAGCCTGGGGGTTCTGCGTCGGCGTTGACGTTGAGGCAGGCTGAGGTGCAGCCGCGTCTGCAGCCTTTTTGGGCGGCTGGGGCAACGGGCTGGAGCCGTCTGTCCGCACGAGATGCCGCCAGCGCGCGCGGGTTTGCGCGTGCGTCTTTTCCATTCCAGGCACAGGGCCGAGCCTGGCCATGATGCGATACATGCGGTCGTCAACGTCCAGCTGGCGTGCCGCCTCGGGATCTGACCTGAGTCGGGCAATCTCGGCCTCGCGGTGCTTGGTAGCCTTTGCGCTGAGCTTACGCAGCGGCATCCATACGGCCATGTGGTCTGCCATCCTCGCTATCTCGGACGGATCCCTGTCGAATCGCATCGTGTTGTTGACCGCCTCCCACCCACGCTCTGACGTCGCCGACCAGGGCCGCCGCCCGGCCTCCATCAGAATGTACGCGATGGCATGCCACTGCCTGTACGTCTGGAAGAGCCACCTCCATTGCTTGCAGCGGGGGTCGGTGTTGAGAATATAGTTGTACTCGACGACCTCGATCGCCGAGAGGAAGAGCCTATCGCGAATCTCGCCCGAAAGCTCGTGTCCGTTGCCGGGAAACAGCATCTGCTGGTATATTACAAGGGCCATCTTGGCCATGATGACGCGGGCGATCATGGCAGCCATCCAGAACAGGGGATCGTCGTCGGTAAAGCAGTGCTTAAGGAACTTCTCCTCGACCCGGTCGTACACTTCGATCAGCATTCGTTCGCGCTCCGCTACACTCGAGGAAGCGTCTCTTGGGCACACGCCGGCCATGGCCGAGCCCACTGTATGCAGCCGTCTCGACAGGGCGCAAATCTCGTATCGTACCAGTGCCACGGCACAGTCCGTCCGTCCTTGTCGGGGGGTGGGAGGCTCGACCATGCCTGGCTCGATATCGGAGTCGTTAACATTTGATGGCAGCTCCGTGTCGAAGGAGCGGTCGATGATGGTGAGATCGCTGCCCAGTTCTTCGGCAGACCTAAGGTCCAGCGTGCAAATGGCCCACCACAGCCGCCGTCTCATTTCCGTCTCGAACGGTGGAAGATTGAAGTTGGTTCCGTCGCGGTGGATGCCCAAGCCTTGCGCGATACGGATTGCCAGTCCCGTGAGCGTCCAGCAAAATCTCGTTTCGTCTTGTCGCCGGACGAGCGTCAGGAACATCACAAATGCCTGCAGAACGACCATTTCGGAGGTGTTCAGGAAGTTGGCCTTTGCTAGAGCTTGTTCGAGAGCGAAGCGGTACTGGGACAGCATTTCCTCCTTCTTGGACCCGAAGTTCTTCTCGACCTGTGGACACTGTCAGCCAACGTCTCCTCGCCCCGGAAGGGCGACATACCTCCTCGTCTTCCATCGAGGTAATGGCGGCATAGTAGATGGAGAACAACAAGGCCTCGTTGCCAGGGCTGAGGGTGTCAAAGTTGCGTCGCATATCCCTAATAAGCTTCTCCATCGTCGGTATGTGGAGGATTTTGAGCAGCGGCTCTACGTTCTCCTGGTATATCTGCCACATGAAGGGTATTTGCGACGGCAGGGGATGCAGCTTGCGGAGGTCGACATCCGAGGAGCGGTAGCCCAGGATGAAGGCATGGTGGTCGATCGAAGCATCGGCGGCGTGCGTCGGGGAGTGGTCGGGTGTTATTTCGTCTTCGGACTCGTCGGACTCGTCGTCGAGACTGTGGACATGCCCTCGGATTTCGTCAAGCTGCGTGTTCCCATGTCAGCGCTGCAACAAGGTGCTGGAACCGGACGGCTTACCTCGTCGTTGAGTTTGGACCAGAATGCGCTGCTCACATATCGACTCGTTTTGCCGTTATCATGCAGCACCAGCCTGCCGAACTGCTTGTTAATGCTCGTCTGCTTGAGCTGCGGCGGCCTTCTGGATCCCTCTTCCAGGGAGTCTTTCGGCTCCGCGGTGCCAGCCTCATTCGCTTCGATCCAGCGCGAGCCCGGCTGCTTCTCCAAAGATAGGTCGGTGTTCAGGGTCTCGGGGGAGTTCCCGGTGCTCGACTTCTGGCCGCCGCTAGTGCTCCCGACGCCACTCTCGACCTCGATCTGGCCGCTCAGCTCCTCAACGATGCCCTCGAGCTTGCGCAGACGCTTCATCAGCTCGACCTCGCGCTCGCTCGAGTTCTTGGGCGGCGCGTTGGGGTCCTTCGGTCTCGGACGTCGGGGGGCGCGGCCGGGGGCGGGGAAGATGCACTGGATGACGGCGCGGCGACAGTTGCTGCAAGGCATTAGCTTGTCGCAGCGGACCTTTCTCCGGCGGCATGTGACGCAGCTCCGCGGGTTAAGAGCGGGCACGCCGCTGGCCGTCATGGCGACGGGCTGGTCGGGGGGAATAGACGTCGCGCCATGGCGGCTGAGGGCGGGGAAGTCGTGAGCTGCGGTCGGCGATGGTGGTTGGTGGTGGGGGTTGTCGATGTTCATTGCAAGCGCCGGCGTCTCGGGGCCCGAATGTTGACTTGTTGGCGAGAAGTCCATGTTGGACAAGGTGGAGAATGGCGATCGACCAGGCGAAGAGAGAGTGAGAGAGGAGATCGCGAAGGATTGGATTGGATTCGAGGGGTTCGACCCGAGAAGTGACACACACAAGCCTTAGCTTCGGGCTTGCGCTGACAAATGAGACGGATTAATCCTGCGACGCTGCCTCGCTCTTGGCTTGTTACCCTCCCAGAGACATGAGTCGCTGTTCCAACAGGCCAGTCTATGACATGTCCAAGAAAAAGGAGCCTACTTAGAAGCAAGTGAAGAATTTGAAGCGTCGAGGGGTTGTAGTAGTCAGGATTTTAGCAGTGGAGGAGGGACACTGGACCCGGTTGCGGTTGGTGACGGTAAAAAGAGCCATGGAAATACAGCGCATCAAAGTGGGGGGGAAGGAACGGCGGGAGCGGGAGCAGGAGCCGTCAGAGTCACTCGCAGTCGTGGTCCCGTCGCACCTGCCTACGTGCGCAAAAAAAGAATGCCAGTGCTTCTTTCTCAATTGGGATTAGAGTGGGTCCTATAATCGCCGGTCGGAGCCTCACTCGATCGGCCGGCTATAATTGCGTTGCTTCCCATTGGTCCACAACGCCGAGCGGGGCCGCACACCGAGTGGACCCTGACCCGAAGCCTGGATTTGTCCTCGGTGAGTACTCGGTGAGCCGGTTCCTACCTCCGAGGTCGTCGGCAGCACCAACATCTTCCCGGTGGTGCGCAACAGACTCGGATGACTTCGTATTTGATTGATAATCGTCGACACTTTCTCTCGGTTTTCCCCCCGTCATGTCACAGATATCTCCCCGGTACCGGCTACAGAACTTGAGACGAATTTCGTCATCCAATGCCCCGTGCCTTGTCAAATCCGATATCTCCGAGCAGCCTCCTGGATTCTGAGACCTGCCCAGCCGAGCCTAGACCTCGGGCAAGGTTCGCAACGGTCAGTGTGACTTTACGTGTGACGCATACCCAACCTAAACCTGCATGTCTAGCTCGTCCAACGATGGACTTCAGCAACTTAGACTCTCGATACCCGTCGTCGACCGAACTACAGGTTCTCTGATACCGGTGCTCAGAGTACACCGCGTAGTCATGCTTACGACCCACCTTTGAACTTTCGTCCGAATTATGTAGCAGCTTTCGATGATGCTGCTGGTCTTGATTCAGTTTCCCATCGTCTCGGGTTCGTGGCCTGGGAGCCCTGGTCTTGGGAACGTGCTACCCCGCTTCCGTGGTAGGCAGAGGCGAAACACATGCTTAAACGGGGTGGCATTGGCAAGGCGTGCCGAGTGACATTCATTCCGCCGTCTGACAGGGAAGACCGTTCAATGTTGGTAGTATCGAGCTTTTCCACGGCGATATCTCCGTCGCATTCCTTGACCTTAGTCGGGTCGCTCCGATGTTGGTGTGCCTTGCCCAGATTATATGTCAAAGGTTTCGAGGCCATCGTGTGACTACGTTTAAGAATGGCTATGCTAGTGCAAATGGTATAAGACGACTACCTCGGGTTGATTAGCCTCAGTAGCGAAATCTTGTCGTCCCGGTCGAGTGGGATTTCCCTCCCATTCATAAGCACTCAAAACACACACAACCTGTGAGTTAACCAGCCTAGCACTACACAGAACGTAGGGCCGAAGGTAATCAGCCAAGAACTAAAGACTTCATAACCTGCTACTAGTGTCTAAAGGGGTGGTATCACATCGGGCTTAAGCTTAGTCTATGTTGAGTTTCGCAGCCCAGAGTTTAATCCCATGGTGTTTAGAACTAACCGCTTTCGACAGCTCGTATATTAAACGGCATTACCAAGAATGTAAATGGATCTATTTAGCGGTTTCTTCCTAGCAATTTGCGTTGACACTGGAGACATTGCGCGTTCACGAATAGAGCAACTAGCATTAAACTCCATCTAGTCGGAAAGGCGTGCTCATGACATAGATCTCAGTGAGCGACATGAAACTCGTACTTGTCATCCAGCAAAAAGTGTCGATAAGGGAAGTTTCCGATTCAAATAATGCTAATCTTCAACAGTATGTACCACACAACTAGGTAGCCAACCAGTATCCTGCCACCACCTACCAAATATTACAACAATTCGTAACACAACACCGGTTCAGTATCCCAAGATGATTCGTCCTGGATCCCATGCATGATTGCATCATCCCTCCGGATTCCATCACCATGACAGAACCCTCACATGTCACTTCCATGTTCCTCAAGCAGAGACCTTCGCCGGAGCAGCAGCAGGGACTTTCGGCTGGGAGCTCATGCTCTCAACGTACCCCCTCTGCATCAACACCTTCTCATCCTCCCCAGCCTCGAACCTCCTCAAAAACTCCTCCGGATCGAACGGCGGACCCCTCGGGTCGCGCCCAAACTCCAAGCTCTCCATGAACTTGATCGCGTCCTCGGGCTTCTCGAACGCGTCCACCTGCGTCTCGATCTTGTTCCCGTCCGGGTCGCGGTAGTACATGCTCGTCGACATGCCGTGGTTGACGCAGTACGCCGGCTCGATGCCCAGCTCCTTGCGCGCGCGGTAGTTTTGGAGGAGCTCGCCCAGCGACGAGAACGCCAGCGCGAAGTGGTCCATCCCGCACGCGTTGTCCGGCCGGGGGGTCGCGGTCGGGTCGTTGAGGATCGCGAGCCGGTGGTGCTCGTGGTCCCACGTCAGGAAGGTGATGAGGCTGCTCGTGTGGACAACGCGCGCGCTGAGGAACCTTTTGTAGAAGTCGACGAGGCGCTCCGGGTTGTTGCTGCGGAGGACCAGGTGTGCCAGCTCCGAGGGCCTGCCGACGCCGCTGCCTGTCTTGAAAGCCATGATGCCAAGTTTCTGTGAGAGGGGGGGTTGATTGCTCTCTGACAAGATTAGAGTAAGTGTCAGAACGGCACTCTGAAGAAGTGTAAGTTGACGTTCAGTGAACTGGCGGAGACTGGTGCGGGGGATATGGGATATATACGTGCTACAACGTACAACGCGTGGCGTCCGACTAATCGGACTGCGTTGTCCTCCCTTGCAGCCCCAAGACGACGCGGCGAGACGCCGAACATCTTGTTTCTCCCGCGCGCCGCTTAAATTTCCTCTGTAGATCTCCGACAACATGCACCGGCTGTGCGAAGAACCGAGCCGGACGTCCGCACAAACACATGACACGCACGTGCCTGAAGGGGACGCGAGCTGGTCCATCGCGGGGGAGTAGTGACGCACTGGGCGCCCGTAGCTTTTTTCACCGCCTCCCCAACCGTGTCCAATCACCCTAAGCCCTGTGCTACGTTGCTAGTTTCCCAGCTGCTGCTGTGACTCGTGGGCGTGTTTCCTCCCCAGTTGGATGCTGGGATGTTTTGGGTTTGTAAAACTTGAGACGGCATGACCGAGCTCCTTCGCCATCTCGGTGGTTTGCAGGATCGCGAAGCCCGAGTGTCCGTGTTTTAACCCGACTGATATAGTATCGATGTTCGTCTTCCGCCGTATTTACAACGACGGCATTCGGGCGTGGATAGAACGAGTTGTGCCAGCCTTCGCCCGGTCGGAGAGTTTGACGACACCGATCAGTTGCGACATTCTCTTGTTTGTCAGCGCCAACTACTGGCGGACGTCTCGTTTCCGTCTATCTTCTGGTCCTACTTCTGTATGGATTGAAGGAGTGCCGTATGTCGGAGAAACCAGCAGGAGATACCGGGCTTACAGGACCAGTGGATGTCACAATCTGATCTTTGCGTAGGCTCGACATCGCTTACCTAGAGTGAGGCAGATTGTCTATTATCAGGAAGGGCAACAGTACGATGATGAGTGACTCTGCTGGACCAGAGTTTCCCCATGGCGTATGTCATAGTAGACAGAACTTAGTGAAGTCTAAACGCACGTTCATGCTCGGCCTCGGTGTGAAAGGATCGCCGTTGACCGTCGACACCGGGTAGGACGCCTTACAACACGTCAGTTTGTCTCACGGCGAGATGGAAGATCTCTGAGTTACACCGAAGCACAAGGCAGTCTTTCCAGACATTAATGGGACTTGCCTTCACCTCTTCGTATGCAGCATCCCGGACCAAGCACGCCTGGGACGAGACAAGACAGCTAAACTTCTCACGAAAGTGGGTTCACCAGAGCCTTGCTGTTTCCTGGCAAGCTTCATTTCGATCCAAACGTTTTCTATGGCGAGAAGGGCGGCATATCCCGCTCAATGATCATATCATGGCCCTGCAGTAGGATCTACCATCGACAGCGACAAGCCGAGTTCGAGTGGCACTTATCAGCTGCATAGGGTATTCGATGGCTTGGCAAACAGACGTTTTTCCTGGAAACCGCACGCCGATGACCAAGGTCTCGTTATAAACAACTTCAAGTAGACATTTCGAAGCAGTTAGAATTCGGCACAGCGGTGCGACTGACGCAAAGCTAATCTATACTCAACGTGCCGTCAGTGTTATGTCAAAATGAAAATGGATGCTATCTATGATTTTTGCCGAACACCTGAGAACAGTCGTCAACAGTGAGCAGGGAAGTAATCACTTGGAGGACTTATCAGCGACTCAGTAGAACACCGCCAAACCATTCGATCATGCCTTAAATCCACAACCCTATATACGTGAAGCAGTGTTCAATCGTTTGGTCCAGGGTTTCGGCGAGCATTGAAAACAACACACAAATGGAGTTTCGGTGTTTTAGTTTGATCTCTATTCCAGCAGTTAAACCAAACCCAGCCCCTAGAGAACTTCCGGCAGAAGCAAACCGGCCTACACCATCGGTTACTGTACCCTCTCCACTTTTGAGCGAAAAAGGCAATCCGTATTCCGGCCAGTCTTGGTTAGTCACCCGTTATGTTGCTGGGAGTCTGGGACTCTCGGGGCACACAGTCGAAGGATCTGGGAAATTAAAGCTTACTGCAGTGCGTGACTCAACCAGAGTAACCAGTGGAGGGCCAAAGTTCCTCCCGCGTGGCTATGGGGATGGCATGGGCCGCTGCAGGAGATGGTGGTGTGTTCACCAGAGAACGGATACGTCGGGCTCACGCCGAAGACTGTGTGGTCAGTCAACCTTGACTCTCGACGCAGAACAACGCGGCGGCGACGTGTATTTATCTCAGGTTCACTTATCGAATTTCAGCATCAGTCCGCCGCCGCCGATCTCACTCGAGCCAGGCACATCACAGCAGTAGGTAATCCAGATTCCCGCTAATCGGCATTCGCACACCAATCCGATATACTACATGTACAGAACTGCTGAGGGCCGCAAACCTGCGCGAGATCCCATGGGTCGGTCCATGGAGAAGAACTTTGGTCCAAGGTCGGCAGACATCTGCAGCCCGGCGTCACGGCCGTCTGGTCAACCGAGATTTTCACAATCTGTCGCAGACCAGGGTGGTAATCCTTCTGCCTAGAAGGGGCCTGGCGCTGGGTTGGGGGACCCAGTTGCACCGCAACGTCGAAGTCCGTAAATTCCGCAAAAGAGACTGGCATCACGCTTCGGCGGAGCCTGGTCTGAATGTCATCATTTCTCCCGCCCCCTCGAGTCGGAGAAGAGTCCCGAACCGCTCGTGCGCGATCAGGCTGCCGCATTTTATCTGGTCTCATGACGACAGGCATCGAGTCGGTGGGCTCTCTCTGCCAGGTGCAGACATCCGATACGGATAAGAACCCTGCACGATCGAGTGCTCAGCCCTGGAAACTTAGAAATCCGACCGGCTGGTATCGTGAGAGAAGCCAAGGTGTGCGTGTATGCCGCATGTTAAATGGCAATTCGAGGCGAAAGCTCGCCGGCTTCGTAATGTTGTGATTGACTCACTCTGCGGCTTGATCCAGCCCGGGAACCAACTCGAAGGAACCGCAGCGCGCAGTGGCTTAGAGGATTTCGCCGTGGTACCAGGGCGGCTGCCGCGCTGTAGTGTAGCATCAACATCTTGAACGAATTGAGTTGATGCCTCCCAACCCAGAGTTTCAAAACCTGCCGGCCAGCCCTGTCATCTCAACCTGCAGCAAACGCACGGGCAGCCGCAGGCCGATTAGGGAGGGCAGACTGTTGGTCAATTCCCATTCGGTCCTAGGTTGACGGCCTTTTCACTGCCTTCGCTCTCCAGCTCTCGAGATTAACCCCCTGCTATATACAGGCTTAGCGGGCGCCCCCTTTTCGCCAAGGATCACAAACCCTCAACGCCTCTTCGCCGGGCCCCGTTGCCAATGGCACGGCACCGCCAATCAGGGCGCCCTCATGCAGGTGCCTGAGATTATAGCGAAGAGATAATTGACCATCGCGCAAGGCTGGCGCTTCTTCTCCGTTTGGGGGCATGTCTTTCGAGCAAAGACATCCCCCCGGATCGCGGCCGCCTTGAAGGACGTGGAGCTGAAGGAAGAAAACAGACCCCGGCTCGGCCTTGCACAGTCTCCGCCGGCGAGTTGTTAGCGGGTGGGACGGGGCAGACTTGGTCTCCCACGAGAGGTCGATCGCGACATGGCTCCGCGAAGGATCGCAGGTCCTGCACCGTCCACAGAGCCTGATGGGGTCTTCTTGGATTTTCGACGGGGGTGGGGTTGAGCGCGCATTGCATGTATAACTTGAATGACACCCCCCATTAGCTCGTATCGTAGCGTCAACGTTGAGAATCCTACGCCCAGGTTGCGCTTCCTGCCGTCTTACCTCGTGTGTCTTCCTCCCGCGTTTAAACTCGACCTTCCGCCCGGCTTCGAGCCCTTCTAGTTCTCGGTTTCCTCGCGTTTGGGACCCTTCAGGTGTGTTTGTGACTTCTGTTCAATCAGGCGTCAGCAAGAAGTCAGCGTGTGTAAGAGAAACATCAACCAACAATGGCATCACCAGGACCGACAAACTCCCCCGAGGGACTCTCCCCGGCAGTACCGGTGAAAGGCAGCGTCGCCACTTCGCAGACCTCATCCTACGACGAGAAGAGCCCAGCAGTCGGAGCCATGCCGGCCGACTATGCAGGCCTTGAGGTGGCCCCCAATGGCTACGACGGTCCCGAGCACTACCAGCAGCCCCCGCAGGGCGCTCCGGCATTCTACGCGCCGTATCAGGACAACACCAAGCCCGCCGAGTCGCCGTATGTACAACAGCAGCAGGTGTACCCGCAGTCGGCCGTGTCGCCGGCGGGGCACGGAGGCGATTATGGAGGAGCCCCGCCGCCGACGGGCGAGAAGCGAATCTGGGGAGTGCGGGCGTCGACGTTCTGGGTGGCTTTGACCGCGTTGGTCTTCTTCCTCGGCACGATCGGCGCGTCTGCTGCCGCGGGGACGATCGCGCAGCAGTATGCTGGATACGTCCAGACTTGCGAGACGTGAGTTCATCGAGTAGACATGGTCGTGGAAACTCATCACTAACGATCCCCTAGAAAGCTTGAGGCATCATCAGGACAATCCTCCGTATCCTCCGCAGTATCAGCAGCGACGGCATCAGCGTCAGCATCAGCATCAGCATCGGGCACAGCAAGCGAGACCTCGACATCAGCCTCCGCCTCCGCGACCCCGACCGCCTTCACCTCGATCCCGCTTCCGCAGCAGGCGTCCTCGATCAACGGCGAGGCGACCTCCAACTGCCCGAACCTCTCGTCCGCGAATAAGACGTACACGCCGCCGGGTTCCGACCTCAAGTTCATCCGCGAGTGCGGCAACAACTACCCCTTCAACGACCTCGGCAAGATCCCGATGACGAGGATGGAGGACTGCATCAACCTGTGCGCCGCGCTGTACGCGACGATACAGAGCAGCGACGGCAAGTGCATCGGCGTCGCTTGGGTCACCGCGGGCAAGCAGGGCACGGACGAGAACTACTGCTGGCTCAAGGCCGTCAAGGGCGGCGCCGACCCGAAGGCGAATGTCGAAGCGGCTTGGTTGCAGAACCCATGAGAGGGAGGGGGTTTGAGCGAGTGAGTTGAGTAGGATGGCTGAATGAGATGGGAGACTGTTGAAAGATGAGATGAGATGAGGCCGGGCTACATAACATGAGAAGGGCCCCGTCGAGATGCCAAATTTTGCATGATAATAATACGTATTATACCACTGATGCGCCATCATAATTTCAGATTCCCTTTTCTTCCAAAGTTATTCAGTGAAAGTGAGATGCCGAGCCGACAACTCATGTGATGTCAAACAACGCTATCTGGTTGCCCTTGATTTCTTCCATTCCCACCAAGTACAAGTAAACAGCCCCCTCTATATGAATACTCTATCACGACTGAGCCGGGCGACACCAAGCGTGCAAGTGCCTCCGGGGATAATACGCGGCGATACACTCCCGCCATTCCATGTCCTCGGCGGTGGTGCCGTCAATAGAAAGGTCGAACCTCCTGAGCATCGTAGCAAAGGCGATGTACAACTCGGCCCAAGCCAGGTTGATGCCGAAGTACATGCGTGGGCCCCGACTGAACGGGACCAGCCACTGGTCCAGGTCCGTCCTCGCCTTTCCGTCCTCGCCGGTGAGCCACCTCTCCGGCCTGAACTCGAGGGCGTCTTCGCCCCAGATCTCGGCAGCCTGGTGGACGTGGAGGATGGCCATGCCCATGGCAGTGCCGCCTGGGATCTCCTGGCCCGAGATGGTGGCGCCGTTGGGGGGCATGATACGTGTCAGGGACACGCCCGACGGGATGAACCGGAGCGACTCCTTGATGGTCGCAGTCAGCAGCGGTAGGCTCTCGAGGTCCTTCAAAGTTGGCGGAGGGCCAGTCTCGGCGTCCGGCCAGACAGTAGCCAGCTCATCTCTGAGTTCGACGAGAAGATCTGTACGTTGCATCATGTGCCAGTGACCCATGAGCAGCGTGTCGGCGACGGTGTTGGCACCAGCGAAAATGAGCGTGAACCCCTCGTCGTGCAATGCCGTCATGTCAGGCACGGACCTGCTCCGGTGCGCCTGCGGGTCCAGCATGCGGTGAAAGATCGTCTGGTGCGGCACGTCGTTCAGCTTCGAGGGGCACTGGAGCACCGTGTGCAGCTGCCGCTGGATCATGCCGCGGACCTGGTACAGCCGCGGGGCCAGGCGCTCCGCGTCCGGCATGGTCTTCATGATGAATGACGGCGGCACGGCGTAGATGAGGTTGCGGACGAAGGGGAAGTTCTTGAGGATGGGGAGCGCGCGCAGACTGGCGTCCATGGCGAGGATCAGGGGATCCGAGAAGGCCGGGGCGTCGAGCGCGTTGATGCAGTTGCCAAAAGTGAAGCACATGATGGTGTCGAGGGTGAAGGAGCGGAAGGCGTAGAGGAGGTCGATGGAGGTATTGGCGGCGTTCGTCTTGGCGATGGAAGATGCGAGACGGTTTGCCTTGATTCATCGTCAACGAGTTGCCTCTAGATGACTTTGCGCGATACTACTCACATTTCTCCAGACCAGGTGCTCGAGACTCTGGATTGCCT
Organism: Colletotrichum plurivorum; assembly: GCA_014235945.1. Lineage (NCBI taxonomy): Eukaryota > Fungi > Ascomycota > Sordariomycetes > Glomerellales > Glomerellaceae > Colletotrichum > Colletotrichum plurivorum. The sequence goes on from WIGO01000056.1 coordinate 13,030, forward strand.
TCTTGGAGAACATAGGCAGAAGAACCTCCCTTCTCTCCTTCGCTTGGGCATACTTTAGGAACACGAAAGACCCTGTCTTGACACCTGGAGTCTGGTAGAGACCGGGGTCCTTGTCCCATCTCCTGCTTCCATGGTAGATGTCGTGGAAAGCAGAGGGCTTTCTGAAGTGAAGCTGTAATCTGTCAGTACAAGTAGACGATTCGGGGCTATAATGCTGGATGCACTGGGGTAAAGACTTACTTCGTTTGGTCCAATGCGAACAATATTGCCTGAAGGCAGTCAGATAAACACATCAAGTCAGTGACACTCCAAACAGTGTTGAATGCAACTCACCATATTTCTCATGAAGAATAAAAAGCTCCTGGGCCAGTGTTTCTTGCTTGATGACCTCCTGGTAAGCCTTCCACAGAGGCGTTGCTCCGGCTAGCAACGGTCCAGGAAACTTCCGTAGCGGGTGGAAGAAGACATTGTAGACTATCTGGAAGGCTCCCAGGCAGGTCGCAATGACAATGCCAGCGAGCAAGAGAAAGACAATCATGGTTGCTTTGAAAACGGAGGAAAGACTGAATTGTTGGGCTCGTTTGTTTTGAAGACCTTGGAGGTAGAGAGAATAAGCAAGGCAAGAGACAACGGGTAAAAACGCCCTTTATCGACTTCTTGTTGGAGCCTGATCGTTGCCTTCGTGATGGAAGCAAACATACGACCAGGCGGTCTTTGCTGTCCAGCCAGTGTTTTCAGCCCTTGCGGCGGAGCAGAGCCGCTTCAACCAATTCAACGTATCTTGTGCGAGGTAAGCATGTGCGGCAGCGTTTGGAAGGGAGGATTCAGCTTATGCAGAGCCATCTAGATGCAGCTCGCGTCTTAGCTCATCAGAATACAGTGACAAGCAAGGGCACATATAAGAGTAGACGGCCTCGAAATAATGCCTGCGGGATTTCTCAAATCGTATTTATTATCCTGCAGTCGGTTGCAGCTGACTGTGCATGATCTCACTGCCTAATACTAGTATGCAAGCCACGTCGTGGGGGCTGTTGTATTTAGCCACACTTCAATCTTCTGGCGCGTGATTTAATAATTCCTCCCAGGCTATAACTTGCTCCCGTGTTGACACTTCGTGGCAGCCTCTCCCTCGCTTTGAATCACCCTCTGAAACACATGTGTTTATCATCTCGGTTCTCTAGATTATGGGTCATCAGCTCATTCTAGTGTCCCTGGCCACCCTAGCCATGAGAGGGCTATCATGTCTGCTGATCATGCAACGTCCTCCTCGGGCCGCATCAAGCCCGGTGATACGGGTTCCACCGCTTAGCCCCCTCGCGTCAGGGCCCGTGGGAAACCCCTTTGACAGACAGGGGTGAGGTCCATGGCCGGGCCGATGGCGATGTGAAATGCGAGCATCAGACTGGGATGCCGCATGCCCGTAAGCCACTCGATGCTGGCCGAGTCCAGGGGATGTGGGATATGCATGTCTTGCCTGGGAAGCTTCATGGTGGCCATTGGTGCGCATTGGGCCGCACTGACACGAACGACGTCTAATCAAGTACAGATTGAGAGTCCTTGGGCGGTAGGAGAGCCGCAATAATCACAGGGGAGACATATACGGCTTAGGGGACCTTAATATGATAGCTAAGACAGTGGCTGAGGCAAGGGCCTCGGGACTTTTTCAAGTCAGGCTTAAAAGCTCTCCAACGGCAACATCAGGAAACAAACCCAAACGGGGGAATCCCGGTTAGGCTCCGGCTTGAGGCTTGGGCTTTCAACTTCCATCGCGCACAGTGGGCTCTCAGTTCTGGGGTAATTGGGGTCCCTTCGGACACGAAGACTTCCACACCAATGTGAGGTAACCTCATGTCCAGTCACATGCAGAGGCTGTGGCCACGTCCAACCCCCACACGTACCACACATGCGTCCACGCCAGCGGCATGTGAGGACTTGGCAGTTCTGCATGGAAGCTGACATGCTTCTGGAGTGTTCATCCAGAACCTGGAGGATCTTTCGAACCCCATTCCGTGGCTCATCCCATCCGCAGTCAAGGAGGCACGGGCTTACGTACGCGAAGTCATCGACTGAGGCGTGCAAGACGACGCCCACGAAAACCAGAAGGAGACACTGTTTTTTGGGCGGGCGAAATATTAATGACTTGTCGAATGCCAGCCCTGAACCACCTACCTTGTGATAACCCAAGTAGCTCCACGAAGGAAAGAGACTGAATTTGATTTCGAAGTGGTGCAGAGAGAGAGGGGGTGGGGCGTATCGCAGTTAACAGCATCAACAAGAGCAGATTGCGCAGACGTCGTCTGGGGAGCACAAACAGGCCAGTAAATGAGTGACGTGGTCCCATTTGCTTGATGCTGAAAGTCGCGTGGAAGAGTTCGTGATGGACCTCACACCCAGCCAACGATCTAATGTTTTGGTAGGTGATGGAGGTGAAGGGTGGCACTTCGAATATATCAGTGAGTTACTCAGTGCTCATGCATTGTGACCTATGTAAATATCAGAAAATATATGGTAGGCAAAGTATCTAATGCTGTAATTCTGACCCCCTCTAACCACACTCGTATCGTTTCAAGCCGTCATAACGGCTTCAACCACCTAATCTCATACCATTAGTTAAACCATAAGATACAGTAGTAATAGGTAGCAGTACTATCACCAAAAGCCACCTAGCAGGCGACGCTGGCTGAAGTCTACTGGGAAGAGTTTTCAATTTCAGAGCAAATTGTATGCAAGAGGTTATTTGCGAGCAGAAGTTTTGAGCTTCATAACTTTCTTTCACGAAAGTAGGTGACGCTGGAAGGAAAAAAACCTTCCCGTCCAAACCTTCCGATAAGCCGCAGAAAGGGCCAGGCAAGCCCTAAGAGGCGTTCGCTGTTAAACAAAAAGGCCCTGCTATCCGTCGAGCTAAACACTAGCCCAAACAAACCCGTTCAGACCCAACCAACACCATGATGTCAATCATCAAAATCGCAACCGCCTACATTGGCATCAACTTTCTCTCCCTACCAATCTACCGTATAATCTCACACCTCTCCGACGTGTTTTCCACAGGCATGCCCGTGCTCCTCTACCGCGTCGACCCAAGGAGCCCCCTCGGGATCCTCCTCTCCGCTCTACGGCCTTGAACGAACCGCAACCTCTCCAAGCGCATTTGGAACCAGCTGTCGCTGAAAGTCTACGGATGAGAGTTTTGCGAAAAGCGCTGCCCCTTCGATGAGTACGGCACCTCGACGGGCGAGCACAGGTCTTCCAAGGAAGTCAGCCCCGGAGATTTGGAGCTTCGGACAGCGGACCCAGTGTTGGTGACGGATCTGCTGCGCCGGACGGGGGACTTTGAAATGCCGGCCCTGACGGGCATGTTCCTAGGCGTCTTTGAGTAGAGAGCTCTCACTAAGAACGGGCAAAGATGGGCGGGGCAGCGGAAGGTTGTCAGGAGCGTTATCAACGACCGCATCTTGAGGACAACATTCGACTTGGCTACGGCCAAAACCAAGGGCATTCTGGGGGAGCTTTTGGGAGAACAGCAAACGAGCTCAGTTGAGACGAACTTCGTGTTCGTCATGGTTAAGAGGATTACAATTCACGTGCTCAACGAAGCCATGATGGGCGCCATGGCGCGGTGACGAGAAGCGGGAGAGAAGTCATAACAGGACTCCAGATGGCCTACGGAGGGAAAATGGGGGACTTCACATGCGGGTCGTCCGGCGCACATAGGGGTAGCATGACGGGGCAAATTAATCTATGTTGATGATAGACATATACTTCCCGTTGTTGTCGTCCATGATGTCAACTATTTCTGCCCTTTTGAAGTAGAACAGGGTATTCATGACCAGGTCCATGCTCAGTGTATACCTAGATGACATACTTTCAAACTGTTAGCGGCTGTACATCATGACTCTCGTGGCCGGTGTTGCACTCACTGGGATGAACAAGTAAGGAACCTCCTTCTCGTAGCGCTTCCAGGCCTCTCCGTACTTCCTCTTGCACCTGTTGATATCTCTATTGGTTCGGTGGATGATCATAACCATGAAGAAGACGGAGTAGAACCAAGGGAAAGGGCTCCTAATTGACGGATTAGCAAGTTGACCTGTGGCTGGCAGCTGCACGCCCGAAACTTACTTGAACCCGGTAATCAAGCCCCAGGAAAAGGAGAAGAACATGTCGGGTACGTAGTTCGGCTTCCGAATGATCGCGAACCAGCCGTCGACCATAATACGGTCCCCTACGTCGGTCTCGATGACCTTGGGGTTCTCGATGGATTGCCATGGGACTTGAGGGAACGTCTTGCGCTTGATGAGCTGGCCCCTGTCCGCGTGCCGGAACGAGTTCTTCTGGCCGTTGGCGCTGTCCCACATCCAGTAGAAGAAGAGGTAGGCAACGCCAAGCGCGGCGAGAGCAGGACGGTTCCAACGGTACTCAGAAGGGACATGGTTCGCGAAGTAGAGAGCGCAGTGGCAATAGGAGAAGGGCACGCCGGCCATGTTCCAGAACGTGAGTAAAAAGCCCAGCTTCTCGAAGTACATGTCCCTAATATGCATTTTCATTAGCTCTAAACACTCCAAATCTTCTTCTTCGGGGCCGACTCACCAACTCGTAATGATCAGTTCCTCACCCTTGGCGCAAGCATTAGTGTAAAGGAAGTGCGCGCCGACGAGGAAGGCGACCTCGGCGGACACGTAGCCGTATGTCTCGTACTGGCGGGCCGCGACGGAGCAGGAGATGAGGAAGAGGATGAACCAGGGAATTCGCACTTCGTAAAACATCTTGAAGTCGAGAATCCCGATCCGCGGATTCAGCTCGGCGCCCATGAAGAAGTCGTAGATAGGGTAGCCCGTCAGCCTATGGGCCCGCCCACGGATAAGCGCCTGGAAGTAGACGATGAAGCTGTTGATGTAACCAGAGAGAATGGCGACAGTCATGATGGACCCAAACTCGTCAATGAGCGTGTACAGGGGGAACACGCGGGTCCAATGCAGGACAGCGGCGATGGCAAGTGTCGCGTAGAAGCTGGTGTAGGCCGAGCAGTAGTACGGCAGCCTCTTGCCGCCCTCATGGCGCAGAGGACGGCCGTAGCCGAGCACGCCGGGCATATAGCAGTACATGAGGGCCTCTCCGACGAAGAAGATCCAGTAGACGGCCCAGGCCTTTGCTGTCGGGTAAGCTCCGTCGTAGACGAGCTGGGCTAGGTGACGGCCGAAGTCGGACCAGGATTGATTCGGTTCGGGCAAAGGAATCCGGCCGTCGTAGTAGGTTGCGCCAATCCACATGTACCACATCAGCAGAGGAAATCCGATCATGAGAGCAAGGCTTCCGAGAGAACCGCCAAATTCGAACTCGTCTGACGAACCATCCCGGTACTTTGATGGTGTGGTTGTGAGAGTGGGTGTAGTTTGCTCCTTGGTATGCACTGCCTGTACAGCTGTAGCGGAGCCATTGCTCCTTTTCGTGGCCGCCATGATCGTCGAGAAGGAGAGGAATTTGATGAGAGCGTGAAGAGGGATGGATTCTCGAAGGACTGATGTTGTCGATGGTTCGACTTACAACTTGAGCTTGAAGATGGAAGGAAGATGCCCATACATAAGATCACTCGACGGATAGCCCGCCTGGCCTTGCCCCACCTCTGAATGCAAGTCTCGTGTAGAAACTGGAGCCCTTTCCGTTACTGGACAAGAAAAGATCGATATGTTACACGGGTACGGAAGATGGGGAAATGGCGGCGCAAGCCACAGCGAACAAACATCAAGAACCGAGGTTTCGTTCATGCAGAGCTCGTCTAGCACTTTCGCCCATGCATCCCTGCAAGTGCCTTTCCGGCCAAGCTAATGCACTACTCGTGTAGTTGCCGGCAGTGCTGACGGGACCAGCAGGAACCCCTGCCCTGTGGTGACTTACACGCCATTCAATCAAGCGAAACTGCACGAGAGCAGGCGCACCTGATTGGTCCTGCTGTACTTTGATCCGCGATACAAACGGCGGTCCGACCCTTCCGCGTTTGCTCCTTACTGCGCAAGGTGTCAATAAGGAGAAGGAAGGTTCAGTTTATGAGCATCATAATGCGTATCTAAGTACGAGAGCACCGCGGTTGGTGGTGCTATGTGGACTGCAAGACGTCAAGTGGGTAGTCTCTGGGGTTTGAGGCCTAACCCCGGTCCAGATGCCGTCCAGAAGTCTCGCATCACCGGAGCCACAATGGCTTCGACCTCGTAGGGTAGGGGAGTCTGACAGTTGTCCCAGTCAGTAAATAGTCTTTTGCATCTCAAGTAAATGGGAGTGGGTCCATTCCCGCCATGAAATGATCTCAACCTGAATTGGGCCCTTTGCCCCCAAGGGGGACGTGTCGGCGAAAAGGAATAAACCAAACCAAACCACCAACCTGAGTCAATGGAGATATCTCCGTGGACGAAGACAGTTGAGAACCGACAAAGAGAACTCTACATCCTAGTTGATGCAACTCCTTCTCCCATAGGCATCCCAGATGGCGACGGCTGCGGTGCATGGACAGCTCGAGGACAAGCTGAGGGCAATCTGATCCAGACTGGGCCATATCTGCAATGATACGAAACTAAGCAGGGAGATGATACGACCTGATTAATATAAAAGAGACAATCATTGAACTTAAATTTGTTCGTTATGATCAGTTACCACTCTGAGACTTGCGAGTTGGTCGCTTTGCTCGGGTTCTATTCCTTTTCCAACTTACAGAATGTTGGCACTTCAGTATCCACTTGTCGGCCACGCGAACTGAACGCATTCGAATATAAATACCAGATCATCTATCCGTTGTTGAGAGCCAGAAGCACACATCTTTCTTATCAATCATTCTTCCCTTGAGACCAGCAGCACGAGTACTTCTCGATCCTACCACTCCATATACCTGTTCGCCAAGATGAAGTTCGCCATTCTCTTCACCACGTGGACGGCCGTCACTCTTGCCGCTTCTGTCTCTTTCGATCAAGGCGCGTCTTTGTTTGCTCGTCAGGACGAGGGCGAGGCCGTCTGTGCCAACTGCAAGAACTCGGTATCTTGCAACGGCGTAAGAGTTGTAAGATCAACCCACACCGACATCTGATGTGGTTCGTTTGTTTGCTGACTCGGGCAAAGAATTGCGCCAGCAAGAAAGCCGCCCCACGCGGTTGGGCTGAGCTCACCAAACGCCAACAAGAGGCCGAGATCAAGAATGTTTGCAACAACTGCCACAACAACGTTGTTTGCGCTGGTTCAAAGGTTGTAAGAGTTACCCTGTGTTTATGTGAAAGTATATTCCAGACCTAACATACCACAGAGCTGCTAGTGATTGTGGCATGTATCTCGTCTTCAGGTTATTTGTGGTGTCTCAGAGATAAAGTAATGTCGGTGCGTTCAAGGAGATAGAGACATGACAGCAAATACTTTTTCCAACTTATCACAAGATTAAAAGGTAGTGTAGCAGTAAATTAACACTTTTATGTCTTGTAGATAATATAGATGAACCCCGCGTTATTATGACTCAATTTCGATTGCCCAATACGTTCTCACGGCAAATAGTATGTCCCAGTTGTCAACTACGCCTGCGCCAGACAAGAGTCCAGAGGGAACCAGGTTGCAGCCAGTAAGAATCAGAATGTTTCTTCGACGGTTACGTCAGGCTTTTGAGCCTGACGGTCTTTGAAGGATCAGGCATAGACTAACGTGGCAAAAGTAAGTATCCATCAGTTGTCTTGGAGAGATAGGTGGAACCTGCAGCGAAACGTACCTGGACGCCGACCTCGATGTTCTTGTACCTCTCCTTTTCACCCTCTGCAAGCGCTATGTCGTAGTTGAGCAACAGCACGGCCACGATGATCTTGATCTCGACAGAGGCGAAAAACCGCCCAGGGCAGACGTGTCGGCCAAAGCCGAAATTCAAGCTCGTCGGGCCTACGCTGGCGAACTGGTTCCCGATGTCCGTTCCTTCCTCGTTAGCGTTACTCTTGTTTCCCCTCAACTTGGCGAATCGCCACGGGTCGAATGTTTCGCTCTCGGGAAAGACGCTATTGTCCATGTTGACGGCAGAAGACGGGAGTTCGATGAGGATTCCAGCTGGGACAGTTTGGCCGTTTGATAGAGTGAATGGCTGCAGGACCTTGCGTTGCGCGTTTGCTGGGGGCGTTTGTCAGTGAGAAACACGTCACGGTTCGGGCTGTTGTGGTTTTCATACCGGCACTCATGGGGTACGTGCGCATGGACTCCGTGAGGAAGCTCTCTAAGCAAACCATGGCTTGCAGTGCAGAGTTGGTGAACTCCCCTCCTGCGTCTGACAATGCTTTCCGGATTTCCTCTCGGAGGACAGGTATGAGATCCGGCATCGAAGCGAGGGTGTACAGCCTGAACGCCAATTATTTAGCAAGTACGTCAAACGATTATGTGAGTGTCAATGACCTACGCATTTGTCACAGTCGCCGTAGTTGTGTGGATAGCCGTGAAGCTGGCGCCGAGTTGCCAAATCGCCAGCTCCGCGTCGTTCCGCGAACCAGTTTTTGACTTTTCTTGGGCGTCGATAAACCATTGCAACATGTCGTCGGGCTTCTCGTATCCCTGGCCTTGCGTGGCCTCCCGGCGAGCCGTCACCACCGGTCCGAGAAAGTCCTCTGCCTCCTGAAATCGCTGGAGCAGCTTCTTGACTTCCGGCAACCGACGGCTGGAGAATCGCCGCCGCCACGCCGGCAGGTGCATGACTGCCAGTACCGCGTTGACCATGTCCATGGTGTAGTTGATCGCAGTGTCCAGGTAGGCCTCGTTGCGACACAGTTCCGCGCCGACGAAGACGCGACCCGATGCCTTGGCAACGATCCGGAAAAGCTTTGAGTTGATGGGGACCTCCGTCCAGTCTTGAGAGGAAGGTAGCTCCGTGTCAATGGCGTGAACCACCTCAGACGCGATGGCAGGGCTCAGGCGGGCTAGAGATAAAGGTTGGATTAGCAAACGACAGATGCAATGGATTCATGTCCGTCTCACCAAGGGCTGAAATCAGCGATGTTTTGACCGTGTGCGCCAGAACTGAGGTATCAGTTGGAATGTCGAGATATTGGTTGTTTATGGCCTGAGTTAGACAGGGCCGTCAGCGACTTAGGGTAGGCTCAAGGGTGGGATTCTGCCTACTTCGTCGGTCGCTTCCTGAAAGCCCAAGACGGTGTCGGGCAGTTTCTTCAGTTCCGGGACGAACTTTGGGGGAATGACCACCGTCGGGATCTCTAGAGCACTTGGATTAGCTCATCTTGGGGCCCCTTGGCCGTGGCGAGGATGGTGAAGCCTTACCACTAGCGGTCATGATCTGAAAAGCACGGTCTTTGAACTATTTACACATGCGAATCAGTATATGTTAAGATGATGAGTATATGGCTTCAGACGTACCTTCTCATAGCCGTCTCGATAGAGCCTCTTTGCCCCTCCTGGCGCCATGAACTCCTGCCTGCGCTGCTCTTTTGTCCGACCAGCTCCCACCATCGGGATGTGCGTTAGCGGGTCTTTCTTCAGAGCCCATTTTGCTGCAATGATAGGTACTAAGACGGCTAGGCCTGTCAAGATCGCCGGTAATTGACCCGCCGCTGTGTCAAGCAGGGAGATCTCCTCCGTGGTAGCGTTCATTGCGGCGCGAGAGGGCGGAAGCGAGGCAGCAGAAACCTTGATTCTGTGCTTTCAATGACCTCGAGAAGATTCGGCCCCCCAGCGACAAGCTCTTGGCCATCAACACCAGCGTCAAATCTTAGTCTGAAGCTCGCCGTCTTTATGTCGGATCGCTATGCCAAGGTTCGAAGTGATCGCCCGAGCCGGAAGAAAAAAAGGCGCCGAATTGCCTACATTTAGCAGCGGAACTATCCACCGTAGACGTAATCCCAGCAAGGACATGGAGGCTTGGTATAAACTCTATGCGGAGGTAACATTGTAGAGACTGCATGATCGCTACCCTGCGCGCGTTTGAAAGTTGCTGGTTGTTATTGTGCCTGACTCAGAGATGCTAACAGAATTGCAAATTCTGACGCACACATACCGGTGGGCAATGATAGCCATAGCTCCCGGTCTCCCATAAGCTTTTCCTAACCGCAAGCCTGTTCGCCGTCTATTCTCCTTCTGGTCGTATTAACCGCTGCAAGCGCGAGGTGTGAAAATGTAGGGGTAAGAACGGGTGAAAGCGAGACCGAGGTGCAATTAGGAGTGCTCCGTGCATACATTGCTGATCACGATCCTGATACTCCATCGAAATCGATCGAATAACTCTGAGGGTATCATTCCATTTAAGAAGGTTATCCTGTCGGTAATCAGACCCAATCGCATTGAGCAGGCAATACCCCCGTCGTGACCCACTGTAAGTTATTCCGATCAGTGTTTGACTCGACACTCAGGTTCAGTGGTTACAAGAGAGTATTTCTCGCAGAAAAGCCCCTGTCCAATGGGGGTAACATTCTACGTTTTATGTGCACCGTGATGGTCACTGTGTTGGCAAAAAGGACCGAATTCCCAGTTAATCAAACTTGCATCGGACTCTAGTGGTTCTTGGATCGAGGCACTACTCCACGAGAACGTACTTCGCACAGAGGGCTAAAATACCTACATAGGATAAACTGAAAACAAACCCCGAGGAACAACAAGGTTTCATATCCCTCAACCGGCTCCTCCTAGAAATTTACTGGGATGACGATGGGCAATGGCAGCGAAAGATATAAATACGAGCAATGACAGCCACGGACGGTGGCGACGAGAGTGACAATTAGATGACACCAAAAAGAAAGGAAACAAAAAGCCGGCGGCCATTATGTACGGCTGTCTGATAAACAGAGCGAGTCAAACTCTCACGGGAAGAGGTTATGGGAGGCAGGCGATGCATCACCAACTGACTATGAGAATCTATAAAGAGAATTTGACATTCGAGCCAAGACGAAATCTCAAAACGCTCGTGGTGGAATCTGAGCTACTCTTCAGTGTTGAGAATCTACTTTTTTATTTGAAAAAACAAGGAACAGGTTGGATCGAGTGCTTTGGGTATATACGCAATTAAACTCGCCCATATCGACTTGGCAACTCGCCTAAGAGAACAATACTCTGGTTTCCTATAAATAATGAAAATATATGCATAGGCCATGATGCATCTTTACTAGACCACTTACAGATATGTTCGCAAGCCTACCCGACTCCTCGGTCGCCCCCAAAAAACAATAAATAAATAATGAAAATAGTCTTAACTATCCTACATAATATACGCCAGTAGGCTTCTCACAACTGACCATTATACATTACGCGGTAAATATCGGGTATGGTATTTTCATTGTTTGCACTTTCCGTGGTATATATCAAGGGGTGAATTGCGACAATCCTTTAGATGGTTGTAGCAGTAGGAGCGCAGATCCTAGATAAAAACACGCTATAAGCGACAATCTGGCATGAGTTGAGTAACAATCTTGCTGAATGTGAAGATCAAGTTGCAGCTTGATATGTCTTGAGAGACACCTGCCATTTGTTTGTGTTACCTTTGGTCTCTTCCGAGGGCATCATCAACTACATTTACTTTGCTTGCCAAGACCCGAGGGAAAGTCCTTTCTACGGCTCAGGTCAATGAAAATACTTCGGATCCAGGCACAGGGTGGCCGGAGACAACGGAAACATGTCAACGCTTTCCTAGCCTGATTCTTCTAGTGTTTTCCAAATGTGGGAAAGGCCTAGTCTGGGAATAGCATGTGTAAGAAGCCGGTCTTTGTTCTCTGCGGCAGCCAACGGATAGCGTAACCAACGGCGGACGCCTCGCTCTTGCGCACCAGCCCCCTGGAATGTCAATGCCTGGCCGCCAACCTTTGTTTGCAAAATTTCTCGCTTCTCGAAAGCAAATACTGCACTCTTTCAAAACAATAACAACATTTTCAGCCTCAAACCAGCAGAAAACAACGCATCGAATCCCAGTTGAGCCTGCTATCTGAGGCAGCGGAACAATCGTGTCGCGACAAGCAGAATATGTCGATCAAGGCTGCCAGCACCAACAGCAGCATTGCAATGGAAACACCATCCCGCCTCTTAGTAACGAGTGAAGTAAGGAATCAGCCTGCCCAGACGTCGCAAACATGTCCCTCGCCGGTCCCCATCGAGGTCTTCCTCAACATCGTCGACGCCCTGATATTCCACGCCGAGCGCGCGACGAAGCCCATGGAATTTTGCTTTTATCTCTCTCCCGACGGCACGCCCGAGGCAAAGCTCGCCGCGCAAGTGAGCGAAAGGTTCACGAATCCGATGTGGACGGCGGGGAGGAGGATGGAGAGATTCAGAATGCTGCGCCTCGCCCTCCAACTGAGCAGCAGGACCCGCGCCATGGTCCACCGCAAGTTCCGCCGCCTTCTCGCCTGGAACCCCGCAATCCAAGACAATACTCCCATCTGGGTGTACTCTGAAATCGACCGCTTCAATCCAATTTTGTGCAGGATGCCTGAGGACTGTCTCAGCCTCAGCAAGGCTCTTCTGCATCCGACGTCGGTGGACGACGCCCTCGTTCAGTGCATCGAGAGCGTACAGGGTCTGCCGAGAGAATTTCTCAACGAGGAGTACAACGTGGACATGGACACGCTACTCTCACTGCCGAGACTGAGAGAGGTCACACTGGACTCGGCCATGCTGAGAATTTGCTCTAACCGGTTGGAGCTCCCGGACGACGACCATCCACACCCCAGCGACGACATCATAACCGTCCCCAATAACCTCTTCCCGTCGCTTGGGCGATGGATTCAATGGAAAACGGAAGGTATCGAGTCTTTCTGTCGCCGGGCGCGTGAAAGAGACATCCGGGTGTTCGTCGGGGCTGGTGGGAACTCAGAGATAAGAAAGCTGGAGCTGGTTCTCACAGCGGATGGGGTGCGCTGCAAGCTCATTAGCCCCATTTGTACATGCGACCTGTAAAGGGGTTTTTTTTATATCTCTGTATCAATCCGTGGGCCAATCGAGGAGTTCAAGGGTTGGGTGGAAGGATTTCTGAGTTCTCACGACACAGATTCTTTGCATAGGATCAACCGACGGTAATGGACACTTGGATTTGATGAGGAAACCCGCACTGTATGTTGCCGCTGAGTGATAGAGGCCATGGTTTTGATGCGGACGCAGCTACCATCAACACAGGCCTGTCCATAGGCACTACAACCCATCTCTGGCAATCAATGTTCCCGCAAGTCAGCGCCATGGATGATCCTCCTTGATTCAGATGAAGTCAGTGAACCAGGGCGTCCCGGGGCGATAGCCCTCCGCGCCTACCACGGCGTCCGGCTGAGACGTTGACCCAATCTCGGAAAAGCGTCCGAAACCAGGCCTTCTTTGCGCCGTGAGGGGTAGGGAGTGTTCCCGGAGTGAGGAAGAAAATTCCGTTCCAGAACGCAAATTGTCACTGGGTTCCGGGTATGCCTTTCGCCAGAGTGCGCATGTTTCCACGGTCTTGACCCATTGCCGGTCTTGTTTATCTCCATGTGCGGTGCTGTCGGCCAGTAGCGGCCAATCACCGTACATGGATATCTAATGAGGAAGTGGACAGACAATGAATCGTAACCATGTCTGTACGGAAGGGGTATGTGGACTCTTATCACACTCGAACATTGAAAGACAAACGGGTAGAGATAGATGTCAAAGATACACGCGGCCACAGGTTCCCGACGCACGATGTGGATTTGCCCGTTACTCCGACTGGAACAGCGGTGAGTCGGAGCTTTCCGGAGGGGCCCACGATCTATCAAGAAGGCGGGGAGATAATTGAGGGGATTGTGGAAACGCCCTTGATGAACTGCTGATAGGGCGCGGTTGTCGTTCATCTCAAGTGGCTCCGTGGGGACTTCTGATTTCGGCACTTTCACATGATATGGGGAGTCGATGCGGTACTTCCAGCCGGCAAATTTTGCATCTGAATCGGCAAACCCGGTACCAAAAGTTGAGTTTGTATTGCAGCCATTGTCAGAACTATTTAAAAACTACTGGCACATGCTGTATTTCCCCCATGCACAATCTCAACTTGATGGTGGCTCGGCCTACCCTTCCAAACTATACTGTCATCGTGAGTGTAAGCTTTGTTGTGACCCGGCAGTATGGAATGAAGAAAAGAACACAGCAGAGAAGCAAGAGTCATGGCCAGAGACAATACCGACTGAATAATATGTGACGGTGGGCGTACGGACCGAACGTTAGTCATGACCCCGACGTGCCGTTCCTGGGTATCCTTGTCTGCCAGATCGCTTGGCAAAGCTTGATCACTGTTTTCGTCAATCTTTCACTGCTTCTAGAAAACCTGCTGAGGGTCCACCGCTGACGCTTGCCCGATCGTGGACTCATTGATGTAACCTGCAATCTATATATCGAGTCAGTGTTGAGTCTGCGGACGTCAACCCCGACACGTAGAACCGTGGGCATGCGAAAGAGCCCACGGGGACTGGTTTGAAGCGCGATCTTAAGCCGAACCCAGAGGTTAAACCAAACCTTTCGCAGTTTACCTCGCAATATCTGTGCTGAGGGCGGCCGTTTCGATTACATGTACCCACGGGCGGCAGATACCGTGCCTTGGGAGGAGATTTGGTGGGTACGTTGAAGATGAAATCTGGGGTTTTGCTCAGGAAAATGATCACCGCCCTTAAATGATTGTGAATCTAGCTTGGTACATGTACTCGTACTTCCGGCACTGATTTGAGGTCTCGTCCAATTTTTAGGTTCAGTCAGTGATCGTTTATGTCTTCAACAGCATCAATGACTCCGTATTTCGCCCAGACGTCCCTTTCGGAAGGGGACGTAAGAGCTGTGGTTTCTTTCTGCAGATCACACAAAATCACCCAAGAGAACTTTTACACCGCTGCGTGGTGCTATACTCTGGGCGTGTACAGCGCTGCATCTGCTATCTCGACAAAGCTACTCCGTGTTGGCGAAGGACACGTTCTCATCGGATCACTATCTGTCTCTGGAGAATTCGAAGCGCAAGCCTCGGTACTGGGGGCGATTTCAGGCCTGAAATTCGATGATACACCCTCCCCTAACAACGCCGAAACATCAACCAGCATCTGTACAGGAAGCCCAGGCGCTTTAGATGGCGGCAGTGCCATACAATATGGATGCGACCAAACCTTCGACGGTGCTTGTACGGGTGCAATCCCAGCTCAAACATGTCTGCTAGTCAGCGATCAAGGCCGTGTTGCCTTGAGATGTATGTCAACCTAGGTGTTGTCCCATCCTGTCTGCTGTCTGAGAATCCAAGTTGACCATGAGCTCCACCATGAGACAGATCTACCAGAGTCGCTCCCATCGCCCTCCCCAGAACTGTTCCTAGAAACATTCACGACAACCGTTCGCCAATTTGCAACCAGCCCGCACGACACGCCTCTTTGTGAACTCGAGATCTTAGGACCCCTGAACCGCGACAAGCTTCACAGCTGGAGTCCCTCCAGTCTTCCCCCAATCGAGCGATGCATTCACGACTATGTCGACGAGCACGCGCGGCAGAATCCTCGGAAAGAAGCCGTCGTTGCGACTGAGGGTCCCAACTTCACTTACGCAGAGCTTTCGGCGCTTTCAAGCAAACTGGCAAGGCACCTGACAGAAACCGGAATCAAGAAGGGCGACATTGTGCCGATCTTGTTCGAAAAATCTTCACTTGCGGTTTTGGCAATCGTTGCGATCCTTAAAGCTGGAGCCGCTTACGTTGGGCTCAGTGCCGAGACACCTGTCAACTTCCTGCGAGAATGCGCGTCTATCGCAAACGTCCCGCTGATTATCACCAGCAGACAACGGCAACCCCTTGTCAATGAAATTGGCTATAAGTCTCTGGTAATAGATCAGAATTTGCTTGAGACACTGGAAGCCTCGGATAGCAGCCAGGAGCTCTCCCACACGACGCAACCCAGTGATCTGGCTTACTTGGTGTTCACATCGGGCTCAACTGGCGTCCCCAAGGTTAGAAGCGATCCGTGTTACTGAATGAACAAATGAATGCTGATCTGTCAACCGCTTAACAGGCTGTCATGATAGAACATCGAGCCTACGTGACCGACGCCGTAGCCCAACAAAAGGCAGCCCTCCTCACCTCCGACGCTCGCGTCCTCCACTTCGCCTCGTATAACTTCGACGCCACCAACTTCGACGTGCTCAGCACCCTCATCGCAGGCGGCACGATCTGCGTTCCCACCGAGTTCGACCGCATCAACCGTCTAGCGGGCGCTATTAACGATCTTCGGGCCAACTTCCTCGGCGTAACCGCTACGCTCGCGCAGATCCTGGATCCAACCGACGTGCCTCTCCTCAAAGTTGTCATCCTCTGCGGCGAAGCGAACAGCCCCGATATCGTCGACAAGTGGACGAAGCATGGCCGTGCCGGTTTGGATGTGGCCAACGGATACGGGCCATCCGAGGCATCGTGTGCCTTCTCGTACAACGTGTATACTCGCCAGTCACCGCAGGCTAACAACGTCGGACGCGCCCTGGAGGGAGCGTGCTGGGGCTGGGTTGTCAACCCTGACAATCACGGCCAGCTCTTGCCCGTCGGAGCGAAGGGCGAGTTGTTCATTCAAGGGCCAACCTTGAGCAGGGGCTACCTGAACGAGCCGGAGAAGACGGCAAAGGCTTTTATCGAGAATCCTGGATGGCTCCCAGCCGGTACCGACTCTGAGTTGTCTCGGCTTTACAAGACGGGCGACCTTGTCCGCCAGCTTGCAGACCAATCCTACGAGGTGTTTGGCAGGATCGATACTCAGGTGAAGCTGAACGGGCAACGCATCGAGCTCGGAGAGATTGGGCACAGAGTCAGGTAAGTTGTCATTCAAGAAAACACGCCTTCTCGATCTGATCTCTTTTCTCAGCCAGGTCATCGGGAACGACCACACAATAGCCGTGGAGGCAATTGAGACTTCGAGCCAAGAACAAGGAAGATCCAAGATCCTCGTTGCCTTTTACGCCCCGAAAGTTGGCAGCCGCCAACAGCACACGTCAGTTCTCGAACTAATCGACAGAAACGAGTCTGCATCCATCAACGTGCCGGAAATGAAAACTGAGCTAGCGAAGTATCTGAAACCGATTGCGATACCCAAGGCGTTCATCCCACTCAAGTTCATTCCTGTCACCATTCAGGGGAAACTCGATCGAAAGTTTCTCCAGACTCTAGCCGGCAACGATAGCGGCGCGACGTTAGCCATGTTTTCAGAGGCCACTGCGCTGACTGGTTACGAAGCTGTAAGAGGTGGTTTTGAAAAGACGACACAGGACCTGTTTGCCCGTTCGCTGAATCTTGCCGCAGAGGCCATCTTCAGAGACTCGGACTTTTTTGCTCTGGGCGGAGACTCTCTCAAAGCGATCAAGCTTGTTTCGCTAGCAAGGAAGCTCGGTTTGAGTCTTTCGGTCCCGGTAAGTGGTTGCCCAGTGGATCCGCACCTCAGACCGACCGGAGGCCAGTACTAATCAAAGACGTGATTCGTAGGACATTTTGCAGAAACCCCGGCTCGCCCACCTCGCTGAGTTTCTGGAGAAATCCGAGACGACACACGAAACCACGACCGAGTACAAGTCTTTTGATTCCATCGACAACACGACCCTCGCTGAGATACGGGTAAAGGCCTCCGAATATGGACATGGCGTTGATCAAATCCACGATGTGATTCAAGCCACAGACCTACAGGCTTCTTGCGTTGCGTTCTCTACTCACAAGGAGGAGCGTCGCGGAATTAACTGGTTGCTGTGTGACTTTGAGACACCACAGAACGAAGAGACACTGCGCCACATGTGTGAAGTTCTCACGAAGAGACGTAAGTTAGTCTGCTAGAAAAGGGCATCGCATGTTAGGTTTTACAACGCAACTAACGTATCTCAGATGGCACATTACGGACATTCTTCGTCGCTCATCGCCGACACCTCTACCAAGTTGTTTCAAAGTCTTTCCAGCCGCCAATTAGAACCCACCTTCACGTCGACGACATCAGCAAAACTACACAGTCACTCATGGAAGACGACCTGCATCACAGAGACGTCGACATGTCCCAACCTCAGACGGCATTCGAGCTTCTCTCAACCGGCGATGCAAGCATGATTGAGCGGCTGGTCATTCGTATCTCCGCAGCTCAATACGACGGCCACTCCGTCGCCATTCTAGGCCGAGAGATGACCTCCCTCCTGAGCAAGCAGCAACTGCGCAGCCTCGAGGGTAGCTATCCGGCATATCTTCACCATGCACGGACCGTGGAGTTCAAGCAGGGCTTGGAATACTGGCGTACTCTTCTCGAGGGAGCCGAGATGCCGCAGATCGCGGCCCGAAGGTCCAGTGCCGGACACGTCCGGCTTGGTTTGGACTTTGTTGACGGCGTACTCGTCCGGATGGTAGAGACGAAACTCTTGAACCCAGGTTTCACGTCAACCAAGGCGATCAGCATGAGTTACTCAGGTCGGAGCACGAGGGCGACGATCGTCAAGGCGGCTTGGGCACTCACTCTGGCCGAGTTGACAGGCAGGGATGACGTGGTCTTCGGTTCGACGGGATGGGGGCGCAACCACTCGGCTGAGTTCGCCCAGGAAGTGATGGGCTCTTGCACTTCACACATCCCGACACGTGCACGACTCAACAGGCACAAGGATGGAGGCACGTCACGCTGTACGTACGGGGAGGTGGTTGAGCAATTGCAGGATCAGCACGTCGCATCGATGCGGTTCGAGAGCATCGGCGCAAACACGATTGTGGAGAAGTGCACGCCCTGGAAGCGGTGGACGCGGTTCTCTTCTCTGTTGATTTTCCAAGGGTTGGACATCGAAACCCCCAAGGAAGGAGAGGGCGGTTTCGAGGCTACTCCTGCGGTCAAGTTCACAGAGATCATGGACCCGGGCGACCGGGCCGACGTGATCATTCACGTGGAGCCATTCGGTGAGAAGACTCGGGTGATGATGGCCTACACGAAGAAGAATGTCCCAGACGAGGCGGCGGGCATAATGTTGCGGGCCTTTGAGAGGCACTTGCAGATGATTACGCAGGCTCCCGATCAGCCTGTCAACATCGGAGATCGCAACTTGCCTCCGCTTCTGCCAGTCACCGTTGGAAGTGTGGGGAAAGAGGAGGCGAAGCAGCATTGCACGGGGGCAATGGACACGCGAGCTGAGGCTGTTGTGCAGGATGCATGGATCGACGTCTTGGACGTTGCGACTGATGAGTTTGACACGCTGAAGCAACGGGACGAATCCTTCATCAACCTCTGGGGCAATCTAGTCTCGGCCTCCGCGCTCGCTTACAAGTACAGGGGTAAAGGCTTCGACATGTCAACTGAAGACGTGTTGAGGTGCCAGACGGTTAGGAGACAGGTTGAGATGCTCCAATCATGTGCTTAGTCCTCCGCATCAATAGACCGAGTCCTGTGCATCAATAGAACGAGTCTTGCGCATCAATAGAACGAGTCCTGTGCATCAATAAAAACGAGCCCCATGCATCAATAGAACGTGTAAGCCAGTACGACTCGCGACCAATAATTGTCGTGTCCCGTGTGCTCTCATGAGCCTTCTCGGTCTCCTCTGGACGAGCAGTGATCACTATTTCGTGGCAATGTTCAAACTCTCTTCACTTCGGCTAGATAGTTTCTCGTCCGTTGTGTCATTGGATGCCCAACGTCCGACCTTCTCCAGGGATCCCCCGTGCTCCAAGGTCCGGCTACAAATGCTGTAGTTGGGCCCTACATGTTTTGAAATCCGAACGACACGACGTTACGAGCCATATGACCGAGTATGCGATGATGAGTTGGCAGCTTTCTTGCAGGACCAAGAGTTTGAATCCCACATTTGTTGAATGTAACCCCAGCTTCGGCCTTTCATGATCTACGAACGCGGATGCGTTGCCGCCCAGGAACAGGGAAATGGCTCGTCAGGCGAACCAATCTTATGCATAGAGTATGTCATTTGACGCCTCAGCTGAGAGTTGCTGGCAGGTTATGCACGCCTTCGGAGGCTCCAAAGACCGTGGTGCATGTAGGAAGGTGTACACTAATGCAAGCGCCTGGGAGTTAAATACATGTACGGCCTAGAGCCGCCGTCGACCTCTTCAACCGGTCTGAACTACCTGTCGCTGTTTTCTTGCCCGCCGTGTCTGTTCGGGTGCCGATATGGCTTCCACCATGCTTCGACTGTTCTTGATTTGCGTGTTCCTAAGCCTCGTGATCTGCGTCCAATTCGACTCGGCAACCTGCCGGCAGATTTCAGCTTCCACAAAGATTCAACACTATCAGGGGCTGGACATACAGTACACTCAGGAGCAGGGAAACTACTGGTAAGTGCTCTTTGTTTTCTCGGTTTTCAAGCTTGAGTCGGTGCGAACTGAGAATAGGTCAACTGCCTGCAGCAACCTCAAGCCCGGCTGCATTCTCTTCCCCAAGAGCGCCGAGGAGGTTTCAGAAATCGTCAAAGTGTTGTGCACCAATAGCGAGCAGTTTGCAATCAAGTCCGGTGGCCACAACCCGAATAACTTCTACGCGAGCGTACAAGACGGACCGCTGATATCCACCAAGAACCTGAACGAGGTCAAGTACGACAGGGCCAGCAACACCGTCAGCGTGGGCCCCGGGAACAAGTGGGAAGATGTGCACGACGCCCTTGAAGGGATTGGGGTTACTGTCGTAGGCGGCCGCATCGGAAATGTGGGCGTCGGTGGCTATCTACTCGGGGGTATGAATTTCCCCCCCCAATGATGCGTCAAGCAGGACGAATGACTTACATGATTAACAGGTGGGATGAGCTTCCTTAGCACTCAATACGGCTGGGCAGCCAACAACATCGTATCGGCCGAGATGGTGCTTGCAAACGGGACGATCGTGACTGCGTCCAACGCCTCTAACCCGGATCTGCTCGCAGCTATCAAAGGCGGCGGCAACGCGTTCGGCATCGTGACGAGATACGTCCTCCAGGCGTACAACATCGGCCAGGTAAACACACTGCGGAGCTCATGTCCAAATTAGTGGTTTTTGTTGACAACGACGAACGCAGGTTTGGGGCGGCAACCTGATCTTCGACGGCGGCAACACGGACGAGATACTTGCAGCCATCCGGGACTTCACCGAGCACTACGACGACCCGAAGGCAGCCATCATCGCGACCTCAGAGCTTACCGTCCTCAACGCGGTCAACATCTGGGTCATCTTCCTCTTCTACGACGGGCCACAACCCCCACTAGGCGTCTTCGACAGGTTTATGAAAGCCGGACCGAATATCAACACCTGCAAGACGAGGTCCTACGCCGACTTCCTCAAAGCCAACAACCTCTTTGTTCTCAAGGGCAGCGTCTACACCATCGCCACGGAAACGACTCCACTGCCTCCCGCATCGGCGGGCGCGAGGGTGATGCGCGCGTACTACGACCACTGGTACAACACGTCCTCCGCCCGGGCTGGCGTTCCCGGTGTCATCGCTTCGATGGCATTCCAACCGCTGCCCAAGTCTATGTCCAAGATCGCCAGGGACAAGGGTGGCGACCTGCTAGACCTCGACGACAGCGTCGACCGGATCGTATTCGAGTTCAACTACTCGTACCTCTTACGCCTCGACGACGCCCGGATCGACGCGGCTATGGTCGAGTTGTATGGCGGGATGAAGACGCGGGTCGACGGGTTTGTCAAGGATGGTACGCTCCCGGACGCGTATAGGCCGCTGTTCATGAACGACGGATATTTCAGACAGGACTACTGGGGCAGATTGAGGCCGGAGAAGAGGATCTTTGCCGAAAAGGTGAGAGCTTCAGTCGACCCGGACGGCTTGTTTCAGAAGCGGACTGGCGGGTTCAGACTCGGGACGCAGGCTGCGCCTGTTGTGTCTGCAGGGTTGTCGGTCAGCGCTGCGGCTTTGAGGGAACCTGGAGTTCTATGGGCGATTTGTGTCGTTGTGTATTTCTTATTTCTTCCAGAGGCAGACTGGCGTGTCTATTTGGCTTCTTTTAGCAACTAGGATTGCCTCTCGGTTATCTCATTCGTTCAGGTTATTGAACGTAATGCCTTTGCAACCTCGAGTCAACCAATAGCCCGACCTTGAAGCGATTGAGGGCGCTGGCTGTTGTTTCCACGCCTGTAAGGAAATGATGACTTCGTGTGACGGGCGGTGTACATGTGTGTTTTAGGTCCAGTGGTGACGGCGAAACACATACATAAACCCTGGTAACTCCGGCCAACGGTGTTGACGTAACCATCGTTTCTTCAACTTACCTACCTACCTTGATATTATCCATACCGAGATATCGGACTTTCTCACCGACTCAGGACTCGCAGTAATAGAGTCTGCTTAGTCTCCTTGGCGCCATTGACAGCCCCAATTGACCAATAACAGCCCCTCCGCTATCATCAACAGGCCCTCACGTCCGGGATATAGGTTCCACTGGGAAATGAAGTTGCGGGGCCCCGGAATCGGCCTCATGAGAAGAACAAAACCAGAGTTCTTCGCAATCACGATTCCCCAATCGCCGCAAACATTGCATCTCTCTCTGTCTCGGTGTTTTCAACATGGTCAAACTCTTCACCCCCGCGCTGCTGAGCGCAGCCCTCGTCGGGGCCCAGATCGCCACCCCTGACTCTCCCCTCGCCTACGGCAACCTAACCTCCCTGCTCGACACGATCCTCGCCCGCGGACACATAAACGTCGGCACGACAGGCGACTACAAGCCCTTCACCTACCTCGTGACAAACCAAACCTCCCTCCCCGACGCATCCTCCATAAACACAACCCACATCGGCGCAGACATCGACGCAGCGCAATCCCTCTCCAACGCCCTCGGCCTCCCCAATCCGCCGCGCCTCGTCCGCACCGCCTGGGCGAACATAACATCCGACCTGGCGGCCGGGAAGTTCGACATCGCTATGGGTGGAGTTAGTCTCACCCTCGCCCGCGCCCGGAGCGTCTTCTTCTCCACGCCCGTACAGCGGGTCGGCAAGACGGCGTGCGTCAGGTGCGCTGACGCCGCCAAGTACCCGGACCTCGCGTCGCTCGATCAACCTGGTGTGAAGGTGGTGGTGAACCCGGGAGGCACGAACGAGGCTTTTGACAGGGCGAATTTAAAGTCCGCGACGATTGTCCTTGTTGAGGATAATAATGCGGTGTACCAGGCCGTACTTGACGGAGAGGCGGACGCGATGATTTCGGACAGAATTGAGGTTGAGCTGCAGGCGCGGATTAACGCCGGGGAGCTGTGTATTGCGAACGCGGAGCCGTTCAACTTTGAGGAGCTGGGATACACCGTCCCAAGGGACATCGTGTGGAAGCATTTCGTCGACGCTTGGGTTCACGTCCAGCTTGGGAGCGGGGCGTGGAACGCGACGCTGGAGAAATGGTTGGATTACAAGTGGCCGGCCGTATAAGACGGAGGCAAACATCACGATGTTAATGTTTCGCACGATTGTGGGTTGTACATCTCCAAACACACATTTCAGTTGATATTACTCCCGTAATAAGATATTAAAAGGACCCAGCGATTTCAATCTGGTTTCCGTTTCTTCGCCCGATACCCTTTCGTGCAAAGCACCAACTCCAGGACGGCGACCCAGACCTCGAAAACGTGCCTCATCAGCCTTTTCTTCCTGCTTTCTCTTGCCCTTTGAGGTTCTCCGGCTGCTTTCCCTCCAGGCCGGCCTTTTTCTTGTCCGCCGCCTGGGCCGCCATTGAGGGCATCGTATTCGCGTCCCCGCTGTGTCTCTGCCGGTGCATGAATGTGAATTAGTTCCATGAGGCGAGCAATAAC
Source organism: Colletotrichum plurivorum (assembly GCA_014235945.1). NCBI lineage: Eukaryota > Fungi > Ascomycota > Sordariomycetes > Glomerellales > Glomerellaceae > Colletotrichum > Colletotrichum plurivorum. Next base: position 36,713 of record WIGO01000056.1, read on the forward strand.
TGTCGTTTCGGGATCACACCTACCCTCTCCTCCTCAACCTCGGCGTCGTGGATGAAGTCGTGCCCGGCCTCGACGGCGTCGTCGGAGAGGCCGTGTTGCTTTAGGCCGTGGTCCTTTCTGTTTGACATCTTGATCGCTGCGGAGATGAATTTGATTCTGTAGGTTTGTAGCTTGCTTAAGTAAAGTAGTTGAAGTGGACTTTGTCACACAGTCGAAGACAATTGCAGAGTGATCGTCACCGGGGAAGTTGTTCTCTATATGTTCTCATTGAGTTTCCCAAACCCCGCGACATGTGACGTCTCCAGCGTCATCAGATCACTAAACTGAGGGGTCCACAAGGCGAACGCGAAAGTCTCAGGGCCACCACCCCGCGAGGGCACGGTGAGCAACCCCGCATCGATGGTCGCCTCTCAGTCGCCGGTGCCAGGATATCCAGACGTCCGCAGTCACATCACCCGAAGACCAAAGGCGGGGTTGGAACCATGACGATACGGTCCAGACCCGGTCGGGAGGAGAACGTCCAATGGTCGCGCTTTAGATGTGTAATCGTTAGTGGGCTGATGGTTTGTTGGTAAGATTGATGAAGTAGTGAGTGGAAGTTTGGACTGGCAGGCCCAGGGGTTGAGTGAAGGCTGATGATGAGTTCAGCGTCGACACGGCATCTTTACCATGCCGAAAGGGCTGTCTGCGTAGAGATTGGAAAGAAGACAAATTTCATGTTGAGGCTGGAACCAAATCCTCGCCTTGATCAACATTAAACTGCCGCCAACGGGTAGGTACATATATCAACGCACCGCATATTCCGCTCACCCAGCTTCGTCACTTGGTATCATGACTGATTTCGCCGAATTTCCTCTTCCTGGTGATCCATTTGCCCCATTCGACCATCTGAAAACAAGCAAAATCTGTAGCTCCCTTAGACGCCTTGGCCTCTATCATGGAGGAGATCTCCGTGTGCCCCAGGACCATGGCAACATCCAGCGCGGTCAGGGGAGTCTCCAGGACGACCAGCTGACCATCCTCCCATCCCCCCTCCCTTGATCTACCGAGCCTGACATAGCCATCGCAGTGCCCGAAGACATCACAGCCGGCCTTAAGCAGCTTGGCGACGCATCCCGCGCGCCCGTTACCGACGGCGACGTGTATTGGCTTGAAGAACACGTGTATGTGTCCCGTTGTGGACTTGTCCACGTCGGCTTTTACGACGACTTTCTTCGTCGCTGTCTGCTTCAGCAGCTCCGCCGGCTTCAGAAGCTCCCCCATGCAGCGCTCGTGCCCGTACAAGCAGGCGAGATGGAGCGGCGTCAGGCCGTCGATCCCGGCGCCCTTGTCCGGATCCGCGCCTAGATCGATAAGGGCCCTCACCGCCTCGGAGTGCCCGGCTGCCGCGGCTGCATGGAGCGGTGTCCGGCCCTCCTCGTCGGTAGAATCGGGAGAAGCGCCGAAGCGGATGAGCCTTCGGACGGTCTCCGCATTCCCGCCGCAGGCCGCATGGAACAGTACGGAGCGACCCTCACGGTCCTTCTCCTCGAGCGACGCGCTCAGGGGCTGCAGGGGATGAACTTGTATGGACCCGGGCCAGTTGAACGAGTTCCCTGCGCCCGCGTTTGCTGCAGCCCGGTGCAGCGCGAGCTCACCGCGGGAGTTGACGTGGGCCAGAGCCTCGGGAGCATCTAGCCCGAGGAGCGCAGACAGTTTCTTCGCGACCATGTCATCGACCCACCCGGACCGGCCGTGGGCGGCGAGCAGATGCAAGACCGACTCCTGCTCTACCGTCAGGAATCTCTTCCAGGGTGCATCTTTTGCCGACGGGGTATCATCTGCTACCAGGGCATCACCTGCCACCGAGGTATCATCTTCTACCACTGGGGCATCATCTACCACCGGAGGAGCCGCCGCGGCCAGCTCACAGGCAATGTCGAACCGGCCCCGGAGCACAGCCAGGTGGAGCGCCATCAGGCCGCTCTTGGTGTAAGCCCGCACGTCTGCCCCGAGTTGAACGAGCCACCTGACGGCGCCCATGAAGCCCAGAGATGCGGCACAGTGAATGACCCTGCAACCGTCGAGCTCATCGATGGTCGCCTCGACGAGGCTCCTGTTTGTTGCGGTAGCTAGGTGGACGGCGGCAAAGTCTCCAGCCTTTATCGCCTTGACCAGGCCAGAATATGGTTTGTCTTCAGGGATCGTAACGTTGTCGAACTGCCTGTCCATGAGCACCGCAATGTCTCTCGAATAACTCGTTCTTACTCCGGGAAACGATATCGAGGCCGCTGCATTTATCCCTTGGCTGAAAGTCTCTTCGAAGGAGGGCTGCCGGCTCGTCTCGCCAATCCTGTCCGACAGTTCCTGCAGCTTCTCTCGCGCAGCCGGCAGGTCTCGCATCGCCACGTTCGAGGACACGTGCAGTGACGTCCGCACCATAGTGTTGCGGTTACAGGCGCCAAGCACCTCGATCTGAATGAACCGCCGCCCTCGCCTTTCTGTCTCTGTGTTGATTATGGCCACTGGCTCCAACACCTGTGGCCCTGAACGGGACGTCGCCTGCGAGGCGGCAGCGGCGATCCAGGGGTACTGATTATAAACAGTTTGGACCTGCGAACCAGGCCCGGCGTAAGAGTGCGTCTCGTGACACACCTCCCATCGGCGCCCGACCCGGCGCAGCCCGATAGTTACGTCGACGAACGACCGATCGCTGTCTTCTTCGGACGCGAAGCGGAGGGCCACGATCGTCGCCCCAGACCTGGGGCTCTTGGTCCTCACGACCGACAGGGCAGCATCCCACCGCTCCGGGGGCCACGCGTTGACGACTGAGTACGCCTCGCACATCATGCAATGCCCCGTGAAGTCTCTCGAGGGGCCCTTCCTCACCGTCACCTCGGGCAGCGCGTCGAAAGGGGTTTGCCTGACGTATACGGTCTGGTAGGTCCCATGCTTGTCTTCGTCGAAAAAGTGATCGGAATTGGCATCTACAACCGGGAAGAGCCTGAGGGATCCATCAACTGAGGCCGGCTGCTCATTAGGGATGTGTCTGGATGCTTCGTCTGGCGAAGCCACCCTGGCAAATTGGTCGCCCCAGAGCCGTCGTAGGATGATGCAGGGGCTCCACCAGTCCGGGACCTCTTCATACAGCCTTCCGACCACGCAGTCTAATAAGGCATAGTATGCATCATCTCGTGAATCGCACGGCACGAGCATCATGCTGATCCTGAGACCATGGTTGGTGATGCTGACGGCCGCGCTCTCCCTGGTCCGCGAAGGGGGGAGTGGACGGACGTGTTCGAAGTCAATGTTGAAAAAGAGCCGCGGGGAACTAGCGAGCAGCCCATGGAGGGCATCGGGGTCGGCCTTGTTTTCGTACGGTAGAGCCCAGCAAAATAAGGATTGATCGTCAGTTTCCTTGAGGATCTCCTCCTGGAGGCGGATGAAGGCCCGTTCGCCTTCACCGTAGAGAAGGGGCATATTGACGTTGAACAGACCAAGCAGACAGTACGCTATGTCTTCCGGACGGGTAGTCTCTCGGTGAGCGGCCCACCTCATACGGTTAGCCACGCTGATGTCTCCAGGCATTGTCGTGCCGAGAAGAACATTCTGGTCGATGCTAGTAATATCAGCCAAGAGCGTACAGAACGTCCGGCTGTCGTGTGACGGCTCTTTCGCCTTGATGTAAGACCAGTCACCAGCATAGAACCTAACAACCGCTGGGGCAACGAGCTCCTGCAGCGTCCAGCCCCTCGTGAACCAGCGGCTGCGGCGGAAGCTCGATCCCTCAACAGAATAGTCGGCCGCGGCGACCGGGTCGACATCCGATAGATAGGCAATACAATACTTTGCGTTGCGGTACCAGCGGTGCATCGAGTTGATCGATTCGGACAGTTCTGCGCTGCTGGTCTTGTCTATACAGCACGTGTCAACCCACAGGAACCGGAGCCCATCGTCTTGCGCGATCTGAGCAGCCTTCTCAATCTTGCCGTAGCCCTGTGTGGCGAGAACCTGCTGCCTAGCTGCCACGTCATCTAGCGCCGGCGGCGGCGGCTTCTGGAGGTCTCGGAAGCTCGCCAGAGTCACCTCGTCACAGCCCCAGGTATGGGACAAGATAGCATAGTCCTCTTTAGGATCGCCATAGACATCGGTGAGCGCGAGGGACGTGGTATCTATGAGCCACATACTGCTGATATGGCCGTGACGACCACAACGCGCCGTGCTGCTACGTACGTAGCGTTGAACCTATTGGGAAGCATTAGCAGGGGGTATTTACAGGGATCTGAGTGTAGAGGATACTCAGAGATGGTGAGTTATCATCACGCCGGACGAATCTTGGGCCCGAATGATGCCGATTGCATTGATTAATGAAGATGGGAAGATGAACGGAGGAAGTTATCTACCCCTGGGCCTTACAAGAAGGCGCGAGGCTACGGGCACGTCGCGCAGTCACGTGATGGGCTCACCGCAGGCAGGCACAGCTGGCGGTAGCTGCAGCTTCCGACTGTCAGCAATAGCCCGGAGCCCCTGTCAGGGTTCCTCGGAACCAACTTGCCTCCCACAATTTTGGGCTGTGATGGAGTCATCAAACACAATAGATGGTCATTAACTCAATTAAATATTAAGCTTAGAGTTACCAATACTTGGGTTCCCAAGAACAGTCCCCAGTTCCCCCCGAACACTGCCCCGGCGCCGCTCTCGCCCGACGACAGGCTTTTTACCGCGGCCTCATCCTTGGTCCTATCCGGGTCTTCCCCAACCGGCTGCTCGATCCACCCCTCCGGAATCTGGGCAATGAAGTCGTACCAATAGTCACCCATGGTACGGTACCCCTCGTCAGAGGGGTGAATACAATCATTCCTCAACACCGCATCCCCGAGCGCCGCAAAATCGACCGCGAGCACGTGGCCCCCCTTGCTCACCCTCTCCTCGACAACGTCCGGGATGAGTTTCTGATACTCCTCCGTTCCGGGCCGCTGGTTCGGGTCGCACGTGTTGATGATCTGCGCGACGAGGACCGTGGCGTCCGGGCAGGCGGTGAGCATCTGGTCGATGAGGGCACCGAGCCTTTCGGCGGCGCCCTTGGGGTCGTTGCCCTCTTTCGAGATGTCCGGGTTCGGGTTCATGTCGTTGGTGCCGGCGTGCAGGAGGATGATGTTAGGGCGCTGCTCCAGGGAGGGCCCGACGTTGTCGGCCATGTACTTGATCGTTTGCCCGGACCAGGCGGCGTAGTAGGGGTCGGTCATGTTGCCACCGGCCACGGTGCCCGCGAAGACGACTTCATTGGCTGTGAGGCGTTAGATTGGTTTCCTCGTGTGCGGATTGACTTGGATGAGTTTCTCACCAGAAAGGTTCTCCTGCAGCTTCAGCCGGTAGCCATTACCATCGGAGCTTAGGAAGCCGACGGTGACCGAGTCACCGACCGGAAGGATGCGGAGCTTGACGCCCTCCTTGATAACCTTTCCCGGAGCGGTACAATTATACTCCAGGGCGTCGGCAGTGACGGCCGATGGGAGCAAGAAGGAGGCGACAGCGGCGGCGGCGACGGTGAACCTCATCTTGACGTCGGCCGAGGGGCGGAGGGTCGGGAGGAGAAGGAATAGAGAGGGTGGGAGTGGGAGGCCATCACGAGAGCCTTTGACGGCGGCCCGAGGGAGGATGGTGGCGGTTCATATACGATGAGTTGCATGCATGCAGGCGGAAGTAAGCTGACCACCACTGGGGGTGTCAACACCACACCACGAACCGGGGGTGACGGTTGCCTTCACTGCCGCCCTTGCCCTTGCCCTGGGTCTTTGCCGTGTCTCCATCGTACTTGCAGCAGCTCCGCCTCTCCGAACCAACATACATGCAATTTCAACACGGTCAATGCTGGGAAAAGGGACCGCGAAAGGGACTTCGGTTCTGTTGGAACTCTGGAAAAACACCGAGAAAAATGGGTTCCGAAAGACGACTCTCATGGCCCCACCGATCAGCCAAGGAAAAGGCCTGTCCAGAATGGGAATCCCGGGCCCCGAACACCTCCAACAATGAGGAGTTCTGACGGTCCAGCGTGACCTGCAAGAAGCCAAGGCAGTCGGACGGCCTTTTTCGCCCAGCCAAGACGACCAACATCGCCCAGTCATGGTGACAATGAGTGCGACATTGGGCTTCCGGCAGTTGCCAAGATGACCGGGATCATGTGCCTATGTGCCTGTGAGGCACAGCTATCCCTCTCATCTGCCTTATGGATACGATTCCTGGGTCTGAATGAGATAGAGGCAAGAGTGAGGATTCATCGAATTACTCCTTTTCCTCATGTTCTTAATCAACGGCCCGCCCCCTGCGAACGTCTTTTCCGTGCGCTGCCGCTGTCACAACACGAGCGCATGAACCCCCCGACATGAGATGAAAATGCGGCGGAGAATGGCGCTACAGGACAACCCCGGCTCATTCTGTTTTTTCCTGCGTGTTTTTCCCGCTATTCCCGCTGACAAGCTCTGTCCACCACTGCCTGTCCCTTTTTTCTTCCCGTGTTTCGTTGGTTCTGTGGCTTGGCTTCCAGGCAACAGGCACAAACCATGTTCCATAAGGAGGTGCCGAAGAAAGGGGCACGCTGGATGGATGAATCCTTCGAATCCCAAGATGGACCTCCTAGGGCTAACTAGACGAACATCTGTTTGTGCAACTCGATAAACTCACCGAAGGGAATATTCTCGAGGCTTGACATCATAAGATCAACCACCAAATGCCAGCTAGATCTGCGCCAGCTTACCCACAGAGGCAGAGGGAAAAACTGACGTCGACTCAAGAGCTTCTGCAGCGATCAGCACAATTCAAGCTCATCGCCCTCCAGTGTCCGCACGCCGAACCCCGGCACCGATCCCCGCTAAGTGCCCACCACCGTCACCGGCACCCATTAGCCTGGCCTGCCGGCGTTCTGACGTCAAGTCAATCGTCCGGAAGATCGGCCGTCATTTCGACATCACTTCAGACGGCGGCTTTCAATGATTTCAACGTCTCATTTTTGAGACAAAGGAAAAATGGATAATCGACACCATGCTTGCAACACGTGGGATATCGGATGTTTATCAACCATGTCCGGGCCGGCGCAACGTGAATCGCCATAGGCATCGTGATATCGCGTTGGCGTTGTTTTCATCGTCGTCCAACCGACTTCCATCACATGCTACCCTGGGTCCTTGGACCTCCATTGATGGCTACTTGATCACTTATGTCGCCAGAGCCGATACCATACATGTTACTGCATTGGTGCCTCGTATTTCTCGAGGCACTTGTATTGCGTTGCTGGGGATTGGGTACAACATCAACGTAGAGCACATTCTCCTTGCAAGGTTTCTAAGAGACTCGGTCAAGTACCCATGAACTGAATTCACGAAACATGTACCTACCATGTCAGCCGTCGTTTGTCTCTGAGGGCCACTTTGTAAACATGAAGAAGACCAAACATTGTGAATAAAACCCCTCCTTACCTTAAAACCCCTCACTCAATCCATGTATGGCTCCGCGAAAACCTACACTTCTCACACCCCGGGCAGTCCCCAGCAACCGTAATATGCCCCTCACTCCCAATAACCTGCTCTCCACCTAGCCGACCATTCGCCATATCAACAAGAGTGTGAGCAGCATCCATGGTTCTCGCCTCGATATCGTCGCTCTGCTCCACAGCAGGCCGGCCGTTCGCCATATCAGCAAGGTTGTGCGCAGCCAGCGTCGTCGCCGCAATCTGCCGCAGCTCTTCGACTTGCGCTTCCCGGTTCTCTATCGCGGACAACAACGCCGCAGCCCGGAACTTACACAGCCCACCATCACCATCCTCACCAAAGCACTCGCGCGTGGCACAACACGTCCACGCGCTCTCGATCCGACGCACGTCGACCTGTATGGCAAACGCGCCGCGGCGCCGGGTTCTCCGCAGGTCGGGCCCGCTGTTCGCGATGGGGATCATATCAGCATGCGGACGGCGAGCGCAAGCGGCGCACCGGACGCGGACGTTGGCGGCCTTGGCCATCGTCTCGCGGGAGGTGGGGGCGGAGAAGCAGACCTGGTGGACGAGGTCGGGGCCGGCGCGGTATTCGTGGCACTCCGTCGGTATGCCGGAGAAGACGGGAATGCCGAAGAGGTGGCCGTCTGCGCGGTAGCCGAGGGCCGTGCCGTGCTCGCAGAGGAGGTGCAGCGGGCGGGGGGCGGGGATGAGGCGCAGGAGGGGGAGGCGGAGGTTGTTCTCCTCTTGGGAGCACTCGATTGAGCAGCAGACGATGAGGATCTCGAGTGGGTGGCACATTGTGATTGGCTTGGCAATTAAAATGTGTTTTGACGATCTGGCTGAGTGAAGTTAGCGTTGAGAGTTGGGTGTGGAGATACCTTGTTGTAAGTATGTGGTGGTTGAGGCTGTTGACTTGTTGACTTGTTTGATGATGATTCAGATACGGCTTCGGGGCGGAGAATTGCAGTTCTCTTATAGTCGACAACAGGCATGACATGGCGAGAAATCACTGGAGTTGTGAGGCACCTGAGCCTGGACAATGGCGTGACCACAGAGCTCCTCGACAAAGGAGACAACACGAACAATGTGTGGAAACAATAAAGCAAGGTGATATACAACGACGTTGTTCCTGGTTCATTCAGATGTTACGAGGTAACTGTCTGTGCCCCGAACAATGACGCGCAGAAAGAGGCAAGGCAAGTGTTCACTAGGCTCTTTGAGACCAAACACCCCGAGACTCTGGGTTGGACGAGTCTCTAAAGGTCTTTCGATGGCAATAGATGCTCTTGCAGATTTCATTGCCCATCACAACTCCAAACTCTCCGTTTTCAATGGCTTTGCAATCCCATCGGAGCTTGAGCAGAGACCGGCCGCCGGAGAAAGGCGTTCTCGGGACTCATGTATTCAGGCATATTGAAGATACTAAAGAGTGGTGCACTGAGGTTGTACCTCACTTCCTAAAATAGTCCCGTCAGGCATAGAGCCAAAACATCAGCTATCTCAGGGACCTCATGCAAGGAATCGCCTTCCCAGCTTCTACCGTCCGGGTGTTTTTAGCATAAGAAATAATACCGGACATATTTGAAACATCTGGAGTTGCCAGTGGGATGTGAAGCTGCCAGAACTTGCGCATACAGTAAGACAATACTGATGATATCGATTCTGTTCCTCACTTATAGCTCAACTAGATACACGTGTAAATCCCCCTCACGTACTCCTTGACCGCATTGTTCCCAACCCCAGCAAGCGACATCTTATTCATGACGTACGCAATGGTCAACTTCTTGTCCAGGTCCATGACCACCATAGACCCGCCCATGCCTCCCCAGAAGCACACGCGCCCGTTCGGAAGCCAGTCCGCCACGACCGTGTCTCCCTCGCCTGTGAGAGCGTACCCGCACCCGAAGCGGAGAGGGGCGCCGATGACGACGTCGACGCCGGAGGACTGCTGCTGGAAGATCTGGTCCACCGTCTCCTGTGACAAGAGCTGCGCGTCGTCTTTTCTGCTGCCGCCTAGCGTTACTGCTGAGAGAATCCGCGCCAGCGCGCGCCCGTTGGTGAAGCCGCTGGCGGAGATAATGTCCCCCTTCCTCCACGACGGCGTGTTGGCGTAATGCGTCGGCAGGGGCATCGGGTTCATCGTGCGGAAAGCGATGAAGCCGGGTTGCGGGCCAACACCGGGGCCCAGCGAGGGCAGGGCCGCCGGGATGACGTCCGTCGTCCGCGGTAGATCCCCGTCAGCTACGCCGAATTGGAAGTCCGCGCCGAGGGGCTTTACAATCTCTTGCATAACGAAGTCCCTCAACGTAACACCAGTTGCACGACGCACGATCTCGCTGAGCAAGTGTCCAAACGTCCACGTGTGATACCCTGAAGCCGAGCCGGGCGTCCACCAGGGCGCCTGCGCCGCCAGCTTCGCGTTGGCCGCGTCCATGTCGGAGATGTCATCAAAGGAGAGCGGTCCGTCGGCGTCCCAGCCCGAGACGCCCGAAGTGTGCGAGAGGACGTGCCGGATCTCTATGTCTTGCTTGCCGTTGGCTGCGAATTCGGGCCAGTGCTTGCAGACCTTGTCGGTGAGCGAGAGGACTCCCCGCTCGACAAGGAGCAGGACGGACAGACTGAGGACGTTTTTGGTGGAGGAGAAGACGTTGACGATGGTGTCTTTTTCCCACTCGCGGGTGTGTTCTTCGTCGGTGTAGCCGCCCCAGAGGTCGACGACGTTCTCGCCGTCGAGGTTGACGGCTATAGCGGCCCCGAGCTCCTCGCCCGAGTCGATGAGTTGCTGGAGCCGGGCCCGGACTTGCTCGAATCTGGGGTCGCAGGTGCCTTGTACTTGAGCCATAGTTGCTTGTGTGGGCTTGTGTTGTTGTTTCCGTTGTTGTTGGTATGCGTGTTGTTGCTGTTGATATATGAAGCTTTTTGCTCTGTGTTGAAGTTGATGACGGGGACTGAGAATGCAACGTAAGGGAAGCACATGATCTTATATCTACTCTCATTCACCCCGAGAAACTACCAGCATGGGTCTTGATCCGGACCAAACCGAATCATTGTGGGACCGGATTTATGTGAATTATCGTGATGAGTCTTCTTTGGCCTAGCCGTCTTACTGAATCTCCCGGCCAGCCGGCCGGAAACGCTGAAAGTCGGCGGGCCTAGACGCCGATGCACCGGTCCTTCACCACCCAAAAGGGTCGGCGGTCACAGCACCGACTCGCCGGAGGCAGGTCGCTAAGGGTCCCGATGGTGCCTAGCGATTCCAGCGGCGCGCAGCTTACCGCATAGGGTAAATGCAACCCTTGTAAATCGTCCCTGAAGTGAGACGGAAGGATTCGAGTCCCTGGAACTCCCCATAATTCCAGGCGGCACAGGCCGTAGCGAACTCAGATCGCTACCCGGGACAGTCCGCAGCTTAAGACGGTGCCGACCCCGACGCTGTCGAGGGTCACATGATGAGCGGTATATGCTTTCATGAGAATTCAATGAGTCTCGGATATAATCCGATCCTTTTGCATCTCGTGACACTCATTTCAGTCTTCTTTTGCCTGTGTTCACATGAGGTAGTATGAATCATGATGGGTGAGCTTATGGCGTTCCAAAACGATCCAATCATGAAGCAGCTGTAAGATATTGCCAAGCTCCTACCTAGATAGTACGTTGCCCTAAAGAGATAGCGCCCGATTCACCTCCGCTCTTGCATCTCATACTTGCCGTCTGACTCAACCACAGGAACCAGCGGACAGAGTCATTCATATAAACGAGAGCTTTGGGCTGTCAATCTAACATCTCCATCAAAGTGCTTCATCACAATCAATACCAATAAGCAACAGCTCATTGTCCACGCAAAATGGATGAGCCAATTGAGATTCTCGGCCACCTACCCGGCCTCAACATCTACACCCAGATGGCCGTCGTCTTCGCAGTGCAGGACGACTCTTCGTTCTGGAAAATCTCCGACACTCTATCAAACGGTCTCAAAAAGCTTGCTGAGGCCCTTCCCTGGGTTGCCGGACAGGTCGTCAATGAGGGCGCAACTGAAGACAATACCGGCGTATTCAAGCTCAATCCCTACAAGGAATCCCCGCCTCTCATCGTCAAGGACCTCCGAGATGACCCTTCCGCGCCGAAATTTGACTCTTTGAAGGAGGCCGGCTTTCCATTCCACATGCTGGACGAGAGTGTCATCGCGCCGCGGCCGACACTGCCTATCGACCCCGCGCTGGCCTCCGAGCCAGCGCCCGTCTTCATCGTCCAGGCCACCTATATCGCAGGAGGCCTGATCCTCACATTCCTCGGCCAGCACCAGGTCCTCGACGGCACCGGCCAGGGCCAACTCATTGCCTTACTGGCTAAGGCTTGCCGCGGGGAGTCCTTCACGGAAGAGGAGGTCCGCACGGGGAACCTCACCCGGCACGACAGGATCCCCCTTCTGGACCACGACATCCTGGACGCTGATGTCACGCAGTGGCGTATCACGGCTGCCGGTGCCCCGCTGAAAGAATCCGCAAAGTCCCGCTGGGCCCTCTTCAACTTCCCGTCCGCCTCCCTAGCGGCGTTGAAGAACTACGCGTCAGAGTCCGTCCCGAAGGGCTACGTCACGACCGACGACGCCCTCAGCGCGCTCGTCTGGCAGTCCGTCATACGCATCCGCGCACCGCGGCTCGACCCGAAAGAAACCTGCAGATTCGCCCGCGCCGTTGACGTCCGCAGCTGCCTTGGGGTTGCGCCAACGTTCCCCGGCCTCATCCAGAGCATGGCCAACAGCGAGCGCCAGCTAGACGCCCTGATCAACGCGCCGCTTGGGGAGATCGCTTCGCTTCTGAGATCTGCGGTCGACCCGAAGACTTTGGCGTACGAGACGCGGGCGCTGGCGACAGCGCTCGCGAGGACACAGGACCGGAGGGGGTGGTCGTTCGGTGGCCGCATGTCGTTTCACAGGGATGTCCAGCTTGCCTCGTGGGCGAAGATGGACCTGTACGACTTGGACTACGGTTTGGGTTTGGGCCTACCCGAGAGTGTTCGTAGGCCGCAATTCACAACCGTGGAGAGCTTGGCGTACCTGTTGCCCAAGGATAGAGAGGGTGGTGTTGCCCTGGCGATTTGTCTGCGGGATGATGACATGGACAAGTTGAGGGCGGATGAGAACTTCTCAAAGTACGGAACTTATATTGGGGAGTGAGTTTGTTGGGTCGAAGTGAAGGAACATGGGAAAACGCTACGACTCAACGTCACCAAGGGACGAAAGCTCAATTGGCAGTTTCAACCCCAATAAAAAGGTTCGAGGAAATCAGACTTCGCAATATCTATGCCCCCCTCTATATATCTACTGGAACCATCTACATATGCACAAAAGAAAAGAAACGTTACATGTACCCTCTTCAAGCTTTAGCACCATGATGTCGCCGAGGACTTAGCAGAGACTGACGGGGCACACCCACACATCAGTCGCCTTGATCTTGCAGGTCCCGCCAATGGGCTCGCCCTCGAAGCCGCGGCATGACACACCACCGTCGTCGTCGCAAGTCATGGTCTTGCCAGCGTCCTGACGGTAGCACTTGCCGTACATCTTGCTGCCGCCGCTCTCCCAGACCTCAAGCTCCTTGCCGTTGTTGACGGGGTAGAGCGTGATGGACTTGGAGCCGCACTGGCCCTTGATGACGGTGCCGTGGCCGATGTGCGAAGTGTGAGAGATGCCCTCCATGTAGTTCTTTGCAGTCAAGAGTCAGCATGGGCATTTTCTTTCCGCGGTGGCATGGCGGGAAGCTGTGAACGTACCTTGTTGCGGATGGTGTTGCAGTTGAACTGGTTGCTGGGGACGAGGACCACGTCGTCTCTGGCGGAGAAGTTCTTGAAGCAGCATTGCTGTTTTTTGGGACAGTCGACACACTCGTTGAAGTTCCACTGGATGTGGCGGTCGAAGAGGTGGAAGCCCGCGGACACGGCCGGGATGATCTGCAGAGCAGCGAGGACGATAGAAAGTTTGGCCTGCATGATGAGACTGGGAGGTGGTTCGACGATGTGAGAGTGATAGTGAGATTGCTAAGTGGATGAAGCTGATGTTCGAGTTGATCAGACTTTGATCTTCAGGATGACAGTCGAATATTTATAAGATTTTGAGCCCTCGTCAACCAGCTAAGACCGGCATCTCACGATGTTGCTTCCACTGGTTGCCAACAAGTTCACCCTCCCGTCACCTCAGCTCACAATTCTCTGGGCAAATACCAGGGTTCATGTGTTACAAACGCCATTTCCAGCTCACGATGGTTCCAGCGGCCACTCCGTGGTTGAATCAGGCGAGCATGATCATGCGGGAGCTGAGATTGAGCGCACGCAACGACGTTGCACCTGCGATGCCAAGATCTCGCAAAGCCAGCCAATGCGAACAGTACCAACTACAAATGGCAGGTGAACAAGCGCCGAGAGTCGTATTTTACGGCGAGTCATCGTAGTTGATCACTTCCTCGTGAGTTTACTGGCAGGGTAAGCGACCTGAAGTGCGGGTGAATAAGGCCTCACCGCTGCGGGGGGGCCGGACCTGAGTAAGCACCAAAACCTGAGAGTGAGGCGCAGGCTTGGCTAACGCCGGGGGTGAGAAAGCCTACGGACATCTCTCTGAGAAAACACAGTTGAGTGGCTGAGAAAAAGCCTATATATGCCGCGCCTTTGCCTGCTGCAGCCGTCAATTCCAGCCGCCTCGGTTTGGCCGGCGAGAGGTAACCCGCGACCAAGCTCTCAAGTCTGGTGTTGTCTAAATGAGAGACAGATAATCTCATGTAGGCTACTCTCATTTTCCGGCCCGATTACACCTTCACGTGCATCTTATGGGCGGCCTCAGAACATGGCTCATTCAGTAACGGCGACGACAGTCCCCTTTTCACGTCCGAACACCCAGAATATGGGGGCTGTCAATGTTGTCTCGGAACATTCGGATGACGGGGAGCGAACGCCCTCCGCGGATTGACGGTCAGGTGGCACAAGCTTTGGAATAGGGGTCGATCAGCAAGGGCTACCCGGAAATTCGGAAGATGGCCATTCGACGGATCGCTGGAGTCTCGAAGCCAGTTCCCCACACAGAAAGCTTATGTTAATGGGCTTAATCAAAGGATTGTCCGTCGGGAGACTTTCACCGGAAAGGCACGTCATTCTGGAGGAACCGTCGATTGCAACGGCAGCGAGTCGGTGCTCTTTGAAGGGTTCTAGTATTATCTACGGCATGGAACGGCTGTAGATCGCATCTTCTGTTTTCCCCTAGCGTGCCGCACATCCGTTCGACTCCCGTTTCCGCAAGGTCTGATGAACCTGAATGTTAGACTGCCAAGAAGATAAATAACAGCTCGTGCCGCACTCGTTCTAGAAACATTAAACATAATACTCCAACTCACCTTAAGACATTACAACCCACACTCGTTTATCCACCACTATCAACAAGATGCATTCCTACCTGCCCCGTCTCGTCATCTTGGCCTTCGCGGCCGTAGTCATGGGCAGCCCCGTCGAGTCTACACCGACCTCAACCCAGTCCGAGTGTACAACCACTTTCACTTCGTACGATCCTGGGTTCACTGGCGATTACCATCCAACGACCACAATCACTGTCTACAACGAAACCGTCACAGTCGCGAAGCCCACGGACTGCCACGGGTGCAACTACATCACGACGACGGTAGAACCCGCGCCCTTCTGGGGAGGAATCGGGCCAGAGGTTCTGAAGGTCGTCTATGTTCACGCGACGACGCCTACGACGGTTACCATGCTCGCTTGCGGCACTCCAACGGCCCCTGCTAGTGCATGATAGGAGATACAGAAGTTCTTGAAATGGCTAGAGTCTGTTGCTTAGGAGAGAAGAGAGGCATCAGCCACGTTCAGGTCTAAACTTGCTGATCAACAATGCCGATGGATGAGGATGAGAACCTGAGTTGGGCCTCCCGCAGAGAATTATACATACATCTACCAACTTTGATTCATAATTAAATTTGCAATGCCTATGGTCTTTCTGTTACCCAGTTGCTGTTTCCTATTTCGGTGACTAGGTTGCAGATAAAGGTGAGATAGTAATACGCCCATTTACCAAGAGGAAATGAGACCGTTACGTTTATTATCCGTTAACAAAGCGAGACTTTCCTATTCCTATCTGCATTCTTGTTACTATATCCACCTCAGTCGTCATCGCTGTTGGTATCCAGGTCGTTATCATCGTCAAGGTCGGAATTCTCCTCCTCGTCATCCTCCCCTTCCCCAGTTTCACCCACCTGGGGCTTCTTCTCTGCATCGTCAGGCTTCTGCCCTTCTGCCGGCTCTTCAATAACGTCCTCATACTCGGGCTCCATCGCTTCGAACCTGTGGTTAGGGTGCAACACGTCTTTGCTGCCGACGCACTTGTAGCACATGTTGAAGCTATCCGCCTCGCATTCGAGACACCTGTACCGCTTGCCGAGAATTTTCTAGACAGCCAGCGTCAGTAAGCACTTCCATGGCCGACTGGAAGCATTTGTATATTCACCATTAGACAATGGTCGCAATCCCAATTGTCCTTCAAGTCACCCATCCTTTCCTGGTGATCTTCATCTCTCCAAACCTCCGTCGTGCCGTCGGGGAGCGTCCGTGTCTTCTCCTTCGGCGTCAACAGCTCAAGGACTTCATTCGCCGACCCGTAGTATCTTGATACTTTCAGCGGCGACCATTTCCGACCAGGTCCCTCAGCTACCGCCCAGAGGCTGGCACCGCGTTCCAAGAGAGCGTTCGGGCAGTCCAAGCTGTTGTAATTGTCCTTGACAGACCACATGAGCGGCGTCCAGCCGTCATCGTCCCTAAAGTCAATGTCGAACGGGGGCTTCCCGTCGGTTGACTTCTTGTCAAAGGCTAAGTCGCCATCTCATGCGGTCTTCTGAGTCGGTGGCTCACTTCTCTTGAACTGCGCCGTTCTTGTTTCATCGCTGTCGTTGCTTCTCACATCCACCGATCCCGCGTCGTCGTCTTCTCGCTCTGCATCATCAAGGTACCCTTTCGGGTCCTCGATGTGCTTCAGCAACTGTCGCAACGCCGTGGCCGACGCAGGGTACGCTGCTGCGAAATGCACCGGCAATAAGCCGATCTTTGTGCGAGCGGTCGCGTCCGCTCCCTTTTTGAGCAGCGCCTTGACGGTGCCGTCTGGGAGCCCGTGTGTCATCAGCGCCAGATGTAACGGGGTCCGGCCCATAGCATCCTTCACATCCAGATTGGCCCCTTTTGCAATGAGATAGTTCGTCACCAGATTTGAAGTCGAGAAAAGGCCAGCGAGGATAGGAAAGCCAAAAGTGGTATCTGGGGACTCTTCGTCGGGATTCTGCTTCGCCTCTTCGACGAGGTATTCGGCAATCTGGCGTTTATCACGCGAGTACATGGACAATTTGCCGATCGCGAGGGAGTAAAGCAAAGTCTCCTTGAACCCTAGAGAGCGTGCGACGCCAAAGTCGCATCCCGCGGCCTGGACCTCTTGGAAGAGCTCCCACTGGCCACTTCGAGCGGCCGTATGAAGCAGGGTGCCCTTGGTGGGCGAGCAAATCTTGACATTTGCGCCCTCCCTCCAAAGAGCCTTAAACGCGACTATGTTCCTGCTATACACGGCTCTCAGCAGTGGGGTTTCTCCCTGTGGGTTGGTCGCATTAACATCGGCGCCAGCCTTGCAAAGCAGGCCTATGGTCTTGTAAGTGGTGTAAATGTCAATGTTGTGCAAGATCGTGTTACCGCTTTTGTCGGTGAGATTCGGATTCAGCACCAGCTTCGACTGGTATTTGAGCAGCAGCTCTATGGAATCGGTCCTAAGCCGGGGTTCTTTGTAGCGGGAAGTCAGACAGTACTTCATGGGGAAGTTTCCATCCTTGGTCTGGTGATTTATGTCCGCTCCGGCATCAAGGAGCAGCTCGATACACTCGACGCTGGCCCTTTGGCAAGCTATGCAAAGTGCCGTCATGCCGTCTTCATCAGGCTCCGGACCCCCGCCGTCCGACAGTACTAGTGTCTCGATCTCGAGGTCTGGCTTCTTGGTATGATCCAAGAGCAGCTTGAGCACATCATGCTGGTTGTGCTTGGCCGCCAGATACGATGCCGTGCCCGAGTTGCACACCGCGTCAACGTCGGCGCCAGCCTTCAGAAGAAGCTCCGTGATCTCTGGATTGTCGTAGGCAGCGTGCAACGGAGCCCAGTTCCACTCGCTCTTCAAATTTGGGTCGACCTCGTGGTCCAGCAGCAGCCTCACGAGTTCGGCGTTGCCCTCGTGAGCCGCCACATAATAGAGAGGGGTTTGCGAAATCTCGGCGCCCATGTTTGTCGGCACGTCGTGCGCCAACAACAACTCGACCACCTCTTTGTTGGATGTACCCACAGCCCTTGACAGTACGTTGTTGCGCCAAGTCTGCGACTCATCTTGGACCTCGAGGTTGATTTCGTGTTCGATGAGCAGCTGCAGAAGCTCTAACGTCCCACACCCACAACCGGACCACCCCCACATTCGGACCGGGGCAAAATAACCATGCGATTGACCATGCGTCAACTTCAGGCTATTATTCCACCTATTCTGATGCCACAACTATACAACTACCATGCTCACTAGGGTTATCGGATGCGCTGGATTCATTTGAGCTGTCGTCGACTTCGCCTGCCTCGATTTGAGCCCTCCGGATGGCCACGATGTTGGCGAACTTGGAGTTGGGGCTCATCTTCACCTTCTTCCTCTTCCGGGCCCTACTGACATCAACCTCTACCTGCAATGCCACGACCTTTCGCTCTGCGACTGCCAGTTGCTAGTCCCTTTCATCCCAGGCCTTCTCGACATTCCTGAACAGCAGACGTTGAGTACTGACATCGTTGTCTAGTTTACTGAATAGCTCGAAGTGGCCCTGCAACTCCTGCCTCTTCCTAGGAGTCGACCAACGTATTGCTGATGTATCCAATGCCCATTGCTCGCCTGACTTGACATCAGAGTGACCCTCGGTGCCCTCTTTCGATCCCTTCGCCGGCGTTGTGGTGTTCTCAAGCAACAGGGGGCTGAGGAGGGGTTTGGCAACGTTGACTGGCCACATCCCAGTGTATTTCCAGCCACTGATGATGTTTCTGCTAGTCAAAGCTGCCTTCCGAGCATGACCATAACAGTGAATAAACGTCCGTTTACCCACAACAGTACTGCTGTCCCATGGGGGTTGGTTCCCCAGCTCCTTCTTGTACGCTGTTTTAAGTGGCCCAAACACTGACTGATCGAGGGGCTGAAGTACGTGGGAAATTTGTGTGGAGGTAGGAAAAGTAGGTGTATATTGTTGGTATAGCACTCCCACATAAAATCAGTGGTTTCGTGGCTACCATGACCATTCAGGATGAGTAACCTGGGCTCGGAGGGGTCCCTGGGGGCAGTCAGGGGGATGAACACCTCCTTGAGCCACTGTATGGCTGTAGAGTCTGATGTCCACCCATTCTCGGTGGCTGTGAACTCCCACGATTCATATGGCTCGAGATCGAGGGGGAACCACTGCTGCTGGACACTCTTCCCCTTATATATGACCAGGGGGGGCAGGGCCCTACCTGTTGCTGATATGCATTCGATGAGGGACGTCCATGCTCGTGATCCAGGCTGTTTCTTGCGAATAGATCGAGTCTCTGCTGATCCCAGGACCAGCCCGTTGCTTCCCCTGCCCTCGAGAATACCAGTCTCATCCATATTGTATCGGTTTGCTGCCTTAATGGCCCTGATCTCAGGGATCGCGAGATGATCGAACCAGCGTCTGATGACATTAGTAGAAGCCCCATTGATGCGTTGGGAATCGATTGCTCTGCTTCTATGAACCTTGATTGATGGATTCCTCTTCAAAAAGAACCCTATCCAGTTCCTCCCAAGAGGCTGGGTGTCTCCTTTCACTACTAGGATCCTCTCAGCGAAATCCCTGAGCTGTTGATGTGTTGGAGGCAGGCCTAGGGCAGCTTGGACTCGCACCCATTCAGTCAGATGAGTCTCCTGCTCAGGAGAGAGCCTCTGGTATCGAGCCCAAGCCCCATCTCGGCCTTTGACCCCTTGGAGACGTCGCACAATAGTTGTCTTTGGAACTCCATATTCCAATGATGCTTTTCGCTGAGAGGTACCGTTTGCGATGGCATTAAGAGCCTGGTTAACCTGAGCTTCTGTATACTGCTTCATTCAGTAATAATCTGACTCCGACAAAAATTTGGTGTTGATTGACTAAAAAATGAAAAGGTGGTTGTGGGTGGAAGAGGAGGGGTATGCATGGCGATGAGGCGTTAAATGGCGGTCCGAATGGGGGGTGGTCCGGTTGTGGGTGTGGGACGTTATGATTCTCTCCGACGGCACGGAGAACGTCACAGCTGCAATGAGGAGAGGCTCCGAGTCTTTCGTACTTTCGTTCGCATCCGCCCCATACTTCAGGAGTTGTCGGCAGATTTCGATGTGGCCCATTGAAGCCGCATGCCACAGGGCATTCTTCCCATCCAGCTTGGCGTTGACATCGACGTCGTGTTCTAATAGAATTCTCACACACTCAGCGTACCCGCTCATGGCTGCATATACCAGAGGCCGGGCGCTCCATGTCCATCCTACCCTGCCCATCCAACTGTGGTCACCGCCGACATTAGCGTCGGCGCCAGCCTCGAGGAGAACTCTGATCGCCTGCGGGTTTGCACCCAACACGGCCGTATGCAGAGGTCTTATTGCTGAGGCCTCTTCATCTTCCTGGTCTTCGGCATCCTTGTCAGCGCCCACGGCCAGCACTGACTGAATGACATCCACGTTTCCCCGTCGAGCTGCGGAATGAATTATCATCTTGCTGTCATTCTTGGTGGTTTCGATTTCGGCCTTGGCTTCAATGAGTACTTTGGCCATCTCTGGGTGGCTTCCCTCGATCGCCATGTTCACGAGCGACGTTTCAATCCCATCACCGTCGAATGGAGGTAGGGGGACGTTCAAGGCGAGCAGGAGCTTCGCCGTTTCCACGAGGCCCAACCACGCCACGTGTCTGAACAGTCCCGGGGGCCAATCGAACTCTGTGATGTTGGCTGCCACACCAACCAAATGATGGATTGTGGTCTCATCACCAGAAGCCGCAGCCGCTAGGAGTGCTTCGGTGAGGAGACTGTTGGTGGGAACAGTCGCTTCTAGTAGCAGTTGCACCACTTCCTTGTGGGCGTTGCGAGCCGCCTCAACAATTGATAGACCGACGTCAACTGCGAAGAAGTCGGTATTGGACACAGGCAAGCGCCGTTCCACGTCAAGCTGATGGGTGACGAGTTCTTCCAGACCTGTACTGGAGACGACAGGTAGAGACGAGATGTATCCTTTGGCTATTCGGCACATAGGATTGGACAAAACGTAGACAGCCTGTGCCCATAGGTTGCGGGCCTTTGGGTTTTTGAATAGTTCAAGTGCCTTTTCTTTGGGTCGGTGTTCTCCAGCCAGCCTGTAGTGCTTCGTCCAGAATTTGGAGGCGTAGCAAACCAGGCTGTGGCGCGGTCGCGACACAGGTGCCTCATCGAGCAACGCATTCTTCTCTATCACGTCTTCTAGCTTCTCCCAGACTTCTGGAAGGACGAGATAGTTTAGAAATATCGAAGCCATCTCCGCATGGACGGTTCCAGCGTCGTCAGATGGAAAGCTATCGGGGCGGAATAGATCAACTTGGTGACCATCAAAGGTGATAAGCCCTCCAAATTGAAGTATATCATTGTTGAGTTCGTCGTAGTCGATATCTTCGAGTCCTTCCACGCCAGAGTGCATGTCAGCAGCGACATACAGGGCCTCTCCGAGTCCCCTCAATGTAGGAATTTCAAAGGCAAACTTGATCCATAAAATCATCTTGCGAACTCTGGCGGCACGGTCTCCAAAGGATTCCAGGATAACAGTAATAAGAGTCTCCGTGTTCAAAGGCGTGAGCCTGTCCAGAATCTTTCGGATGGAGGACCGGTTGCTGCGGGTCAAAGTGTTGTCGGCCAACCACCGGATCGCAAAGCAGGCCAGTTGACGGTCTGGGAGGCAACTTGCGAGAACCTGATCGAAGCGGTCTTTGCATTGAAAGAATGCCGGTCTAATACACATCAGCCGCCTCACTTGCCCGTCAACCAATTTTTCCATTTCTCTTGTGAACAGAATTTGTTCTTCAGGTTGTTCCATACGCTCCTTTACGTCAATGGTATGGAAGGAGGCGAGTTGAGATTCGAGGCGCTCATCGCAGCCTTTCGTGGTGGTCACCACGAACCTGGCTGGCTGCTCAGAGTGTCTGCAAATTTCGTTGAGAATCTCAACCAATTTGTATCGGGTCTCATCGCATTCGTTGAGGCAGCAGATGAAGCAGACGGCCGTTTTTAGATGTATTCCGCGGCGATAACTAGGACGAAAAAAAGCTGGGCAAGGTCTTGGGCTGTACAAGCCTGCTGTGAGGCTAACACGGTCCAGCAGAACGAGTAGTTGAAGGCCTCTGAGTAGCGTCCTACCAACTGGCAGTTCAGGTTTGCGAAGAGGCTCTGGAGACTGTTGCATCTGTCTTCCCGTCGTGAGAATATGTGGAACAGATTATTTTCTCTGGGATCATTTGCCATGTTCCTGTAGAATGTGTGCGACAAGATCCTGGTGAACCCTTTGGGACATCGAAGGTGTAATATGCGCAGACCGGAGGAATTCAGCCATTTCCGGTACTCTTCGTGTTTTGCAATCCAGTGTTTCGAATTACTCGATAGCAACATGAATTCATTCATTTTCCAAGGAACCATCGGTGGAGACTGGGATATGAGAAATTTGTGGACGGGCGCATCGCGAGGTTCAGGCTCCATGGCTGTTGCTCCTGGTTAGCTTTCCACAGCCATTTTGATATCCCGTTGACAGAGTATAGCATTGCCGGCCGTGTCATAAGGCTTTAAAGTCATCTCACTGTTGAATCTATAAAGAAAGTAGACTCACTAAACGGGTGCTGTCCAAGTTGACGGCTGAAGGTATTGGCAAATGCGGTTGATCCGTCACCATCTTCGATCAACCGGAGATGCGGAACGTTCCACGCGCGGCCCTGCTCGTATGGGATGTTGGCGAGACATGAAAATATCCAGAAAGGATTGGGCAGAGGAATGTGAGTGTAGTCGGAGAACTTAATGACTTGACTGCTAATATTTATGGTTATCGCCCGGAGAAAAGCCTTCGTGTCGAGGAACTCGGCATTGATACGCTCAGTAGTTGAAGCAACGGTTGTTGCTGTCTCGTTGGCTCGAGGGGTGAACGTGTCCGGGGGGAGAGAAAGCAGCCGAGCAAACGAGTCCTCCAACTCCAGGCGACTGTTTCGATGTGGGCAGCCGAGAAAGACCTTGGACAGTTAGTAACACTATATGGCGATGAAGGGATTGTGAATTCACCAGCGTCGAGTTATAGTACAGAATGTCTTTGTACTTTGTAGGATTCAGAGACGCAAATACTAGGGCCTTTGCCAAGTAAGCGATCAATGCCGAACTCAAACACGCGGTTCCAAGAGGCATGGAATTCAGGAGACTTGTTAGGGCTAAATGTTGATCGCACCTTCTTGATGATAATCCCCCCGATATCGTGGCCGACAAACACAATCGGCCGAGGGTTTTTTCTTGGGGGGTTAGCTTCCCAGTTCTTCAGAACGGCGTCAAGAAGTTTTTGCGCCTCGCGTTCAATGCCGCCAGGGATCCAGACATCAGGGAGGTGGATATAATTGGTGCACTCGACTTTGTAGTGGTAGTGAAGTACGCGGCTGCTACGGAATAGATTCCCAAGCCATTCAGTGCTGCCTTTGGGGCCCTGATTCGGATTCCAGTCAACGTCCACATATTCTGTCGACCAAGAGGTAGGGCAGATGCTGTGGACAGTAATGACACTGCGATTCCGTTAGTCAAAAATGTTTGGTGCCAGAAGGTTTTCACTTACTCCAGTGCCAAAGTCGCCAGAGTTTTCGTCTTCTGGTAAGAGCCCGTACTCGATTTCTCTCTTGACCGACCGGGTCTGTGGTGCGACGGACTCATTGTCGCCGTGCTCGGAAGGGGTCTTCTCGATATCTTCTGCTTCGAGCCTGTCCGCTGTCTCCATCTTGAACCCCTCATCCTCCGACTTCGACTGGTTGTCGTCCACATCGCTCTTTATGGAAGACATAGTGGTCACTAATCGTTGTGCCCGATAGTCGTCGAAGTCTCTGACCTGACCACCAACGTGGCGGTTTGGTATTATGAACAATTTGGAAGCTTCAAATGCTTGCGCAAAGATTGAAGTGCTGTTTGGCGTCTGGTGGGAATGACGGGACGTGATCTAGCAAGTAAAGGACGTCGGGCTGTGTAGGCCCCAGCCCCTGCTCATAGACACGGTCTTGGATTAAGCAGGCTGCGATGAATGATCAACAACATTGGGCCAATGACGAGTGGCACAATTTCCCCATGCTGCTGTTCCATTGCTGACTGCATAATTGTCAGACCACTCACTCATCAGACCTGAGTATTCCACGGCTGGGTTCTCCTATGCCAAAGTACCGGTACGTGGGAGTACACGGGATGCTGATTCCTCTCGCATGCTACATTCAATGATTATTTGATCGAGCAGCTGACGTTCTTATTGGCAACGGGTGTGCCGCTTCAATGAGCGGCCGCATGAGATGGAAGAGTCCTACATTGCTTCTTGGTTTCCCACAGCCATGCACCTTGTTGTCACACCAAGGATTCCTTGAGCTTGATAAATGAGACAAACCGGGCCTGGCCATCAGATTAGGGCTTGTTGTCCAAGTCCGCGGTAAAAGGTTGCCCGAATGCATCACCGACTGACAAACACGCGACAGCCAGAGCCTTTTAGGTGTTCGATCATCTCTAACCGCTGTTGGGTCTGATCACTTTCTTGAAACTTCAAGGCCCCGCCAGTTGACCCTTCTGCACATGTTCGTTAACTACTGCAGCCATGGCTGATTTCGCCGCCGTGAAGGACGAGACCGAGCTTGAGCTCCTCGAGTCTGGAGACGATGTGATCAGTATCGACGTGGAACTCGCCCAGGGCGACCGTGACTCGGGATTTCACACTACGAACGACCGCGAGGACCCCTTCCAGCGAAGCAAGGTCGTGCAGCGCAAGGGTGCTGTCGACGTAAAGTGCACATGCGTCGACATCGTTCATGGCAGCTGGGGTCCCGACGAGCCCGACACTCCTGCGACGCTGCTGGTCCTCCTCTTCCGCTTCGACTCGCGTCGGCGAGCGCGGCGCGTGGCTCTGGTCAACATGGAGTTCGCATTCTTCGACTTACAGGGCCGGCACCGTAAGAATCCGGAGGTGGCTGCCATTTCCTTCGACGACAGCTTCAGCCTGGTGCCGACGCAGCGGACCGAGTCGACAACGACGGGCGCCTCGGGCACGGCCGGCGGTGGCTTGGTCGGAGCCGAGCTCTTGAGCACCGTCAAGTGGGAGCACACGGTGGAAGAGGAGACAACTGATGCGGCCTATATTATCGGCTCCATCGACCGACTCAAGGCCCACGCGGGACCGGACAATGCTGCGACCTGGACGCTCAAGGAGAACGGCACCACCAAGAAGGGCGTCCCCGCGGCCATGCGCGTTGGTGTTCTGCTCAAGCGTTCCACTGACGACGACTTCTTCTGTACCGTGAAGCTAGAGACTGAGGCGACCTCAAAACGCGGATCGAGCAGCTGTTTGGCCGGCGCGACTTGGACGACCCGATCCTGTTCAAGACGAACCTACCGGCCTCTCACAAGCTAATGAAATACGACATCGGGAACCTCGGCGAGTTTGACCTGTCCTTGATCGAGGATGTTACAGTGACTACGGTGAGGAGAAATGCTGTCAAGGAAATGTGAGCCGGACTTGTCCGCTGGGTAAAACCGAGAGCTGGCCGGAGTCGGATGACAGAACTTGAACCTGGAGGGCTGTGGCCTGTCTTGCGTGCCTATCTATGTAGAGATACACTATTGCTAGTATGCATACCTACATGGGTGTGGGTACGGTATCCCCACGTATTACGTTCTTCCGTCCATGAGTTGCCCGTTACAACTATGGCGCCTGGCAGATCACAGCTAATTACGCTCCAGGCTGCATGTTGTATTCGAAGCTCGTCTTGTACCATGGTGTACCTACACATGTCCCAATAGGCACCCGAGGTCATATCCCACACATGACCCTGGTTGCCTGGTTGCCAGGTTGCCAATATCCGCTATTGACGTGCGAATGCGGCGCGATAAGTAAGGCTACACCAAAGTGCCAGGCAAAATTACCCTTGGTAGCCGGTGGTGGCGTCCTCTTGAGACAGAGGGGTTGAAAGCGCCGGGAATAACCCCGAGCCCATTGATAGTCTGAGGATTGAAGGCATCACCCCTTGCCGCCAGCCTTGCCGTGTGGCGAGACATCGAGGTCCCGTCTTTGAACCTACCAGATCCTCTCTCATTCTTGTCGAGCATCTCGAGCAGTATTTGGGTGAATTCGGCTCGTATCATTTACTCGCAGTAAACAACAAGTTAACACTTGCTCGACGCAACGACTACGCTCACCAAGCCAGCTGGAAGGCGCATCAACCGCCAACATGAAGCACAGCAGCCTGACGGACGAGGAGGACAGCGATTCCGAATACCATGATGATCATGACGACCAGGATGAGTTCGATGATGTCGATGACGCCGAAACGCAATCCAATGAAGCGATTATACAAAGTTTTATGGACGGCATGAAGAAGGACCCTAAAAACTTCGAAAAGCAGCTCGCGAATGAACCGAACAAGATATTCGATACCTACCATCTCAGCTCCGAGTCCGAAATAAACAGCAAGACGGTGTTGCACTACATAGTCGAAGAGTTCCCCAAGCTCATCAGGGTCAAGGGAGCTGTTCCACACAGGCGCGCCTTGCTGCAGGCCGTCAAGACCATCACGGCGCGGTACCCGCACCTCCTCACGATAACCGCCGACGGCATCACGCCGCTGTACAGCGCCATTCAGTGCTGCGCCTCTATTAACGACGACCGTCTCGCTGGCTACATGATCCGGAACTGCAAAAGGCTCAAGGACGCCGAGGTGGCCAAGCCGGTGGCGACGGGCGGCGGCGGCGATGACGATGCAGCCAGCAGTACTGACGATGCATCGCACCCGCTAACTGAGGCGTTGGCTGTAGAGTGTACCTCAGTCAGCAACAACCGCTCCGAAACGGTCCTTCACCTGGCGATGCGCAACCACGCCGTCTTTGTCTCTAATATGAAGCTCTTGAGGCGACTGGCGAGCCGCGCCAGCGAGGCTGCCGTGATTTCGCGGGATAGAGGAAAGTTCACGCCGCTACACTACGCCGTCGACTACGAATGGAGTTCGCAGGAGCAATATGAGATTGTCGAACTGCTCCTGGCGGCGGGCGAGTCCTCGACGCTCATCGCCGAGGAGAAGGCCGTTCTCGACCTCCACTCTAAGAAGGACGATATGTCGGTCTACGAGTATCATCAGTGGACGCGCGACAAGTACAAAGAGCCGCCAACGCAGCCGCCGAAGGTGAGCGCATCGGCTTCCCAGTCAAAGGCGAGTGGTTCCAATATCGCTCGAAATCCTATAGACTGGGACAAGGAGAGAGAAAAGGAGCTCAGTCGTCATACGCGAAAGGGGGTACAGATTGTCGAACGGAAAAAGGAGCGGGGAAGAGTCCCGAGTCCAAGTCCAGGTCCAAGTCCAGACCGGGAATACCAACGAGGACTGCCCGACTCAAGGAAAGAAGGTCTGGGAGGTAAGGAGGGACCGGGAGGCAAGGAGGGACCTGGAGGCAAAGAGGGACCTGGAGGTAAGGAAGGGCCTGGCAGATCCAAGGAAGTGCCGAATACCAAGGAGGCCCCAGGGCGTGGTCGAAATCCGGTCCCGACGATCCACATCCCTACCCGAGACGGCAGCGAGCGGCCAAACGGAAGAGGCGACAGCCAGACCCTCAACTCTCCCATGGGATACGGGCTGCAGAGGGCTCCAACGGAAGGCCATCGGGTCACAGAAAGAGAGAGGCAGGCAACGACGAAGGAGAAGGAAAAGGATAAGGCCCAGGAGCAGACTCCGGAGAAGCGGAAGGAGATCCGCGACCAGTGGTTCGACAAGATCCAAATGCTTCTCAAGATGAAGTGCCTACGAACCAGGTCCCACGAGGCATCAACACGGTTCTTGTACGGTGGCAACCCGAAGGGTAAGTTCTTTCGTAGAATATCCCGAGTCCTAGTGTATGTATCGTTGACATGTCATCAGATATTCAAACCTGGTTTGATTACCAGGGGGTCGCGGCGGAGCTAGACAGCGACGTCTTTGAGGATTCTTTCAAGAACGTCATTTTCGACACGGTGCTCAGATACGTCGCCTTCCCACCAGTTCGAGTACTAAACTGGGACAAGAAAGGAGAGCAGCTCCTGCCCCGCGCCGGAAGACGCGGAAGATCGGACATGCTCTTCTTCTTCGACTGGCTCAGAAACAAGTAGAAAGTCAAGCGCATCCTCAAAGTGATTGTCGACGACTCGTCACAAGAGCCTCACTCGGATGCAGCCATAGAGAAGGCGCTCGAGGGCTTCGGGGTCGAGTCTCTCGAATGGTCGAAGCTGGACCTAGACCCCGAGACGCTCTATAACGCCACGCTCACCAAAACAAGCCCGAAGCTGCCTCCTAGCTCGGAGCTGTCTGAAGTCGTGCTGCGATGGAGTGGGAACAACTCCGCCTTGCGCGCCTGGGGCGAGCCGGAAGGGCTGCGACGGTTGCCGAAGCTGAAGAAAGTTTACCTTTTCGTTGATGAGGCAAGGCACTACCAACTCTTTAAAAAAGGCTGAACGTGACCTGCTGACTTCTTCGAGCAAAAAGACCCATGCACTGGAGTCCATGGACCGTATCAAGGCCAACATCGCCAAGTTCGAGGAACGCCTGAAAGAAGGATGTCCGGAGTATGTCCAGAAATACCTCGAATCAAAGCAGCAGAGCAAGCCAGCGGTGCCGATGGGTCCGCCCCCTCCTCCGAGACA
This sequence comes from Colletotrichum plurivorum, assembly GCA_014235945.1. Classification (NCBI taxonomy): domain Eukaryota; kingdom Fungi; phylum Ascomycota; class Sordariomycetes; order Glomerellales; family Glomerellaceae; genus Colletotrichum; species Colletotrichum plurivorum. Next base: position 65,152 of record WIGO01000056.1, read on the forward strand.
GGGTGAACTGTCTGAGGAGCCAGTACAGCTCGTTCCTGTCGTCAAATTGATCTGGGTGAAGAATGCCTACGGCCTTCGCCAGGCTAATCCTTCTCTCAGCGCGTCGGCTCCCAGTGGTGACCGCAACATAATCTCAACGGCGCCGCATCGCTGGCTGGAAGCCACCGACACCTTCGCGGACCACATTGAGAATATCTGGAAAGATATCGTCCGCGAGCCCAAGAAGCGGCCCCCACGCAAAACGGCGGGCGGCGAGAACGCTTCGGGCACGCCGTCGGCTAACACGTCGGCACCACTCAAAAGCCAGCACGGGTCAGAGGAGATCATCGTCGCGCTCATTGACGATGGCGTCGATACGATGGAGGATCAGCTTGCCGATCGTGTTCTACCCAGACGCACATTCTGCTTCCAAGACGGCCGCAACATGCCGTGGTATGCATCCGAGACGGGGCATGGCACCGTCATGGCGAGCATGATCGCGCGCGTGTGCCCAATGGCCAAAATCTATCCGATCAGGCTGAACACCGGTGCTAAGCTGACGGCGGGGGCGGGAGCCATGATCAACCCCGAATACGCGGCCAAAGCGATCCGGGCGGCCGTCGACCGCGGAGCTGCCATTATCTCCATATCGTGGTCGGTGACACGGCCGGCCAACGACTTGCGCGACCTACTCGACAAGGCGCTACAGTACGCATTAGACAACAACGTGCTGCTATTCTGCTCGAGCCGTGACACCGGTCACACCGACAGCGACATCACCCACTATCCGGCAGAGTACCACCGCGACGAGGTGATCAAGATCGGGGCGGCGCAGCCGACTGGACTGCCGTACGAATGGGTGGGCTCGCTCGCGAACGTGGATTTCATTATGCCCGGGGTCGAGGTGGTGCAACGGCATGGGTTCCGCAGTCCGGGAGGCGTGCAGAAGCTGGCGCCAGAGTCGGGGTCGTCGGTGGCGACGGCGCTCGCGGCCGGGCTAGGGGCTCTTATCATGCACTGCGCACGCATCAACCAGATGTTCGGGTCAGGGGCGCGCCTTGGCGATAAGAAGATTCTCGAACTGCTGCGGGCCGAGAACATGGTAAAGGCGATTAAGAACTTTGGCATGAGCACGTCGGACCAGACTAAGAACAAGTTCGTTGAGGTATGGCACAAGCTTGACGACAAAAGTCAGCAGATTTCCAGGGCGAGCCTCAAGGAGAAGCGCGAGATTGTGGCCGAGCTGGCACGAGACCTGATACCACCTTGATGAGGAGGCAATAAGGAATTGGTTATACAATGGGATATTGGTTATACTTCTAGCGAGGCAGCCATGAAAACGACAATAAAATCACACGCATCAGTAGGCAGCAAAATATAGGTATAAATGACCAATAGATACTATGAGGGATATCAAACATACCAGTCTGTAATGATGATTGCCTGTACAAAACTGACAGGTTGTTTCCAGATGTTCATACATTCAAACACGACTTTGTATCATTTTGGCGGGGGAATTTCCTTGCAAAAGATTAGTCGTTGATTTAATGGTGTTGATGTCCAGTCTAGGATCTTCTCAGAGGCGAACACCTGCCGTTACACCAGCTTTCGTATTACATGCCGGTGGACGTTGCAAGGCCGGGGATAGTGGAGCACAGCGGTTGCACCTTCCGTTGTAGACTCCGGCCGGCCGGGCTCCACCGTGCCTCCGGAGGGCTCCGATCCGGTCCGGAGAGCTCCTGCGGGGCTCCTACCCTTCTTGCAAGTAGCTGAAAGTGTAGTTCTAGGTTCTAGTCAATTCGCAAACTCTAAACATGTTAGAATATCAACTGGATGCTTTTCTTCCCCTCTTTTCTCTTTCGTTTTCGCTTCAAGGTGCGGGAACTGCCACGTTACGCACAATCTGATCGGTCAAGCATTCTTTCACGGATGAAAGCTGCCCATTCGGAAGGATTCGGTGGCCCAGCGATGATCAGCATTGAACCTGCTGAGTGGCTTGCTCCTCCGCAAGTTCTTTTTGCAGCTCTTCGAGCGCGTTCGTTAGGTACCGTGCCCGGATCCGTTAGCGCGGGTTTTCGGTTTCGGGCGAGCCACACGATCTCCCGATGGTGGTCGAATTAGACAAGATGCAGGAGTGCACCCAGCCGATGGGCTGGGGCTGAGCTTCCACTGCAGTGACATATACAAGTCTTTGTGCTCCAGGGCGCCGATTCTTCTTCTTTGTCAAGATCTCCTCCGGGCGGATGAATACCGAAGGAGCTTCCGAGACCATGGTAATCATATCCGCCAATCTAGCCCACTTCCGGTTGATTTCTGAGTCCTCCCCAGATCTACAGTCTAACCGAGGAAGCCACCGATTCACGGACGCCTCTAGGCCTGCGCCTCGAGCACGGATCAGTCCAAAGACCAGCCCCCGTTTGAAAGACGGGAGCTGGGGAAAGATGATCGTGCGCCTAATACGAGAGTTGTGAAAGACCAAAGAGAAGCGCGACGGGCCCAGAGCGATTCTCGCTACGCTACAGACAAACTACACGCCGGACTCGGCGGACTGGCCGTCCGTCTTCGGGAGGCGGTGCGAACAGACGCTGGGCCCTCGTAGCCGTGGTTATCGTGACTCTGACTAGGAGGATATAAACATGAACAGGCATCCCCGGATGTCGTCCCAAATCTAGCTCTCTTGGCCAAAACTATCAACAACTCAACCGGGTGCATTCATTAAACCCTGGTATACACTCTCTCTAATCTTCCAAACAACCAAACAAAACCAAACATGCGGTCCAACGCCATCCTCTCTCTGGCAGCCGCCATATCCATCATTCCCCTGGCCGCAGTCGCAAACCCGCTGCCCCAGGACGCCACCCCGAACAGCAGGGTCTCCAAGAACACTCTCGCAGGCTGCCTGCAGGCCGCGAAGGCACCACTCACCACCTCCTCCTCGGCCGACTGGGCCGACCAGACCCGCCCCTTCAACGCGCGCGTTTCTTGGGCGCCCGCGGCCGTCGTCGTCGCGACGGAGGCCGGACACGTGCAGGCCGCGGTCCGGTGCGGCGCGCAGTACGGGTACAAGGTCACCGGCCGTGGCGGCGGGCACAGTTACTCGTCGTCCGGGATCGGCGGGGAGAACGGCCACGTCGTCGTGCGGCTGGACCAGATGTACGCCGTGACGCTGCAGGCGGATAACACGGCTGTCGTGCAGGCTGGCGCGCGGTTGGGTCACGTCGCTACTGAGTTGTTTGACCAGGGTGGACGGGCTATTTCACACGGATCGTGTCCTGGGTGAGTGCGACGCGCGTTTGTTTTGGATGAACACCCCGTGATGTGATGTGAGATGAGATGAGTCGTCGATGAGATGAGATATGAGATGAGAAGATTTCATCGATGAGATGAAGTCGGATGAGATGAGATGAGAAACACAAACTAACGATTGACCTTCTTCGCAGCGTCGGTGTATCTGGCCACGTTCTCCACGGTGGCTACGGTAAGCAACATTCTGAATGCAAGCCCCCCATGTCTGTTCCTCCAGCTGATTCAACTTCATCCAGGTCTTTCCTCGCATATGTACGGCTTAGCCCTAGACTGGGTCCTCGAAGCAACCGTCGTCGTAGCCAGCGGCAAGATCGTCAAGGCCTCCGCCACCCAGAACCCAGACCTCTTCTGGGCCCTCCGCGGCGCCGGCTCCTCCTTCGGCATCGTGACTGAGTTCAAGTTCAACACCTTCGAGGCGCCCGACACCCTCACCGTCTTCAGCGTGCCGGTCACCCTGAAGAACCAGGGCAAGATCGTGAGCATGCTGGTCGGCTACCAGAAGTACACCCGCGACGACATCCCCGCCGAGCTCAACATCCAGTTCATCGCGGAGCCGGACTACATGGGCTTCAGCGGCATGTACTACGGCGGCGAGGACGACGCCCGCAGCGTCTTGACGGCTTTCCTGCAGCCGCTCGGCGTCGACGCGACCGCGGGCACGTACGAGGTCGTCGACTGGATGGGACAGCTGGAGCACAACGGCGGCACGCCGCTTGACATCACCGGCCCCGAGGCAGCCGTAAGTTTCCCTCTGCATAGCGCTTCCACAGCATGGATCCACAGTATACTAACACCCCTTTGATAGAGCGACAACTTCTACGCCTCAAGCCTAGCCACCAAGGAAATCCCCCGCGAGGCCTTCAAGGCCTTCGTGGACTACCTCCAGAACAAGGCCAAGACCGTCCAGCGCGGCTGGTTCGTCCTCATCGACGTCCACGGCGGCGCCAACTCCAAGACGGCCCAGATCGACGCCTCCTCCACGTCCTACCCGCACCGCGACAAGCTCTTCCTGTGGCAGTTCTACGACTCGGCCGGCGACGCCGCGTACCCGACCAACGCGCGCCAGGGCACCGACTTCGTCAAGAACTGGATGGCCACTATCTCGGACCGCATGACGGCGCCGGGAGCCTGGGGGCGGTACGCGAACTACCAGGATCCGCTGCTCGCGCCCGACGTCGCGCAGAACCAGTACTACATGGGCAGCTTGGCGCGTCTGCGTAGTGTGAAAGCGCAGTACGACCCCAAGGGCTTGTTTACGTATCCGCAGGGCGTGCAGGCGTAAAATGGTCCTGAATTTTACGCAAGGGGATGTGTGAGTGGGTGTCGACTAGTCATTGCGTGGGTGTCATCGGAGTTCGGGATAAATCATTACACGCCTACACATCATTTATCATTAACTATCATAATAGATCATTCATTTTTTGAGGCGAAAATTTTCGTGTGTTATCCGTCCCCTCTCCCGATCCTCAATACTAATTCCTTGTGCGGGCTTCGGAAACTTCTTGGTAACCTAGCAGTAGATGGCGGGGTTTGGTCGGATTGTGATGAGTTACCAAGGTAGACGCCGCCTAGGTTGTCCTTGCTGCTTCCGGTGGGAGAGAACAGGATCATTAGCCTGTTTAGGCTGCTGTCCCGGTGAGGTCTGCGGTCATCCTGGTACAAGTCTCGCAGCTGGATCAGGTCTGCAGTGGCCTTCAGGTGGTGCAGGCCTGCATCCTTCAGCCCTAATAGATTCTGCCGGGGTGCGTATGTGCGTTTAGTCAAGTGACAGGGCTTAGGAAGGCGAAAACGAGGATAGGGATGGTGTAAGACAGCAAACTTACCGAATCGGACGCTAGGACCATGGTCTTGGTGATGGTGTCGTCCCTGATAACCCTGTCGTTCTGGTCTTTTTCCAGGCTATTTGCCAGCTGCTCCATGCAGACGGACCGGTAGAACTCGGCCTGATGGTGGTAGAAGGCGAGGTTCGGCTCGTTCGGCTTCTCCATGATCACGTGTCGACAAGAGAAGAGCAGGACGCTGGCGAGCATGCCGATGTCCGTGAGGGAGGCATGCAACCAGTGGTCGGCCAGGCTCCGCCAGAAGACCTGCTGCTTGGAGGGAGAGATCTTGAATTCCAACCCGTCGATGCGGGTGACGTTGAAGAGGACGTTGGCATCCTGGACTGGGGCCATGGCGAGAAGGAGAAAGTCAGCAATCTAGATCTGGGTGAGTTGTGATAGTGCGAGACAGTAGGAGCCCAGTAATCCAACAGACAGTGTTTACAGTGTACTATGCAAGTACATGTAGCCAGCCGTGCCATGGCATGCAAGGCCATGTGGGTGTTGCCGCCGGCGTTGGTGTTGGCGTTGGCGTACGGATAGGGACATGTACAACGGTGACCCCGTCCCACAAATGGCCCCGTATGTTTCCAGTCTGCCGGGACGAGGGACCGGGGGGTCTCTGAGGTACTTTTACTTACAGTGATCTATGAGGAGACGCTCAAACGACGTGAGCGGCTTGCAGAAGCTTCCGAAGGGATCCATGTTGGTAGCATCCAGCAATGTGATGGGATCTGCCTGCATCCTGACCGGGCTTCCTCTTCGGGAGACGACCAAAGTCCCTGACTGAAGGCTGGTGGCTTCTTCGTCTTCTTCCGCGTCTTGGCCAGAGGAGGCCTCGGCCTGGTAGGCGGCAACTCTCCGGCGGCGGGCGGACGGGTTGCGGGCCGCATGAGACCTCACCTCCCGCTTCCAGGCGACCGAGTCCTTGGGGTGAGAAAGCGTAACAAACGTGAACGGCCCCTCTTGCTTCTTCTTCTTCTTAGGCGCGGCGGCCTCCTTGCTCTTCGCCGGCGGCGACATTGCGGAGACCCGTTCTTCTTCTCTAGCCAAGTAGGTTTTAAACGCTGGAGCTTCTCGCTCGGGGAAAGACCGGTCTCGCACTGGAGGGGAAGTAGGCGGGCGAGCTAAGCTCGAAGGGAAAAAGAAATCCTAAACGAAGACCCAGATGCGGCCCAAGACCGCGATAACAGCAGCAACAGGCAACAACAGACGGATGGATCCTCGGGTATCCCCCGGCGCGTGTGTTCCTGCGCACGACCTTTTCGTGAGCTTGTTTCGGTAAGGAAGCGGGTGATTTGACGAGATGTGACTGGAGGAAGCGAAGGGGGGGTGGGCGAAAAGAGGCTTGAGATGAAGCAAGGGGTCCCGATAGCCCGCCTGTGCGTCCGGCGGTCGTCTGCCTCTGCACAACAAGTGCGGGTTCCAAGAGCGAGACGAGAGATGGGATGCGTGTATCCGTGACTGTGGGCGTGCAGCACGTCCGCTGTTGGCTGGATCTTGGGAGATTGTTGGCCAGAAATGCGTTTGCCTATTCCGGTAAATACTTCTGGGATCACACAACCTGCATCGACATGGTGTCTCGTTCCGTCTGATCGGTGTATCGTTTCTTGGCTCGAAAGCCCGGCTCAATTGCCTTTTGGCTATGAGATACGAGTCGATCCTTTCGAAAGAGGGGGCGTGTGGAAAATGAGTAAAACGAGACGAGAGAAAACGGGACCTTTTTCGCCATAGAAACGGCGTTTGTCGTGTTCGTGTTGGTTGGCGGTGGTGTTTAGGACGTCGAGAAAAGGTGGCTGATTTTGGACCCCACTCTTGCTCTCAACTCGTCTATGTCATCCAATCATTACGTCGGAAGAGGTCCGGTGTATGGGTTCTTAATGGGGACGTCATGGGCCAGATCATCCAATTAGAGCCAGCATTCGGCTCAATGTTGGTCCAGTCATCCCAGCTCCGGTGGGTCCGGGCAACTCGAGCATTTTCCTAAAGCGGAATGGCCCATGATGAGTCAGCTTACATGACAGGGGAACCGACGGACCCGTAACGGCGGTTTCGTCCGTGCGGACGGACGAATGCTGATTTTATCTTTATTTCTTTTACAACATTGTCAACACGCCGATGATTACATGAGGTCGGGGTGACTTTGGGCCTTTTTTGAACGTGGCGGAGACTTTGAGTGTACCAACGTCCCTTGGAATTGTAACCAACGTCCCTATTTATAAGAAGACCGAGGACGGCAGTCGGTACAAATAAAACTGTATCGGCGGAACAAAGAATCACGATTGAACCAAAGCATTACTCCCACCAGGCCATTCTCCACAAGTCTCTTTGAACTCCGTGTAAACTCAACCCACCCCCGAAACTGTCCCCATCCTTCCCATCCTTCCAATCCTTGATCCGCCTCACAATGCCTGCCCAATGGGACCCTTTGCGCGACACGCCCAGTCTGGCGGGTAAAGTAGCCGTCGTCACCGGCGGAAAGTACGTTGAACCCTCCAGCCCAAGATGGCAGCTCATGGCGCCGGCCTCATCCTGACTGTTCCCCCATCTTCAGCCAGGGTATCGGTTTCGCAACGGTCAAGTACCTTGCACTGAAAGGAGCCAAAGTCTATTTCACAGCGAGATCCAAGGCCAAGGCCGACCAAGCCCGCGAAGGCCTTAGGTCAGCCCATCCTGAGATCAACCAGGATCTGCTAATCTGGCTGCCCCTCGACCTGTCGGATCTGAAGACCGTGCGGGATGCCGCTGAAGAACTGGCTAGCAAGGAAGACAAGGTGGATATCCTGGGTGAGTCTCAATCGGTTTCCAGATCCACGGTTACCTACAGTGTATTCGAAGGATCAGACCATCACCCCTACTAACACTGTGCAGTCAACAACGCCGGGGTGGCATCCGCCTCCACAGAAACCGCCGGGCCGGGCTGGGAATGGCACATGGCCGTCAAGTAAGTCGTCCAGTATACATCAACACCCTCCTTGACAGCCCGGTACTAACCCTCCCGCAGCCATGTTGGTCACTTCGTCTTCACCAACGCCATCCTATCCCTTCTCAAGGCCGCTGCGAAGCAGCCGGGCGCCGACGTGCGCATCGTAACCCTCAGCTCCAACGTCAACCACAACATGTTCCCCGCAGGCTACAAGTTCACCTTCAACTCATCATCCTTCCTGACCCAGCCCGTTCCCTACTACCCCCTGCACTGGCGGCTGGCCACGAAGCACATGTTCGTCGTCGACATGATCCGCTACGCGGCCTCCAAGGTCGCTAACATGCTCTTCGCCCAGGAGCTCCAGCGCCTGCTGGACGAGCAGGGCCTCCCCATACTGTCCATCTCCGTCCACCCCGGTGGCGTCGATAGCGAGGGATGCAGGACCATCGGCGGCTCGTTCTTCTCGCTGCTCCGCTCTACGGTGTTCCTGACTAGCGACCAGGGGGCCGTGACGTCCTTGTTCGCGGCCACGGCTGCGGAGGTCCGCGAGAACGCGGAGAAGTTCAAAGGGAGGTATCTGGAGCCTTATGGGACGGTCGTCACCCCGCACCCCGTGGCACAGGACAAGGAGCAGGTCAGGGGCATGTGGGACCACACCACGACGGAGGTGAACAAGTATTTTGCGGAGATTGGGCTCTCACCTTTGAAGGAGTGGTAATGGCTGTTGCTAAGATTTTGTTTGAATGGTATGTCTGGCCTGGGTTCTGTTTTGCTCTCTTTCCTTACCTATGTATCAGTCTTAGATTGGTTGGCGTAGCATCAATGTGTACCGACGATAGATGCATGAGAGGTAGGTAGACGGCTACTACCGTAATAGCTATCAGCACAATGTTTTTACAAATGAAGTCTAGTTCCAAATTCAAGGTTATTCTAGATGGAAAGAACGTTTCCCGCGGTGATAGTAGTTGTCAGCCCTAAAAAGTCAAAGCGACGAGTTACCCGTGTTGATGCGAAGGAGCCCGTGCGATCAGGATTGAGAGTTTCCTTCATAATAGAGCAACTTTACAGTCGCCTGAACTAGCCAATTGGGCTCAGACTCAACACTCCCCAAAACCATGTCGTTTCTCACCGGCCACCAAAGCAAGCGGCAAGGCAGCAGTTCTTGGCATCTGAGGCAAGAACCTGTGCCATCCGCGCGCCCGCGTTTAGGAATAAGCGCTCCAAGGCAGCATCGCCAATTGCGTACTAGATACTGAGTGATCAGACTGATAGCACGATGTTTCTGTAAATGCTCTTTGACATGGGATCAACACCGTCACTAGGGAGGATTGAATCCCTTTGAGGGAAAGTCTTGGTAAAGCTGGAGCCTAGAGAATTATCACGCGAATGATCTCTATAAGAACTGAAGCTATTCACTCTCTGGGAGTCTCTTTTCAACACCACGCCTCTCATCATCATCAGCTTCTCTGCTTCAATCTTCTCAGTCTTCCAACTCAGTCTCTTCAGTCTTTCCGATTCTTACTTCTTCCTTCTTACTTCGGTAATCAAACCACCGCTCTCAACTTCTCAACAACCCTTTCAACAACCATCTACCGTCAAGATGAAGTGCGACAAGGCCCTCCAGTGTCTCGTTGGCGGCTGGGGCTTCCTCAACGCCACCATCTCGTAAGCCACCTCCATCACCACACCATAAAACCCCTCCTAACCCCCGTCCCAGTAACACCACCACCGGCGAGATCATCCCGGAGTGGCACAGCCCCTACCCCTCCGGCGGCGCCGTCTGGTCCCCCTCGGGCCACCTCTCCTTCGTCGTCACCTCCAACGACACCACCGAGGCCGACGTCCGCCCCAGGGAGCTCACCCTCCCCGCCAAGCCCACCGACCCGGACTCCCGCTGGGCGCTCGTCGGCCAGCACAGCATCGCCGTCCTCGCAACCTCCCAGTTCACCGAGATCACCAGCTGCGGCGGCAAGCCCCGCGGCGGCAGGGGCAAGAAGCAGCAGTGCGAGAAGGGCCCCGCCGGCACCCTGGTCAACGACGTCATCTCGGCCACGCTGCCCAGCTGGGTCGGCCTGAAGCTCGTCAACGAGTTCGAATTTTATGATGACTGCAACGTTCAGGTCCAGCGGTCTCAGGTCGCTCCTGACTTGGTCCAGACCGTCTGGTTCTACCGCCGCCCCCAGGTTCAGATCTTTGCCTAGATTGCACAGGGGATTCGAGGGGTTTTTATAGGGGGCTTGGTTCGCTATTCACATATATTTACGTTCTTGATGTATTAATCTTGTGTGCCATTCATAGTTTCGGGGATGTTCAGGGTCTTTGCACGTTCTAGTTAATATCAGAACTCAAGTATTTAAATCTTTGGTGCGGAACTGGAGTTTGCCGTAGCGGCAACTATATTGTGCAATGCTGTACGTAGATGTTATCAAAGATGTATGAGTCTATCTACCTGGATATTGAATTTCTCTCGATGAGACTTGAAAGCGGTGTTTGTGGGACAAGTCCAACGAATGACCCGGGCTGTCCCTGAACTCGCATACCAACCTGACGGGGCAGGGTGCGATGGTCGCGGCGAGCCCTTCGTGACATCGCAACAACTCGGCATTGACTCGGAACAGCAAGAAATGCTGCCCACCGGGCATTGAGCCTTCTGTATGTTATCTAAGGACCTTGCTTCCAGATGTAACGAAAAGCTAGCAGTGATGATAACATGCAATAAAGCGAAGACCCATCGCAGCATTGACATCCGCATACAGCGATTCCTTGATTCGACCCTTTAATGATGCCCAGCCCCTCTAACCAACAACTCCTTCTCTTTCTCCTTTTTTCTCTTCATGTTTCTCAACTACAGAGTCAGCACACATCTGGAACACAAGACGCGTTCACAATGCCAAACCCAGAGACGTTTCCTCCACCAACCGGCGACTTGTTCAAGTTATACATGCACCCGTCCAATCGCGACAAGGACAGGGAGGCCATGATGAGAATATACCAGCTCTACGACTCCTCCCACCGATGTGCGCGCCTAGGCGTCACGTATGCCCAGGGCTCTTGGGGCTACACAGGCGAGCCTCCTCCTCCTCCACCGGATCTACGCCGCAGCTGACGCATCCCCCTTTAGTACTCCGCACCGCGTACTTAGAGGAATCTAACGCCATGTGGCAACAGGTCCTTGAGAAGATGAAGCGTTGGGTGACCCAATACCTAGTCCACATCGACCGTCTGAGGAGTAACAAGCCCGACGCCTCGGTCAATGAGGAAATGGCGCGGCGCTTCGCCTTGGACGTCGTCGAGGACCGAGGCGGTTACTCTGAGGCGCTGAGGCGCCACCCCGACCTCACGGGCGTGAGCCAAAAGGGCATCAAGTCGCTCGTCGACATCTTCGAGGCGTGGCGCGCCGACACCCTCGGCGACGTGGACATGGAAAACCTGGGCCGTTACAACCCCCGCTTCTGCGACTTTCTGGTCATCGACGAAGGTTCCCTCCGCTCGCTCGCTGCGCTCCCCGAGGAGACGCCGCACCTGGGTCCGGTTAGTCGTGCCGAAAGAATGGTAGGTTCTCCCCTGATCTGCAAGCGGGGCTTGTTCTGACGCGGATCGAACAGGAACGGAACGCGCTGTACGAGAGATCCTATGTCTGGCTCGTGGACTCGCGCGCCGCGAAACGCTTCCAGGGCGTCGAGGGCCCGGTGGACTACGACGGATATATAAAGCTCAGAGTAGATGATATCTATGAAGCGTGGTTTGAGAGGGCAGCCAGATTCGAAGACCTGGACTGGATTTTCAGGCGCGAGGAGAAGGACGGAGAAAATTGGTATTGCCCGCGATAACAGCCACTATACCCTGAGATCCGGAAACTCAGAATTCTAGAGACATTAGCATGACAAGGTCTGTATGTGTGCTTTGCTACGGGGGTTGATCTTGATGCAACGGCACGACGTGTGTAGTTTCCCCCAGTGCTTTTCACCTTCACCGATGCGAATATGGGTATAAGTGTGAGCTCTTTGCTTTATACTTGAAACTGAATAGATATATATCTTACTGCATAGAACCTGAAGTTCTTTAATGCGACTCCCTAATGGTGTTTTCGCAAGATCAAGTCCAAGAAACACTACTAGGCGAATGGAGAGCCCTAAAGCAATAGTCCCCTTTCTGATGGCCATTCTGCTGCCATCCAGCACTTTCCTGAGTTCCCGTCGGTATGTCGCAGGAAGCCAGACAAGATTTTCGGTTCCCTGAATCACCCATTGCCTTCCCACATAGAGGCAGTCTTGAATTGCCTCGAATTCTTCTTTTGAAGTCGGGTTGGCCAGGATTGGGAGTCGTCCCGCGCGAGACTCCAGATGGCGCGAATCCAAAGAGAACGACAACCTACGGAGATCGGCATCTATGTCGAAAAAGCCAATCTTCGAATTTTCTTCGAGATCCCAAACGTAAGTAATCCAGCCCGAACCTTCTGCCGTGGGGAGTGCCAACACAAGCTTCCCTGTTGGTGATATAAGCAATCCGGTATATCCAGCCGGGAAAAGATGCAACTTGTTGCGTATATCGAGATCCAGAAGCGCCCTTTCCCTGCCATTCACTCTGTCCCACACACTTACGATGCAATACTCCCGATCAATTGTCCGCGTGCTTGCAATAAAGCGACCCTTCGGATGAAACTCAACCTGCACGGCCTCGTCGACGTGCCCGATGACCATCCGCTCGGTACATGTTGCCACATCAAACAGCAAGCATGTACCTTTCAGTGAGGGGAACTCAGCCTTCAGAGCAAGTAGCTCACCATTTGGGGAGAAGCTGATGACTCTGGAATTTTGGAAACGATGACTTGGTGCCTGCAGCAATCGATTTGCTTCAATATCCGACAAGTGGACGATATTCTGCTGGGAATCCCACCAGCCCAACAGCAGGCCAGTTGGCGAAAATGTCAAATTCCAACCGAACTTGCTGGGTTGTAGATCCAGTGTTGCAGTTTTCTCGTAACTTTCACTGTTGACGATTTGAAGCAGACCTGGCGGCGCTAGCACCGCAATTTGCTTGCTGTCTGGCGACACACCGAGGTACGAACCTTCAAACTGGGAAATCGGGACCAAAGTTCTGCTGTCCCAGAGCTGGAAAGTGTCATTCGACTTTTCCAAAACGATAAATCTCTTATCGGGCAGAAAATGTGCCTCCTGAACGTCCCCTGATTCGGAATCAAGCAACATAACTTCACGTTCTGCGGACCAAACACTGGCTTTGATCGTCGGTCGGTATCGATTGCCATAAACAAGCAAGCCGTCGCTTTCGGGTAGGAACTCCATTTCGAACTCTTTTTCGTTACCGGAGTCATCCGCTGACTGCATCATGCGTCCTTTGTTTTGAACTGTCGTGTCCAAGAGCCGGATAGTACCACCATCGCTTGCTACAGCTAGCAATGTCCCATCTCGCGAGAATGACATCCCACTTATTCTAAACGCTTCGCTGTAGCTGTATCTCGCGAGTAGAGCCCCTGTATCTATACTGCTGTGTTCTATTACGCTGGATCTGATTCGTGATAAGGTTGCCTGCCACGTGCCCGTTTCTTGGGCAGATTACGAGGCTACTTGACCTGGAGGAAAGCCTTCGTAGCAACGATTCACCAGTCGCAACGTTCCAAGAGAAGATCGACCCATTGCTTGTTCCAAGCAGCAGTATCTCATCATTCCTGAATACGGAAAAGACGTGCAGGGTAGAATCGGTTTGAAACACCCACCGTGACTCTCCACTTTCAACATCCCATACTTGTACGAAGTCGTTATCTTGATGCGAAGCAGCCACAAGCCTCCCGTTTGGCGCAAGCGCAATGACATAACGACGTGCTCCTGAAAACTTGATAATACGAAGCTCGAGTTCTTTGTCGATATCCCATATCCGGATTGTGCCATCGGAGGCGTATGATGCCAAGATGGCACCATTTTGAATCGAAAAGGTCACGGCCCAGATTATTTTCGAATGGCCTCTCAGGTGGATAATCTTACCCGTGGCAAATTCCCATACAATGATTACAGGTGCCTTGCCCAAACCACATGCATATGCCACAAATCTGCCATCTGCGGAAAAGGCCAGAGCTCTGAGAGATGAACCATGAGGTGCCGAGTGTCTGTAGATTTCAACGCCTGTCACAGAGTCCCATATTATGATGGTGTTGTCGGAATCTCCACATGATGCAATAAGATCGTTAGATGGAGAAAACGCAACTGAGGCCACCCTTCCAGTGTGTCCTTCGAGTATGGATAGTTCAGCGGTCCAATTTTCTTAAACTCGCGGCTTCTTCGTGATCCAAGGGGGGATCAAGTTTTCGAAGAGAGATCGCACTTTGCTTCTCTTAGGGCTGAAGATCAAGGCTGAGCAGTAAATCTGCAAAGGAGCGCGTTCGATGATCCATCTGTAGCGCAGCAAGAAACGCTTGGCATCGTACACCAGGGCGGCCAGAACAGGGTTTGCCATCGACTAGATTAACACGTTAAACTCATTCTCGTTGGGTGATATGATGGTTTGGTTGGAAACTTACATTGATGAGTCCTTATAGACGATTCAAAATCAGAATCGTCGTTGGCGCCTCTTGTGTCAAGCTCATGGTTTCTAACCAGAACAAGAGCTTTTCCGCTAGAAAGGTGTATACCTTTCCGTCGTCGTTCAGCCCAACATCCTTTCGTTGGTCACCGCTGAGTTTTTCCAGATGGTCCACCCAGTAACGGCAGGCATATCGCAAATACTGCGGGACTTTCTTCTCGATTAAAGCAGGTGCAACATCAGCGACAAGCTTTCCAGGCAATACCAAGTCGCACATGTCTTGGTGAAGTTTCTCAGACATGATTTCCATGCAACGGTCGAACACGGCGCGGTGCATCGAAATCCCCTCGACACAAAATGGCAGCATTCTCGAACGTTCTTCGCTTAAGAGAAAGTCGCGAAGGGACAAGTGGACGAGACTGAGGGGGGAATTTTCGTCCTGGGGTATGTGGATGACAGAGTGAAGTTGACGCAGCCTCTCTTCCAGCTTCGTCTTGTCTCTGCAAAGTAACTCGGTGAGCGATGGAACACAAACGGGCTCAAAGAACACGGCAATGAAGCCAAGTACCTGTTGGATAAAGGCCTTGCTCGATTTGGTGAGGCGCGGGAACGACAGAACCTTGAGGTATATCTCGTCGACTTTCTGCTGAGGCCCATCGGTCTCCATATCGTCGTCGAATATTTGGTCCAGAATCTCTCGCCGAGCCTCGTCATCTTCGAAGTCATCGGTGTCCAAGAAGCGGCAAGCAGTGGCGGCGTAGATGAAGAGACCATCTGCCTTGTCCCTTAGCGTTTCAATGTCGTCCTTGTCTAACGCCTCCGGTGAGACGTCTCGTTCGTTGGCGATCTTGGTTAAGGCATGCGATATATACCGCGTGATGTCGTCCATCGCATCGTCCTGTTGCGCGGGAGGTTGGATCTTCTCGAGAACCAGGGATTTATAGAGGCCAGGTGGCAACTTGGCAAAACTTTTGAAAATGTGATTGTCGGGTCTGCTGGTTATCAAGATCCGGAGTCGGACGTGGTGGAGCTTCTTAAGAGCTGCCAGCATGTTGACCAAGTCGTTGACCTCCCTTTCCTCTATGCACTCGTCCAGGGCGTCGATCGCATTAACGAGTTGTATCTTCATGAATATATCTTCGTTCAGCATCAAAAGCGGCCTGATGATGAGGTCTTGGAGTTGCTGCTGCGGTCCCTTCGACCCGATCTCCAGATTGTTCTTGACGGCGTCGGTGATGTGAATCCTAAGATCGGGAAACTCCTGCGCCGAACGCCTCGCGATGGTCGAGAAAAACGTCTTGGTGCTGTTGCGCGTTGCGTCGCCTTGCTTGAAGAAGAAACTGGCCCCGAGGAAAGCATCTCGGGCATGCTCTCGGCCCTCTGCAAGTGGTTGCCGGTTATTTAGCGCGTGCGCGGCTGTCAGAGAGATGCTCGTTTTTCCGGTGCCGGCCATTTCGTGGAGCCAGAAGATGACTTCGCCGGCAGGATCGTCCAGCCAATCTTGGATGTCATTGAGGATGCTGAGCTGAGTACCTCTCAAACAGCTTTCCTCGGCTCCCATCTCGGCCGAATCGAACATGGCATTGACTGCACAAGGAAGCTGCGTCAAGAGGCTCGTTTGGTTGCCGTCCTATGTCTCGTTAGCTGGATGGTGCATGTGTTGAAGAAGTTGAGTTGGTGTTACCTGTACAGATGCGAGTGTGGCCTGCTGCAAGTCTTTGATGTCCCCCGTCTGCTTCATGCTGTCGTTTATCCTCTGCCATATTCCGAGTGTCCGAATGTTGAGACGACTCTGAATTCCGTCGTCTATGTGCCTGCTCACAGACTCGATGCCTTCCCACATCTCTTTCCAGCCATCGGCGCCGACAGCGTTTCGCACGATACGACGTGCTTTGCTTTTCGTGCATTGCATGACGAGTCGAATCTCGTACACGTATACTTGGACGTAGACGTTGATCACTTTGCTCCTGATGTCGACGAGGAGCTGACGGGCGCTTTCGGACTGGCTAGGTGACGATTAGAGAGTTGAGATTGAGACCACGTGGGGACGGATTCGGGCATACCTTGGATCTTGAAACTTGGGAACAAGGACTTCATCCTGCAACTGTCTGTACCGAAGGAGAAGGTAAACGATCTTTTCTAGCCCATTCGCGGCATCTTCGTCTTGCTGCAAAGTGTTCTCCCAATTCGAACCCACGTGTCAGCGGCGGAGGTTAGAAAAGGAACGGTGGTGTTCAACGCACTGGGAGGATGACCATGACGCCAGCCCATGCGAGGGCAGCATGTGGTTCACCAGATATGGCAGCACTAACGACATCCTTGAAGGTGGTGACAGCCTTAATCACCTTTCGAACAACCTCGCGAACGACAATGGTCTTGCCAGTGATCGTAAACGATAACCTGGAGTTCGAAAGCTTGTCCAGATTCTTCTTGGCGTGCTCCTGTACGTGTTCCAGTCGTGTGGCTTTAAAATCGCCGTCCAGGGAGGTGTCGTCCTTAGCGGTCGCAACATATGCCTCGAACCTCGCCAGAAGCTCAGATTGATCCGGGTCCGCTCCGATGCTCTTGTACGCTTCGGACCATAGGTCAGAACAGCTAATAGAGCCCCAGGGAGGCATTGGAGACGAATCGTCTAGCTCGGCCTGTTTTCGGACGGCCTGTGTGTATCATCTCGGAGTCCTTCAATTCGCTCGTTGGCCTGGGCCTTTGTAGTCAGAACAGCATTAGCCTGTGCTTAATGGACAAGGGCGGTCTGTTAGAACTTACCATTGTCGTGCCGTCGTGTCTGCCCCTCAATGGGAGGGGCCTGTCGCTCCGTAGCAGCTCTCCTGGCCGCATATCGAAGTCGAATCCTCTCGAGGTACGGCTGTCGTTGATTTGAGTGTGTGTTGAGTGAGATTTCGATTTTATGCCCAAACGGCAGCGGCAAGATGCGGGGTTTGGATCAGGCTCCGGTCTGTTTCTGGTGGTCCAACGTCCTTTCTCACTGTTCACTTGATTGGTCTTACCTGTATGGATGTTAGAAACATCTAATTGGTTGGTGTATGTGGCACTGCCTTAATTATGGAGTCCAACAATTGACGCGCCTGTTGGCAGGATGAGGCTCAAGTTCTTATGTTAGCAGTTACTCCTGTCTATAAATCACGAGCAAAGCCAAAGCACAACGTAACGATCTCGATGCTAGGTATAGCCTTGGCAACAGCTTTCAGACACTTTAACAATTGCTTCATGAGGCCGCAATAGGCTGGCTAGTTCGGTATGTCACTTGCATAAACAATCGGCTTCCAGTAGCCGAGGAAAGTTGCTGTAGTAGTAGGTGGAAGAATCCAATCTTCTTCATAACTGAGGCCTCCCGTCGTGACTTCAGTCGTAACTTCAATGTATCCTATATTTATCTAGTTCAATTGGTACTTGTACTGAAATTTCGTTGATTTTCGTATGGCACATTCGAATACTTTTTGACTCGACTGTCAGGGACACTGAAAAAGCAAATGAGTTGAAGCCGTTGACTACGCTAGAATACGTCACCGATCTGCTTCTTCTCCTGGAAGAGTCATAACGCCTTGGATCTCATCGTCATAGTCGACTCCATCACGGGCACTCCCTCGTCTAGCGGCCACGCGCTTCGACGCGTTCCGCGTAGATCACGATTCCTCCGGCACGTGTAACCGACCTCTGTTGTGAAGAATCTCTCTCTCCCACGTTCAAGGCGTCGTCCAATTTCTACAAATAGACGCACCAGCCCCGTTAGCTGGGCCGTAACCCAGGGAAACAATCTGAGCTAAACCATCAGTGCGCGTGCTCTAGCTGCGCGCAAGCCAGGAACTAGCTCAGTCTTCGAGAGATACTAACGCCATTTTGAGTTTGAGCTCACCGGGACACAGGATAGCTTCTCGTATAGACTGCCAAACTTAGGCTAGACTCACTCTTGGTCCATCTTGTGGTATGATCGCAGGTGTGTGGCGCCGGAGTCACGAAGAAGGCGTGTCTCAAGAGTCGGCCACATGTTGTTTCCAAGACGTAGTTGAGCTGTTAATAACAACGTTTCAACATTCCCGTAATGAAAGACTCGATAATAGTGTAAATCATTCGTGTCTCCGCCCATCTTATTGAGAGGTAATCACTTTCGCGCGATTACTCATCTACCACAAACATGATCTACGAAACGTGGGCAGTACGCGCGCTCTCAAGCCCCAGCACGTTTTTGGTTGGGCATCAGAGCTCTCCGTCCGGTGCTATGTCTAGCTCCCGCTTCGTTGACGCGCCAGACTCGGCGTGATATCTTTGACTCTTCTGTTCTTTCGGGTGGCGCAGAAGAGAGAGAGATCCCAGAGAGCTGGATGGCGTCGCTGCTTGTGAAACCGTGCGGTCAAGGAGCTGCCCATGACGCCGAGGGTCAGCTGGCTGAAGTGTAGAAATGCCTTGTTCGCCCCCCAAGCCCCGCAGCGACGCGATGCAGATTTTCTCTCTCGTGTTGCATGAAATTTCGCTTTACTAATTTTTCTTAATCGATCTATCCCATTCTCGGCTCGCTGACGGCATTGACTGTCGTTATGATTCAACAATAATATTCTTTTCTTATCTCGATTAGTTTGCACAGGCACGTTTTCGCCGTTTTCTCGCCCGCGATGTATCTCGACTACGGCAACGGGCCGCAGATCGTCAGGATCTCCAACACCACCGCTACGAATGGCACGATACCGATCGAAGGAACGCAGGGGAAGGAGAACCTGGTGACGGTGATATGGGCGGTCAACCTCACGGCCTTCATCCTCGTTGGACTGCTCGTGCCGCTGCGCGTCATCGTGCGCTGCACCGTGACGAGAAACTTTTTCAGCGACGACGTGCTGGTCATTATTGCGGCGCTCTTTACATTTGGGATCTGTTCCTTATTACCTATCGGTACGTTGGAGGAGGATGCTTGGCTGGTCGAGGGTTTCGCTGACGGCGATCAACAATAGCAACGGATCTGGGTCTGGGCCAACATTACTGGAATCTCGATCCCGAAGTGCGACAAGATGACACGCGGGATATAATGATGGTATGAGTCTCGCCATATCATGCTCACCACAACCACGACTGACCTTGACGAACCAGCTCATGTTCATCGCGAACGCCCTCTACCCCTGCGCCATGGCCTTCGCCCGACTTTCCGCCATCTGCTCGTTCCTCCGATTCGTCACCCACAAGACGATGCGATACACGATGTACGGCGCGGCCGGTATCACAGTCATCTTTGGCGTGGGCTGCGTCTTCGCGGTCCTGTTTCAGTGCAAGCCGATAGCGGCGGCGTGGGACAAGACCATCGACAACGCGTCGTGCTACCCGTTCTACGACTACCTGCACGCCAGCACGATCATCAATGTCGCGCTGGATATTGTGCTCTGCACGGTGCCGCTGCCGTACCTGTGGAAGATCAAGTGGCTGAGGAAAGGCCCGAAAATCGCGTTGACTGTTTTGTTCTTGTTTACTGGGCTGTAAGTCGGACATCCAAAGAGCTGTTTGCCATACCTGAAGGTAACTGACTGACGATTCTCAGGGCGTGTGCTGCTGCCATTGTTAAGGTCGCTTATCTTCAGTTGCTCAATGAGACTGACGTAACCTGTAAGTCAACTCCCAGCAAGAGTTGAAAGTGAGAGAAGATCAGAAGCTGATTCCGCCAACAGATAACTGGGTGACCTGGGTCCTGTGCTCCATCGCCGAGAGCACCGTCGGGATAGTCTGCATCTCGATCCCGCCCATCGTCCCGCTCGTCGAGAAGTGGTGCGGCCGCCGGAGACGGTCGACGAGGAGCGGCCCGCGCAGGGGACGGTCCCTGCGCTCGCTGTTCCCCGAAAAGAAGCCGGTGCGCAGCCTGTCGGTGGGGTCCCGGGTCATCAGGCCGATGGCCACGCCGTGGAAGAACCAGCCGGTTGAGAAGACGGCCGTCCCGGACTTTTACTGGCTCAGGCTCGAGCAGGAACACATGGAGTTCAGCCGGTGCTGGGACAGGAGCCCCCAGTCGACCAAGGCCGACCAGATTCTCGGCATCGCCCTCTGACGAAAGGGTCAGAATGGCTTACTCCTGAAAAATGACGTCGCCGGCCGGGAGGCAGTTGAAGATGTCGGCCCTATTTGCCGATAATGCAAATGCGCATTTGTATATACTGTTGTTTCCTTTGTTCTTTGTTTTGTCTGCCCGCTCGGAGGCCGAGTGATTTAGCGATGGAGTTTAACGGCCGGGGGCAGTCCGGAGGAGGTTGGAACCGGACTCAAATAGAAGAATTTAGCATAGCATAGGAGGGACAGTGTCAGACGGGAAATGAGAAGTCTTGGTAAATCTGGATCGATCGGGCTTTTTGCTGTGCCATCAGCGTGCTGCTGAATCGTTCTTGTTCGAACACGTTGCGAGCCGGCCGTTCTGCCCGGGCATCGCGCCGCAAGACAACGGTAGCCCTCCAAGGACCGACAGAGAAAAGGAAACCCACGCCGGGTACTACCTGAATCGGATTCCGCTTGGATTCCGGCGGGCAAAGCGGAAGCGATCCCGGAACGGGCCTGACGCTGTGCGGTCTATCCGCATTTCCGCCTCCTCATGCCGCAGGATATCATGTCATTTTTCCGCCTTATGCCGCTCAGCCCGTCGAAAGCTCGGTCTCTCTCTCTGTCTCTCTCTCGGATCCCAGGATCTCTTTCGAACCAACAGCGGGGTCTTGGCCCGCGACCATGGGGTGATCTCGAAAGCTTCGCGATCGATGGGGAGGGTGACACGTACCGTGACGAGGCCCGAACGGCTGCGGGAATCGTCCAACGCCCGGCCCATTTTCGGCGGTTGGGGGGGGAGCGGCATGACCGTTCCCGGGTCGGAGCGCTCGTCAAGAAGGTCGTTTGTTTCCTGGGGGCCAGGGTGCACCGGAACATCGTGAATCAGGTTTCCCTGGACTGGCGACTCTCTCTCCAGGCGTCGCAGATCCGCGGGCCCCGCTCACGCGTGGGATTTTTGTCTGAAGATCATGATTATGACAGCTCGAGTAGGTTGGCCGCCATGCAACGTGGGCAGGGCATCTCAAGGCGCCAGGGAGGGCGGCGGCGAGGCGAGGGCGGGATCTAGATAGGGCTGCAGGCCAACGCAGATGAGGCTTCTAGCTGGCGCCGCCAGGCTTTTCTGGAAAGAATGCTTATTTTGAATTTGATGTTCATCTCGCATTACCTATCCAGGAAATCATCCACGCGTGGCTTTTACCTCTTCTCTGATGCCATGTAGCTGCAAATTGTAACTCCTCTGCATCCGCGTTCGAGACGCATCTCTAACTTAGACCGCTGACAAAAAGCTGTCGGCAACTTTGGCTCACGGACTAAGAACCCGACGCGGAAGCTGCTCCGCCACCCCAGGGAACATCAAACATCCTAAAAGAGAGAAAACCTGGGATTCGGGTTTGGGGCCAGGTCTCGAGCTGAGCTGAGCTCGAACCCGGTCTCGGTCAGCGGTTTGGGAAACGGCCTGGGGTTGTGGAACTCGTCGTTCGTGCGGATCCGCCCATTGCAATGGGCTGACATAGACATTTCGCTGTCAGAATTCCAGGGACTTGGTGTGCGTGCGGCTGTTCGACGGCAGTCGAGCAGCGAATATCGGGTTCTGAAACCTCTCTCAAGGGAACGGGCATGTGTAGCCATCCATTGCCCCCCTCATCCGAGGACCATTGCTTCATCCGTGGGATCTGGCCGAAAGCTTAAATCCGACGGAAAAGTTCTCTCGAATGACTATTTGACTCATCAAAGAGAGAGGCGAGAGAAATCACCGTCCGAAGGCGCTGACGGGCGAGGCGAGTTTATTTCAGCTTCGGCTGCGGGCGGCTCTTTCGACACACCACAACCCGGCCCCCGGCGTGCGTCCCCCTCAAACTCTCACCAACATGACGTGCCGGTAGCTTGCCGGTAGCGGGAAGACGAGTCGAATAGGACATGCCTAGTTGTTAGAAAGCGCTGATTTGGGAGAGGCGAAATTGCGTTGGATTTCTGCACTGCTTGGAAACTCTCACCAAAAGACCCGCTTGTCTCGCTTTCTCTTCGGGTGCTCGTGGACTCTCTGTTCAATTATAGACGTTCTAGCGCGCGCATGGAACGAGCGAGCGAGGGGACTAGAACAACTCTCACCTGATCCAAACCACAAGAGGGTTGAAGACCCTGGGGCTGGGACTAGCGGCGCCGATAGCGTCGGCAACTATGGGGAAACAGAGTTCGCCCCATGGTTTGATGTCGTTCGGCACGGATTACTGCAAGGGGCACGCGAGAGGAGGAAGAGGCGATTGGAGAGGCAGATCGAGAGGGTGGCGTCGGGTATGCGCATCAAGACGGGCAGACTTTGGTCTCAACGGGATTCTGGAAGGATGTCTTGTTGCTTACCATGTATTCCATTATAGAGAATTTGGCGTCCGGGAATGAAACAAGGACTTGGCTAGTTTCCACCATCGTGGGAAGAAACTTGGTGTGCTTGATAATGGATTTTGCATCATCCACTGACATGCAGAAAGCCCACGTTAAGTTCAGGGATAGGAATCCTGACGATCCTTCCCCGACCCTGGCAGCCTCGTTGCCCTTTTTCGTATTATCCCCTTGTCTCTCAACATACATAGAACACTAGCACAGCATATCTTACTAGAAAAAAGAGAATAGAGAAAGACGACCGGGCTGTGTTGGTTGACATGTTCCCACAAGCCCTTGGCCACCCCCCTCGTCGCGAGTCATGCGGTTCTTCACCTCGGTCGGACCTTTTTCAGCTTCACACTTGCCTCCATCCGTACCCGTTACCCGACGCGACAGTGGCTTTAGTCCCAAGTAGTCCAGCCACTCAGCAACGAGCTGCCCCTCAAGGGAAGAGGGGGAAAGATGAGATTGTGAGAAGCGATCAACGTCTATTGAAGAGCACACACATAAGAAAAACGCGACGAAAAGAAGGAGGGTCGCCGATGCGACGGCAGAAGAACGAGCACCTCGCTCTCCCTGTCTGACATGTCGCTGATCTCGCCTCCCCGCATTGACAGGGCTCTTGATTTTGGTTATTCCCGCGCCCATCGTCGGGGACGTCTTCCCGATTCATGGCCCCCAACCCGAGCCCCCGATCAAAACCCGTTAGCCGACCCTCGCAACGTCGTAGTTCGAGTTCCCCAAACAGCAGCTCGTTCGTGTCAGAACCGAAAAAGCGCCTTCTCTGGTTCCCCCCCATCAATGCTTAAACAAGCAGGTCCATGATCGTGGGTGTGTATGGCCTGCCGTTCAGGGGAGTGCTGAGATCGAGCTTGGCAAGCGGCAATAAGCCAATTAGCCCATCAAGCCACGCCAACGGCCTATTCTGCCCATGACGAGACCGCATTGACAAACGTGCTGTTTATTCTGCCCTCTATCTCTTTCCCTTTCTCATTCTCTCGGTCGTGAAACCGTCACCGGTCAGGGTTTCATGCAGAAGCGTGTGTCAGGAAGAGAGGGCAAAAAAAAAAAAAAAAAAAAAAAAAAAAAGCCCACGCCATGTGGGTTTGCCCTGCAGGTCAGAAATTCCCGTCCTGCGTGTGTGTGGTGTGTGTGAGGTCTCGCCCGCATCCTACCTCCATCCGACCCCCTGCTTCGGTCGACTAACCTACTTGGCTCATCTCGCCCGGAAGTCTCCCGCGTGTCGGCGTTAGATGGGAAACTCCTGCAGCCACCGCGGCGCTCGCAGCAGGACTAATAAATGAGCGTTCAACAAGGCCGTGTAAGTGTGAGTGGGGTAAGCTTGCTATGCTGCTGCATGTACGTGATATGGCACAACCCACACACACACACACACACACACACACACGCGCGGTAAGTCTTGGCCACACAGGCCGGTAGTGGGCAGCTAAGCACTCATGCTGGCCACTGCGTTTGTTTCTTCTGCCTATGGCTCTGTGGTTCGTTCAATTTTCGGAAAGAAAAAGAGGCACGAGATAAACCCCCCTGGCTGATCCCGCGGGAGTGGGTATCCTGTCAATCCTTTGCTTCCATTCCTTCGATCCCTTCTCTTCTTTTTTTTAATCAGTTGGCCCCCCCCCCCCTCTCTTCCGATCTTTGTCCGTTTCCCAGGCTTGGATTTTTTTATGTTCCCCCATGTTCATGTGTGTCGTCGCTCCTCATCGTCCTTCTGCATGTTTCCCTGAGATATCCGGGAGATGACCACGAACGCGAGGCGGCAGCGCCACCACGGCTGGCTGCCGCCACTGTCGTCTCTCATCTGGTGGTGGTGTTTGCTGATGGTTCCCGCCGTCGAGGCGCAGAGCTTGGCCGGCCTGCTTTCCCAGCTTCCGAGCTGCGCTGTAAGTGGTTTTGTTTGCTTGTCACAACTTCCGCCCCCAGCATGTTGTTTTGTTTCCTTTCCGTCCCCTCTTGGCTGTGGAACCAGACAAGGTCCCATTCATTTATTCTCCGATGGGCACTGTGAACGGGATGGTTGGGGTCCAGTACCGTGACAGGGCTGACCACCAGGTCCCACGATGTAGCTTCCATGCCTCACGACGGGCCTCCAGAACGGGGGCTGCAACCTGACCTCCGTCGCCACCGTCGCCGACTGCATGTGCACGAGCATCGACCTGCAGTCCGACCTGTCGACGTGCGTGCAGCTCAACTGCCACTTCGAGGACCAGATCCGTAAGTCCCCCCCCCTCGGGATACGAAATCCGACGGAACGTCGTTGTGTTGATGGAATCGAAATCTCAGGTGCCGCGCAGCTCGAGAGCGGGCTCTGCGCCGCGTACCCCAAGGAGTCCCGCAGCCAGGAGGTCAAGAACATCGCCATCATCTTCTCGGTCATCACGTTCCCCATCGTCGCGCTGCGGTGCATCTCGCGGTGGAAGATCACGAACCGGCTTTGGTGGGACGACTGGACGGCCGTGTTTGCAACGGTGAGTCTGAGGCAGTTGTGGAGTTCGAGAGAGACAGAGGTCGGGGGAAGGAATCCTGGGAGGACAATGAACTGACGAGAGAATGCTTTGCAGATCCTGCTCGCCGCCCTGGCCGGCGTCGAAATCGCCAGCGCGGACCTCGGCTTCGGCACGCACTATTGGAACGTCGAGCCCGCCGCGGGCACGAAGCTGATCAAGCTCTTCTACGCGGTGCAGCAGATCTACATCCTGGTCCAGGTGTTTGCGAAGGTCTCGATCCTGCTGTTTTTCAGTCGCATCTTCCCCGCGCGCTGGTTCCAGCTCACCGTGCGCTACTTCATCGGCTTCCTCTTCCTCCACGGGCTTATCTTTTTGTTGGTTATCATCTTTCAGTGCACGCCCATCTCGTCCATCTGGGACCGCAGTCTTGCGGACAGGAAGTGTCTCGACGTCACGGCCATTGGATACGCGGGCGCTGTGACTAGTATCATCGAGGATCTTGTTATTTTGGTGCTGCCTATTCCTGAGCTGGTGAAGCTGCAGCTTAATATCCGCAAGAAGATTGCGCTTGGGTTGATGTTTAGCCTGGGCTCGTTGTAAGTTGCCCCTCCGATATTACGATCCTTACGGGGTTGTACGAGTACGGATATGGGATCTAGGAGGCTAACACCCGACTCAAGCGCGTGCATCACGACCATGGTCCGGCTCAAGTACCTCATCACCTTCTCCAGCACCTTCGACACGACCTGGGACAACGTCGACATCGTCATCTGGTCCATCGTCGAGGAGTTCTGCGCCATCCTCTGCGCCAGCTTACCTGCCTTGCGACCATTGCTACAAAAGGTCCCGCGCCTGTTCACCACCCAGAGGCCGACCGTCAAGACGATCAGCACATCGCCCTCGCGCCGCTCCATGCTGCACAACCACGGCAAGGACAAGTTCCACGAGATCCCGGAGCCGCCGGACCCGGCGGACGACGACTCGCCGTCGACGCCGATCGACATCGCCGACGAGATGGCCGCGCGGGCCGACGGGAAGCGGCAGTTCCTCATCAACAAGGATACGCAGATCGACCCGCGGAAGGACGTGGAGCTGCAGCAGGTCAAGTCGCCCAAAAACTGGCAGAAGAACCTGAACGGGAGGGTATAGGAAGGGTCGGTGATGGAGGCGTTCACTGAATGATGAATCCATGTATTATTTTATTGTGTATTAGCCCCGGAGTTTTCAAGGGACTGCAAGCGACGGCGAAACACGGCGGGCACATCGGCCGGAGAACCCGGCTGCGAAGGAAATACCAACTTATGACAGCGATTACAGCATACGGATGGGATCGTTTCCGCATTACCACTACGACTTGTAAGGATTTGGGGTGTATACGGCAAAGTGCTCTAAAACAGACTTTTTGATACAGGTTACTAGGAAGGCGGATAACAAGAATCCGCGACTAACAAGAATCCGCGACTAATGAGGCTTTCGGCAAGTGGTCAACCGCTTCTGCCGCGTTCCGACTCCTCCGCGACATCATCCCAGTCCTCGTCCAACTGCCGACGGTACTCCGCGGCCGCCAGGCCCGTCGTGACGATCAGATCGAGGTCGAGATCGGCCAGCTTGGCCGCGTGTAATTCGAACCCGGGGCCCCATCCGGCCTTGTTGCCCATGCCGCCGGCGTTCTGCTGCCTCTTCCTCTCGTCGGCCCCTCCCCCGCCGGAGGAGTCCTCGAGGACGCGTATGTGCATCCGCGGGCGGAAGTGGGCGCGCACGGAGCCGTTGAAGTCGACGAGCCTCATGCCGTGGGCCTTCCCCGGGAGACGCTCCCAGCGCATCTCGCCGGCGCCGAGGAAGCGGAAGGCGAGGCTCGTGGAGAGCGGGTGGCGGCGGGCCATTTTGAAGGCGGCGCCGCGGACTGTGACTTCGACCCGCGGTGGTAGCGTGCGGAGCTTGACGGCGCCGACGGGGCGCTGCTCGGAGGCGGCGTCGCAGCGGAGACGACGGATCTCCATCTTGTGCATCTTGGGGTTGTGGGTGACGCTGTAGAGGGGGGCGGGGTTGCCCTTGGCCTTGGCCAGGTTGACGGTGATGGTGCTGTTGGGGCCGCGGGTGAGGTAGAGGAAGTGTTGCGGTTCTGATGTTGGTTCTTTCGTTGACATGTTGTCCTTCTTTCTGTTGATTGGTGTTATGCTGTATCTCAAGTCTGTTCGATGAGGCTCTATCTTCCTAGTCGTGGGTGAAATCCTGTGGAAAGGGTAATCTTTGCATGTGCTCGTGGGGATGCGGCGCGACTTTAATTCCTCCCCGTCCGGATTCAAGCATCTTCCACTGACGTAGGCCAATGAGGTCTAGTGGCGGTCCCTTTGAGGGGCTTGGATCTATGTCAGTGGCTCGGGCGGACGAACGCGCAGCTTCCAAGCAGGCTCCAGACCGAAGACGGGACGATGCGAGCCATACGAGGGGGCTCAGCCGGGATGGCGGGGCTCAGAAGTGAGATGGAGAAGCGAACCAACGTCGAGAAAGTGTAGCGTTGAAGAAGTGGCAGAGTTGCCATATAAGTCTCGGTGAGTTGGTCAGAATGATAGAGTTTAAAGGATGACGTACGTAACAAGACACTTGTATACTCTGCACGGAGGGTTTACACCGAGGCAGGTGAAACAGCTGGCTGATTCTCCCCCGCCTCTCATGGCTGTGCTCAGACATTTGATCACGGCGATGGTGGGGCATCGGGGGAATCGGGGTGGAGACATGCGGCCGTCACACTGCAGGGACCAACGGGACCCATCCGGAGCCGGGGCCGGGGTGGATGATACGGGCCGGGGCCGCGGGCGGAGGTTGCTCCACTGCTCCGGGCATCGTCGCCGAAAGTTTGCAACACTACTAGTAATTTCAGTGCCTGGAAAAATCAATTGATTTGTAAATGATTGAATATCTTCCAAAGGAGCAGATCCAACTCTTGTTACCATTTGATATCTGCCTTAGTCATCAACGCCCGGTCCAATGACGATGGTGGGGCGCAGTTGAAGCCAATTTCGATGCAAGCATGGCAGGAGGCAGGAGCTCCCCCCTCCACCCTCCACCCCAAACGGCAGGAGGGAGCACGGGCACAGGCACCTGCTGTTTCCCATTGCTTGTCAGCAGCAGCGGTGGGAAGCTCCGTCACCACTCGCGTCAGCGAAACATCACCAGAGCATCACCAATTCACAAACAAACACCCAATTCAACCACCACTTTGCCATCTCCTTGGTGAGGCTGGCCTACAACTATTCACACAACAACCCAGCTTTAAGGTTCTTTGTGCTCTTGTCCCTGCAACACATGTTCCCGTGCCGGAACCTGCCGCCCCCATCCCCGCATCACCACTGCAGCGCCATGAATTGAGCCGCAGCCCACGATGCCTCCTCCCGAATCGCGACCTCTCCTCCTCCCCCAGAACCGCAAGCTCCGACACCTTCGCGGCATCTACCTCCGGAATCTCAGCTTCGTCCGCCCCCGCGGCCGTACGATTGACGATGCCCTCCTCAACGCGACGCCCGCGAAGCTCGATGCCCTCCGCGACGCCCCTCAACTCCACCATGCTATGTCCAGCGACAACCTGCGACCGAAAGCCCGTCGTCGGAGCACTGCTCTCGCCCAAGCGAGCCCTCTCACGCGGCAGCGCATGCTTCAGTTCACCGTCGACGGTAGAGCCGCCGACGTGTTCTTCTCGCTGCATTGCGAGGGGGAGGAGGACCCCGTGTACATCAGCGAGATGAAGGACCGCGCAACGGTTCGTCGCCCGCGTCGCCTTGTCGAAGGCCCGGCTAACAGCTCTACAGAACTTCAACTTCCACTTCTTCGACCTTAACCACCACGGCCCCTCCGTCACCCGCGCCCCCGTCTTCACCATCAAGATCTGGGCCAGGCGCACGTCGTGGACCCTCCTCCTCGAAGACACGATCGATCTGCGAAGCCTGCACTTCATCGGCACCCTCCAGAACCACCGATTCCCCCCCAACGGCCTCGTCTTCCACCTCGTCGACGGCATCTACTCCCTCGACGTCCCCGCCAAGCACGTCCACCCGAAAGACCTCCCCCCGCTGCAGACGTCCTCCTACAATGCCCTGATGAAGCTCGCGACGCTGGACAACTCCATCCAGGACGCCATCGCCACGCAGGAGCAGATCACGGCGCAAATCAACGGCATCCTCGAGCAGATACCCCACAACGAGGCCCCCGCGGCCGAGGAGAGGGTGAAGCTGGCAAGGAAGTACGTGAGCGCGGAGCGGCGCGCCCTCAAGGCCGCCGAGAAGCGCCGCGAGGAGCTGCGCGAGTCGATCCGCGCCCGCAGGGAAGCCATCGCAAACGGCCGCGCCCTCCAAGTCAAGGCCGAGGAGGACGTCGCCAACGCCGCCGAGCACCTCGCCTCCTCCAAGGCCCTCCTCGCCCAGACCCAGGAGCAGATCCGCGGCCAGCGCCGCCGCATCTGCGCCGACCTCTCCCACATCTACCAGATCGTCCCCGCGCCCTCCAGCGGGCCCCTCAACTTCCAGATCGCCGGCCTCCCGCTCCCCAACTCGGAGTACGACACCTCGGCCTCCCGCGGCCCGGACGACGACCGCCTCTCCGCGGCGCTCGGCTACGTCGCCGCCCTCACCAGCGTCCTGCAGTTCTACCTCAGCGTCCCGCTGCCCTACCCCATCACGGCGTTCGCCTCCCGCTCCTCCATCCGCGACGACATCTCCCTCCTCACAGATCTCAACTCCGCCCAGGCCGCCCGCCAGCGCGACTTCCCCCTGTACATACCAAGGGGAGGCTCCACCGCGGCACACTACCGTTTTGATTATGGCTGGTTCCTCCTCAACAAGGACATCGAGGCCCTCTGCGCCAGCCAGGGCCTCAAGATCCCGGACATCCGCCAGACCCTCCCGAATCTCAAGTATCTTCTTTATGTATGCAGCGCCGGCACGGACGAGCTTCCAGATCGCAAGCGCGGCGGCGTGCGCGGGCTCTGGGCCGGTAGGATCGCCAGCCGCGTGCCCTCTTTAGTTAGGGGCGACGGGGACAGTGTGGAGGGGAGTCGCCGCGGTAGCAACGACAGCGAGTACCTCTCCCGCCAGCGCGACGAGCTGCGCAGGACGCTGGCCGCGGCCGCTGCTGCCAGGGACGGCGCTGCCTCGCCTGATAGTCTTGCGTTTTCGCCTGCCGGTGGTCTGCCGTTTGACGAGAGGGAGATGAAGGTTACGCTAAGGACCAAGGGGCTTAGAGAGAATCTTGGAGCGTGATGCTGCAATTGCCCTTCGGCGCGATAGCGTTTTGGAGATTGAATTCGAAGGAGAGGCGGGGGCTTGAATTGCATTGTTTCCCATTGTCGAGATACCCACACACACACACACACACACACACACACACACAGCACGCTCACTTGCCCTCGCTACTCGGAATGGGAGTTTGAAAAACACAAAAGGGGAGCTCGCTAGCTAGCTTCTTGTAATTGTAAATTAGAGAGCAAAAGGATAATGGTAATGATTCCAGCAAAAGCTGTGGTAAAGCTGTGGTAGTCAGTCCCCTGTGAAACGCCGTGCTTCCGTGAAAGAAAAAGTCACGACGCCATTCACCTCCCCCCATACGCCAAAAACACCAGCGCGCATCACACCGAGCGAAACATACCCCAGTCGAACGGCCACTAGCGCTCGGTGGGCACAAACTTGACGCTCTTCCTCCTCTCCCTCTCTCCACCGCCCCTGCTGCCGGGGCTACTGCTCAATATCCCCGCCGTGGGCCCGTTGCTGCCGCTTCCACCGCTAGCTAATTCTCCGCGCACGCTTTCTACGGCCTTGCTCTGCGGGACATCGGCCGTGTCGCTATGGACGCGGGGGGGTATGACGGGACTCTGCGGTTTGCTGGAACAAGAGGCGCCCATGAGGTGCGCCTTCTCGACGGCCGCGCGCCCGACGTCCTCCGCGCGCTGCGCCGCCTTCTCGTCGCGCCATTTTCCCGGTAGACAGGCGTGCCCGCACCCATCTAGAGGACAGCACCCGTCCGAGAGGTAGGTTCCGTCGGAGAGGGCGTGCCACCCCGCGAGGCAGGACGCGTGGCCGCCGTGCGCGCAGCCGGGGCAGTACCACCACACGCTCATGACCTCTCCGTCGGCGACGTTGTCCGCCGTCTCGCGGTGGTTGCAGACCGCGCAGGGGGCCATTGCAGCGCGGCAGCGCTCGCACTTCCAGAGGGCCTTTGCGCCTAGGGAGGGGTCGAGTTCGCGGGGCTTGCGGCAGGAGGGGCAGAGGAAGCCTCCTTTTACCCCCTGCTGCGCCGGTCCGAAGATGGAGGTGTAGTTCTCGCCCCAGTCTGGTATGTTGGACGGCCAGCCGCGGACGGAGAGTTTGCGGAGGAGGGCTGCTTCTGTGAAGAGCTTCATGCCTGTTAGGCGGGCGTGGTGCTGGCGCAGGATGGCGGTTGCGCGGAAGGGGTTGATGACGGCGTCGGGCATTAGGGGCTTGAGGAGGAGGACCATCGCTGATGCGTTGAGGGCTGATGTGCGGGTTTCGAAGTCCAGGGCGCGGGTGAGGAGGTTGTAGGGGTTTAAGGGGGGCGAGGAGTCGGATGTTGGGTTGGAGGCGAGGGGGTGCGGGTAGGGGGGGTCCTCTGGCCATGGGAGGTAGTCGGATTCCAGGACGGTGGGCGTTGAGTCGTACTGGAGAGCCGGGCTGATCTTTGGAGGGTTGGATGTTGGTGTGCCG
Source organism: Colletotrichum plurivorum (assembly GCA_014235945.1). Lineage (NCBI taxonomy): Eukaryota > Fungi > Ascomycota > Sordariomycetes > Glomerellales > Glomerellaceae > Colletotrichum > Colletotrichum plurivorum. The sequence continues at coordinate 97,295 of WIGO01000056.1, forward strand.
GCGTGGAAGGGCGACTTGTCCTCGAAGGTTGGCGGGAGGGAGTCTACGTGAGACTGGGACGGTTCATCCGTGGCTGTGTCGGATGCCATTGTCGTCTGGGAGATCATGAAGACGTCTTCCGGCGAGTCCTTGGGGGCGCTCTGTCCGGGCCCGTGTAAAGACGCCAGTGAGCCGTGCTCCGGCGAGTCCTCGAGCTCCTTGCCGCGGTTGCGGCTCTCGTACTCGCCCTGCTCCTCGAGCTGCGGCTTCTGCAGCTGCACGGGGTAGCTCGTAACGGGGCGCGCCGGAGCACCGCCGTCGGACGACGACGTCAGGCCCGACTGCTGCCGGCTGCTCTCCGACATGGAGAACATCTGCGCGAAGCTGTCGTCCGAGTTGTGCCTCACGGTCCGGCGGCTGTTCGGGGTACCCGGGCCGTAGTCCAGGGGCTTCTGCTCCCTCTTCCTCGGCTCGGGCACATCTACGGCTTGGAGGGCGTCAGTATCATAAAAGTCGTACCCATCTGTGCTGGAGATCTGCGTCTGGTCGCTCTGATGGCTCGTGACAGACAAAGGAACCGAGTCCAGCCGCCTGCGCGGACTGTTGTTGAACGTACTGTGGGCAGCAGGGGGCAACGCAAAGTCGTCCGGCTCCATGACCGGCGGCAGCTGCCTCGACCGGTGACCCTGTTCCGCATTCTCCTCGTTGATCGCCCGCGCCACCGGCGTCGCGACGTTGGACGTGCTCTCAATCTCCTCGGACAGCAGCGACCTCACGCCGAGTGACCTGCTGTCGACGCTGTTGGATAGGGCGGACGGCCGTCTCGGCGTCTCCTCGCCGTTCATCTCCACAACCACGTCCAGCGGCCTCGGAACCTTGACCTTGGGTATATCCTTGATCTTGGAGATGGACGGGCGCTTCTGGAAGCGGCCCAGTCGGGTTTCCAGGTGGAACTGTGCTCTTCTGTTCAGCAGCAGGGTCATCGAGTATGCGAGGATGCGCCACGTCTGCGCCAGGCGGAACTGGTTCACTTGTTCCGCTGCGCGGGCGTACTGCTCCATGATGGAGGTCACTCTCTTGACAAGCGGCTTTCCACCGTCCTCGTAAGGCAGCTCTCGTTCCAGGGTTTCGAGGTAATAGCTCGAGAGGAACTGGTAAACGTCAACTCTCGCTGCGGCCGGGACGTGGCCAACAGCCATCGTCTGCTGCGTCTTGTAAGTGCCAGTGACCTTGATCGCCTGCTCGAGTCCCAGGACCTGGTCGTCACCCAGAACATGCCCGCCAGAAGGTGGTGTTGTGCTAAGGACCGGGACGGATCGCAAGCTGGGCCTCCTTTTCCTGCCGGTCCTCCGACGAGGCCCTAAGAAGCTCCCGATCACGTCCTCCTCGGAGTCGCTGCGGCTGATGCTCAGCATTGGCGTCGTCGGGCTCGAGCTGTACGACGTCCTCGGCGGTGCGATGCTCGACTGGTGGTGGTGGTGGCTGATGACCGGCGGTCGCGGACGGTGATGCGGTCGCTCGTCGAGGAACATCACGGCGTCGCCGCGGGCGGAGAGCGCCATGCTGGACATGGACTGGCGGTCGAGCACCTTGGGCGCAAACGCCACGTCGCACTGGTTAAAGTGGCCGTCGTTGCCCACCGTCCACAAGAGGTCCTGATCCTGCCACAGCATGCCCGAGGGCGAACTTTCGAAGCGGTCGATCTCCTTGTACGGCATGGACGGTCTCGCCAGGTCCCAGATGTGGACGCTGTTGATCCCGTAGCGCCTCTGGCTTCCGTCGTCGTAAGAGACGGCAACCTGAGCGGCGCGTTTCCCCTGCGCGCTCGCAGACCACAGACCAGGCCGCCAGGCGACGGCGGCGACGGGCGCGGGAGTGTACACGACCCATCGAGGCTTCTGCCGCTTGTCGGCGTTCTTGGACATGTCCCAGACGGCGCACTTGCTGTCGACGCCTCCGCTGATGAGGTGGTTGCCGTCGGGGTGCCAGGATATCGAGGCGCACGCCTTGTCGTGGGCGGGGATCTTGAGCAGCGGCTGGGCGATCTTGCGCACATCCCACTTGAGGACGACGCCGGACTCGGTTCCGCAGGCAAAGTAGAAGCCGTCCTTCGGAGACCACTTGACCTGCCGAACGCCATCTGCGTTGCACTTGTATGCGCCCCGCGGGCTGTACGTGAGGCCGCCGGACCTGCTCTGGATCGGGGCGCGGATGTCAAAGTAGCGCACCATTCCATCTTGGCTTCCCGAGAGCAGCGTCGTCTGCCGGTGCGGGTTGATGTCGAGCGAGTTGACCTGGCGCGAGTCCTCCCTCGTCTGGACGAACTCGAGCGCGGCGCCGCCCGTCGCAATCCTCGAGATGTCGTAGGAGAAAATTTTGCCGTTCGCGCAGGCGGTGAAGATGGTGGCGTCGTTGTGCCACTTGACGTCGCGGATGGAGAGCTGGTCGGCCGTCAGGGAGCTCGAGGCGCCCTTGCTCGACGCTGACTGGGCGGTGATGGCGGCGCGGACGTCGGTGCCCTCGGCGACGGACAGGCCGTCGAAGACGATGGTCTTGAGCACATGTCTTCCGGCGATGATGGCGCTGCGGCGGTCGGGGGAGGTGTCGAGGCAGAGGATGGGGGCGCCGACGGGGTAGACGGCGTTCTGGGAGGCGCTCGGCCGGTACGAGGAGAAGTGCGGCGCGCTGGTGATGCCGATGGTGTGGTTCGTGTCGGTGCTGCTGTCGGCAGTGACCTTGCCGAGGAGTTTGCGCATGATCTTGTTCTCGCGGCTATACATGGAGCTCGGGCTCGCACGGCGCCATGGACATGGCCGTGGGTGTCGCGATCGATTGAGGAGGGGCTTGCGACCGTCGAGGGCGCCGTGGAGGTGTGGGAATGGAGCTCGAGGTTGGAGTTGCTGCTGTTGCCGTTGCCCTTGCGGTTTGGCTCGAGATCGCTGAGGCCCTGCGATAAGAGCGATAGCGATAGCGATAGCGATAACGATAACGATGGGCTGTGTGCGATAAGAGATAAGATTGAGCGAGTGGCGGGGAAGGTGCAGCCTGCAGGAGCTCCTGCCCGGTGGTAGTTATAGGCAGGTACCTGCAGGGCGCAGACATTGTAGCTACGTACCTGAGACTATCTCCATCACCACTGACAAGACGAAGGTACGAATCAGACAATATTCCTCAAGGCAAATAATTTTCAACTGAATTAAAACATCGCTATTCCTGACTCTTCTCTCGCCCCACCGCGTACAACGGCCGCAAATTTCCCATGCGGTCGCACGCCGCAAACCTCCAACACTTGGCGTGCAGATGGTACGTCACATGCCGGCAGATCAGCTTGACGATGTTCGGAGCCGGCGGCCAGCTCGCCCACCGGCCGTCCTCGTAGCCGACGTCGTGGTTGGCGAAGCAGAACGGCAGGCCCTTGACAAGGCCCAGCTCTTTCTGCGAGGAACTGTTAGTAACTAAAGAGGCTGTCCTTCCGGGGGTGGCAATGCTCACCATGCTCTTCTCCCCGTCCTCGCCAAACTTCTTCTCCAGCTCGGCCATCTTTTCCGTCCCAAACTTCCTCAGCTCCAACAAGCTCGCAATCTCCTCCCGTAAGTGCTTCGTCAGAACCTCTCCAAACCCATCAATCAACCCCACAACCTTTCTACCGTCAAACTTCTCCTTCCCAGAGGCGCAGGCGTCGGCATACGCCTTGAACCCGTCCAGCCCCTCGTGAAACTCCTTGTGCTGCGCGACGTTGGCCTCCATGATCCCCTTCTCGCCCGTCATCGCCTCCACCGCGGGGAAGAAGTGCGCCTCCTCGCCCGAGTGGTGGACGTGCAGGAGGGCGTGCCACGCGAGCATGTACTGCACGAAGTATTTTGATTCTGCGGCGGGGACGTGCGGCGCTTGGAGGTAGATGGAGTTGAGGCCGCGGATGGCCATGTTGTGGACCATGGCCATCTCGGAGGCGACGCGGCAGCACATGTCGGGCTAGATATTTTGAGCACAAATGCGATATGGGATGTTTTAAGGGGGTACTTACCTCCACTGGGCCTTTCTCATCTTTCGAGTCTTGAAAGGCTGGCGATGGGATGAGGGCGTAGGGCTGGTCGGCGTACACGGGGGCCATGGTGACTGACTGGTAAACGTTGCAGATCGGTGACGCCTAGAAAGTAAACGGCCTTGAGAGATAATCATCGGGGTCACTTCGAGCACTTTATCTTCTTCCAAGCACCTTCCAAGCTCCCACTCTCACAGCACATTCCGCAATGCATTCTAGCGCAAAAGCCACTTCCAACCCCGGCATTGAGGCAGCCGGTTAATAGCAAAACCCTCTGACTAGCGTTGACCAAAGTTAAGTCATTATCGCACCGGAGAATGTCCCCGGTGCCAATCCTGAAAGTATTCGCTGTGCCTCGGTGCTATTTCTGAGCTTCTCGATGGCTTGTCGTCTTTCAGCGTGGCGCGCTAGGCAGTTCACCAGTAGACTTTGGCAGCCGCCACGCGGGGACTTGTCTCCAGAGCTGAAGGGAGGCTGAGACCATGGCTACTTGGCGGGTAAATTTCATGCTTTTGTGGCCTTCGGGGTTGAATCGCATCCTCTGGACGTTCTTCGCAACACTCTTGTTGAGACTTGCCCAAACTCGGGGCTCATCCGTGTGGGGTCCCGCTTTTCCGGATCGAAGTGGGGCCGGTGCCGGGTGAGCGCCGGGTATGGCTCCGCGCATCCCCTTGCCCCTGGATCACATCAGATCCTGACCCAAGGTAAGCAGAAATCATTCAAAATGGTGCCCTGATTAGTCAATCATCATTTTAGCAGCTTGATGCACCAATTTTCAGTCTTTGAAACTCTCTCACGGATCGCATGGTTTAAGCGGATGAATGAGTATACACGAGTGAATATGTACGACGAAGTATCGAATCGAAGCCCTTCTCTTGCCAATTTGCTCAAACTAAATTTCCGTCCGAATCCCTTCATTTCATTTTACACCGTCTGTAGACAGCCGATGTTGCTTGTCTCTCAAGCAACGTAGGTCTTGAGCAGGCTGTTGTAGTACTGGTACCCCGTGCCGCTGGGCGGCTCGAAGCTGTACATGTAAGGACCCCACCAAGGACCGGCCGACCACCAAAGGGCACCTTTTACACTCGTTAGAATCATACCAATCTACTAGAAGAATGTCAGGAAAACTCACCAGTCCACACGTCGCTGTTGGCCTTCAAGTAATCCAGCAAGCCCTTGACGGCAGCCTGGCACTGGCTATTCGCACCGCCGGCAAACTCGCCCAAGATGCCAATCTTGCCGTTCTGCCTCAGCCAGTTCGTCGCGTCGCGCACCCTCTCGACGCCAATCGTCGTCGACACGCACGCCTCCGACGTTCCGGAGGAGTCGGAGTCGAGGTACTGGTGCATCTCGTACACGATCTTGTTCAAGGGATCCGTCAGGGCCTTCATATTGTCATTCACAGTCGTCCACGACCAAGCACCGGACCACTGGTTCCCCTCCACAAAGATGTACTGCGTGGCGCCGGTCGCTCGGATGCCGTTGATGGCTGCTTGGTTCAGGTTGAGCACCAAAGTCTGGTCCATGCTGTGGTACTCGTTGTTCGTGTCGAAGATCACGTGATCGTTGGACTTGAACTGCGCGGCGAAGTTCTTCCACCACGTTTGAAACGCCGCCGTGTCGGTGATGACGTTGTCGTAGAAACGGCCGTAGTTGTGCGGGTCGAGCACCGCCCAGCCGCCGCTGCTGGTGATGTGGTTCACCACCTGCGTCAGGTTCTGCAGGTAGGCCGTGTTGAAGCCCGCGGTGAGGGAGTTGGGCGTCAGGCGCTCCATCTTGAGCTGCACGCGGAAGGTGTTGTATCCCTGACCGCGGAGGGTCTTTTTCACATCATCAGCATCATTACATTTCTCGCCTTTGACAAAGGACTGCGACTTACCGTGATGGTCGCCGGGTCGGGGAAGATGAACTCGGTGCCCCACGTCCCCGGGAGCACCTTCTCGCCGAACTCGCCGCCGGCCTCGTTGACGCCGAACCACTTCCACCCAAGCCCGGGAGCAGGCGTGGCCGTGGCGGAGCTCTTCGAGGTCGAGGAAGCGGCGGTCGTGACGGTCTTGAGAGTGGTGGAGACCGCGGGGGGCGGGCCGGACCCGGGGAGGCACTGGCTGTACCACTGGTTCGAGACGGTGCAGGTGTACCCGGCCACGCAGCTCGTGGCTCCGGACCAGCCCTGGCCACCGCACTGGTCCCAGGGCCCGGCGGTCTGGGCGGCTGCTGCGCTGGCGAGCGCGGCGAGGGCTGTGATGTACCTCATTTTGTCTTTGATAGGGAAGAAGGGAGTTCTGGGGGAGATGGGGATGCAGATGTGAGAAGGTTGTCTCGGCAGCCGGCTTGGCTGCTTTGGTTTTTATATCTGGATATTACCTCGCCGAGACGGGTTCGTCGAGAACCACGGTAGGCGAGAGTTTCTCTCGCCGCTAAACTCTCGCCGCTCATGGAGACGTCCACCCCGTGGCACTATCCCCCTTTCATGGCCCTGAGCTCGTCGCCCCGCGGGGTCGCAGGTTCATTCACGGGTCGCTACCGATTCGCAAGCTGGTCATGGTACGATCCGGCAAGCCTCGCCGGCTGACGAGCCCGCGAATCTCACAAGTGATTCATTGGGCAGTTCCGGCTTGACTTCTCCTTCGAGTCCGCGAGTTCTGGAGCCGCAGGTAGACGTTAGGTGGCTCGACGGGTCAGAGGAAGGAAACGTCGGACCGCCTCGCTGGAATCCAAGACTTGCAAGTGCCGGGGTCGCAGTCCCAGGTGATCAGCGGAACAAGACGCGGCCAATGGGCGGAGAGGTCATTTCCGAGAGCGGGAAGATTGGACGTTGCCGTGAAGAATGAGCGTTGGAACGGCGAGACGTCCCAGCCGGAGGAGATGCCTCCGAGGTTGCATCGGGCCATCGGACGCGTTCTTCGGGAGCACATGACTGCGACTCGGGCAATGTTCGGTACCAGACAAATTGTAATTGATTATAACGCTTGGATTTCCACCAGTGGAAGTCTCTGGTCTGATCTGGATCACGATGGCGTATTTGTGGCCTCGGCTTCGAGGTCCTCCAGTCCGTGATTGGGCTGTTCTGCATCGCCACTCGACTGATAACAGACGGCATTTACCCACAACTTCTCGATGATCTACAGAGAAACAGAGAGAGCTCGTTCAGAGACACGAAAAACTCACGTCCCAATTGAGTTCGAGGCTGCACGCCATCGGAGAGTTCCCTGCCTTGGCTGGCTTGGCGGCCAGAGCCTGCAGCCGATCGAGAGACATGTCTGGTGATACCACCCTAAATGCAGGTGCCGGAAACACGTCCGCCGTTGAGGCAGGCCTTGAGGCGCGACTGACTAGCCCTGCCTCCTCGTGGTGTGCCGTGCAGAGTTGCCTTCTTTGGTGATGCCTCTCACCGTCCAGGTTTTCGAGGGGCTTTGCTCGTGATTTAGGAGTGTACACGCGTCCGTGGAAGAGCAGTTTTTACGACGCATGGGATGACTTTTGCCCGAGCTCGTTTGAAAAGACGAAATGAAGCCCGTTCCGGCATAATTGGCGCAATATGCGTCCACCTCATGTTGCCTCTGCGTCCTTGCAACTCAACGGTCACCTCATCTCACCACCTTGACGACAGAGCTTTAGCAAGCAGCAGATCTTGTTCCCAGCCATAATCCAGGCAAGCCTCTACCAAGGTATCATACAGAGCTTTTTTCCAGATCATATCATACAAAACGTAATGGTAATCCAACTCGCTCGTCGCATATACAAGACTTCTTTCACAGGTCGTCTCGTCCGAGGCCGTGCTTGTACGCGGCAAGCGCCCGCTCGCGGCACCCCTTGTGCTCCACCATCTGCTGAGGGTATCCAGCCTTCTTCGCCTGCGGGCCCGCGCCCCGTCCGTACGGGTCGTGGATGGCCTTGCCCTTGACGCCCTTGAGCTCGGGCACCCACTTCCGGATGTAGGCCCCGTCCGGGTCGAACTTCTCGCTCTGGAGCAAGGGGTTGAAGATGCGGAAGTACGGCTGGGGGTCGACGCCGACGCTGGCGGAGAAGCCCCAGCCGCCGTTGTTGGAGGCGAAGTCGCCGTCGATCAGATTCTCCATGAAGTGGCGCTCGCCCATGCGCCAGTCCACGAGGAGGTCCTTTGCCAGGAAGCAGGCGACGATCATACGACAGCGGTTGTGCATCCAGCCCATCTGCCGCATCTGCCGCATGGCGGCGTCGACGATGGGGAAGCCCGTCCGGCCCTCGCACCAGGCTTTGAAGTCGTCCATGTCGTAAGACCACTCGATGTTTGCGTACTCGGGCTTGAAAGGTTTGTTCATGCTGGAAGGGTCCGTCAGCGATCATGACGTTATCGGACGTAGGGAGGCATCGGACGTAGGGAAAGAGGCGGACAGGGGGAGAGGAGAGAAGGGGGGTGCGTACCACACGTATGGCCAGTTCACCAGGACGTGCTTGTAGAAGTCTCGCCACGCGACTTCGCTGATCCACACGCGTATGCCCTCGTTGCCGGCGTCGAGCTTCTTCGTCTTGTTCCGGTCTCTTGCGTATCGGACGCAGGTCCTCGAACTGATGGTTCCACTGGCGAGATGCACGGAGAGCGTCGAGGTCCCGGCATCGCAGGGGATGTTGCGCTTGTTGTGGTACTGGCCAACCTTTTCCTCGCAGAACTTCTCCAGACGGCTTCGCGCCTCGTGCTCCCCCGGCGGGAAGAAGGCGCGGAAACGCTTCTTCTGGTCGTCGTCGAGCGTGCGGCCCTCGACCTCCTCGGGGATGTCCGTCTCGAACAGCTCCCCGTACCTCTCCCTCGCGGCGGCCGGGTTCTTCGCCGGGGTGTCGTAGAGCTCGAGCAGGTCCAGATTCTCGTGGACGTGACGGACCCAGGCGCGGTACCAGGGAGTGTAGACGGCATACTGCTTGCCGGACCCGCTGGTCAACCGTCCAGGGGGAACGACGCACGTATCGTGCAGGACCTCGTACGAGAGGCCCCTTGCGGCAAACATGCGGACCATCTTCGCCTCCCGCCGGAGCTCGTCCACCTCGTACTCCATGTTGGCAAACAGGTGGGAGGCCCCCCAGCGGTCCATGAGCTCGGCGATTCTGTCGGGAATATTCCTGCGCTTCTCAACCGTCTCGACGTAGAGCGGGATGTCGAGTTTCGCGAGGTCCTCCCTCAACACGCGCAGGGTTCTGAGAGTAAAGTCAACGCGGATCGGCGCCGTGAGATGCGCCTCGAAGTCCTGCGGACTGATGATGTACATGGCGATCAGCGGGACCCCGGCCTCCTTTGCCTTCTCGCTGGCGAGGGCCAGGGCGCGGTTGTCTGCCGTCCGGAGGTCCATCTTGAACCAGTGGACCACGGCGTCCTTGGTCTTGACGGCCTTTCGCGCCTTGGACGTCTCCTCGAGGGCGGAGGTGAGCTCCTCGATGGGCCGGGGGATCTCGTCGTTGTTGTAGGCCGCTGCCCGTGCGTTGCTCATCTCGTGGGGATAGAACTTGCGGAGGACGATTCCGTGCTTCTCGGCGTCCTTGTGGAAAGGGTGCGGGCGGCGTAACGGGTCGGAGGAGCCATTGCCATTCTGCTCCGTCTTGGTCTTTTTCCTCGCGGCGTCGCTGGAGTCGGCTGCGGCGGCAGACTTGCGCTTCTGCTTGGGAGGCATTGTGACGAAGGCTCGGGAAGCAATGAGCTGGTCTTTTGATAGCCGAAAGAACAAGGGGGCCCGAGAGGTGTAGCAAGTCAGACTTGGTGGCAGACGCGTCTTGCTGGAAGAAAAGACGCGACGGAGGAGCATGGAGAAGTGAGGATGCCGATGTGCCACTGGACGAAGCGTATGGGGATTTTCCCGGTGCCCAGGTAACCACTTGGAATTTTTCTACCTACGTTGCTCCTTCCCTGGAACTCCGCTATCCGTACGCTCTCTAGAGCGCTGGAGCAGGAGCGATGGCATCGTGCTGGGAAAGAGCTTGCGATCGGCCGATGTCTTGTGCGTCATCATGTTCCTGAAATCGGAAGATCTGGACGTGCATCTGGCGCTTCAGAGGGGCTTTAGCGTTCCGGGGGCCCGGTTTAGTGGAGATTCAGGGCCCAGGACCCCCCCCGCGCGCTTCGATTTAGCGGGGCAGGCGACGTGAGAAGCCGCTGTGAGTGGTCCGGCAGCAGCTCCCGGAAGGATCCAAGGTGAGCAAGATCGTGCGGCAGGCGTGGTCTGGGTGAACCTAGCTGCCTTCCCGGTAAGTCTCGGTGAAACCGAAAGAGGCAGGTGGTGAGGGGACCTTCCGTCCAAAGATCAGGCGAACCATCACGTGTTGATACCGACGCTGACGTCTGTGTGCAGCTCCGATAAGCTCAAGTCTTGGCAACTGGAGAGGCAGCGACGGCCCGCGACGGCCCGCGACGAAAGATCCAAAACTTCCCATGCGACGGGAGAATTCCCTTTCCCTTTCCCCTTCCATCCCTCAAACATCGACGACGACGACGACCAGATAACAAAGACCGACTCTACTTGATACCCGCGCCGCTCCCGCAACCTTACGATCACCGCAAACATGGACCCGGCCCGCAGAGCTATGATGCTCTCTGGGCGCAGATCACCCGGGCGCAGAGGAGACGGGGACAGAGACAGAGACAGACACAACGAGCGAAGAAGCATCACGTCCCCGCGCCGCGACACCAACAACCGCATCTCCAAGCCCTCCAACCCCCCCTCTTCCGCGAGATACCGCCAGAGCAACGACTCTAAAAACAACAACTCGAGCTACATGACCCAGGACGAACAGTCCCGGCAGTTTGTCGCCGACGAAGACAAGTTCGTTCTGAAACAAGCCAAGAAGAAGGCCGACATACGCGTTCGGGAAGGCCGAGCCAAGCCCATTGATCTGCTCGCATTCAATCTGCGCTTCATCGATTCCGACCGCGATGTCTTCGACGATGACGATGCCGACCTGCACATCAACGTGCCATCCCCGGAGGACGTCCTGCAGGGCCTCGACGAATCGCAGCTGAAGGAGCTGGACTCTGACATCACGTCCTACCACACGCTAGAGACCAACGGCCGCAATCGCGAATACTGGAAGTCGCTGCAAACCATCTGTGCCGACCGCCGGCAGAAGCTGAAACCGCAGGGTCCGGATGCTCGGGTCGTCAGCACGGTGTCGGAGGACGTCGACAAGATACTGCGCCCCAAGACGTACGAGCAGCTAGAGGCCCTCGAATCGCAGATCAAGGCCAAGCTGCGCTCCAACGACGACATCGACGTCGACTACTGGGAGCAGCTCCTCCGCAGCCTGCTCGTATGGAAGGCCAAGGCGAAGCTCAAGAAGGTGTGGGATGCAATCAGCGAAAGCAAGGTCGACATGCTCAAGCTGCAGGATCCAGAAAAGGCAAGGCAGCTGGCAGAGTCTATTTCCGGACCTGCAGCCACTGCAGCAGCGGCAGCGGCAGCAGCGGCAGCAGCCAGGAACCTGCTGTCATCTGAGCAGCCCAGCAGGGCCGACACAAAGACTGTGCCTGTTTCATCAGCAATGCAGGGAGGTGCGCCACCAGGAACCGCTCGATTTGCGCAGACGGGCAACGAAGACTTTTCCCAGGCCACCAAGGCCCTCTACGATCGCGAGGTCGCCCGCGGCGTCGGCGAGGACGAGGAGATCTTCACGGCTGAGGAATCTGTTGCCAGCGGCGCGAAGCCTCTGTGGGCAGACAAGTACCGACCGCGAAAGCCGAAATACTTCAACCGCGTCCAGATGGGCTACGAATGGAACAAGTACAACCAGACGCACTACGATCACGACAACCCGCCGCCCAAGGTGGTGCAGGGCTACAAGTTCAACATCTTCTACCCGGAGCTCATCGACAAGACCAAGGCACCCACCTTCAAGATCATTCGAGAACACGGCAGAAAAAGGGGAGAGTCGTTTGCTGCTGCAGGGGAGGAGGACACGTGCCTCATCCGTTTCATCGCGGGACCGCCGTACGAAGATATTGCGTTTCGTATCGTGGACCGCGAGTGGGATTACAGTGCAAAGAAGGATCGCGGCTTCAAGAGCTCTTTCGACAAGGTAAGTCCACGGCTGTCCCCCCCTCCCCCTCTGCTATCTCTTTACCCCCGTCCACCCAGTGGCCGAACCAGCTCTGCACGTGGCCCGCCGGGGCTTTATTTTTGATCGAGGACGAGGGCGAAGTCGCCATGCATATGCACCAAAACATCACAACACGAGAACAAGGGGCGGGTGTTGGGGACTGGGGACTGGAGACTGGGGAGAGAGGAGAAGAGAGAGGGGAAGGGAGGGAGGGACAAGGAGCCACAGTTGCGCCCGTTGGCATGGCCTCTGCACCTCTGCCTCTGCCTCTGCCTCTCTCCTCTGCTTCCCCCCCTTTCGCCATGTGCGTCTTCCCCCCCTTTCCCCATGTCCGTCTCTGAAGGAACCGACCCTCCATGATCGCCTCCTCCAATGCCGGATCACGCGAAGGAGGCCGTCGAACCCTTCCCTCCCCCTTCCCCGACCGCCTTTCCTTCCGCCAGACCGCCGGCTCCGCCCAGTGCCGATAACAACACCGCCTCTTGCGCCTTGCACCTTTGCGACCTCCCAACCGCCTTACACGCGCGCCTCTTTGATCCCACCTCCCCCCCATGTCCCCCCCCCCCCATTTTCTATCACAATTTTCTGTCCTTCTCCCCATATCCTTGGCTTGAGCTAATCTTACCCTCCCTGCAGGGCATCCTGCAGCTTCACTTTCAATTCAAAAAGGTAAGGGAGTTCTCCACCCACTCTACTCTATCCTCCACCCTGGCCCATTGAGTGCTCTTGGACTGACAGGCTTCGTGCAGATCTACTATCGGAAGTAAAGGTACTCGACCGCGACCGTCTGCCGGCTGGCGGAACCCCCTCGTACCATCAGGATACTACTACTCAGATGTGATCAAAGTCGACCGGATCTGCGGGTGTACCAGAAAAAAGCGTTTGAAGAGCCGGCTTGGAGGAAAGAGACTACCAGATGGGCGGCGTGGCAGTGGCAGTTGGCGTGGAGAGAGAAGAGAAAGCGAAGAGACGGTGACGTCCGCCTCACCTCTCCCACGCCGTTTCCCAGCGAGTTGCCTTTGCATTGCCGCAGTCGCGCTCAAGCAGCTCAAGTTGGTCTGGTCTGGTATGGTCTGGTACCATGTACTCAACTCACACTTCTCTGCCACGCGCGTTGCCTTACTATGTACGTCCCAACATACATGCATGCCGACCACCGCGACTGACCGCTGCGGGCCGACCTTGGGAAAACACACATACAATGACGCACAAACATTCAGGCGACCATAGCTGTCGCCTCCGACTAATCAACTACCTGCTTTCCATCTCCCCGTGTCACCGTCGATGTGCCTGGGGCACGCAGCATCGCTGCCCCAGTCGAGCTTGCTGTGCTTCTCTCTCTTTCTCCTGGGTCTCGCGGATGGGATCCCTCTCCCCCCCCCGGACGATGCCCAGGTGCTAACACCGACACCCCTGGACCGTGGACGAGCTGAAAGAGTCTAGCATCGACTGGTATGAGTCCAATTTAGGCCGCTGAAGGGGAGTACAATGAGCTACAACTGCTGATCTCCACACCATCGTAGATGAAATCCACTTTCACCCTGCCACGCCTGGGCTGCTGGCCCAACACAACACCACCAACCCCTTCACCGACTACCATGTACACTTTTGGTAAGGCCTTGGTGGTCGGAGTACTATCATGACGAGCAGGAAGATGGACGGCATGGTCCCCAGGTACTACACCCGCCCGTGCCTGCAACGATCGGTCAAACCTGTGATGCACGAACTTTTTCGAAACAGATTATACAGCGACGAAGCGGCGGCATCTCGGCCCACGCGGGATTGGCCTCCGCAGCTTTTCACTGTCCCGTTTCTAAATCCGTGTCAGGGGGACTTCACAAATACTGTCCCCGCGGACTTCTAGAAGGCAGAAATGATCTACAAAGCTGCGGGTCGGTGTCAGAGGCAGCGATCTTTTCGGCCGCCCTGCGACCCATATCCGGGCTGCCACACTGACAATTTTGAGGCATCGCCCACGACGAGATGGCAAGTGATTGGGCCTCTCGCCAAAGGCCATGCACGCGTCCGAAGGGGAAATGCTGCCTTCCGGACCGCCGGCCTCTAGTCTGTAGCCTCTGACTCCTGGACCTGGACAGTCACGCTCGACGCTCGACGCTCGCAACCGGCTGACTAGCTAGATGGCTGGCCTCGCTCTTGTTCTGGCTATGACATGCACCGCCCGGTCAAGCCGGTTTCTGTGTACAATGCTTTTGTCACCTCACCTCTTGCTACCGCTACCCAGCTACCCACATCGGTCTGGGAGCGGATGTGTACCACAATCTCCCATGGACATTCTCGCCTCCTACACAGACCTTGCCCAGAGGCCTGGCATGTCAGTATCCTGCCGTCGACCTTCCTCGCCTCTCCCATTCCCCACCCGCAGGCAAGATGGCGCGGGCTGGACGTCTCCCGCCCTTGTGGTCCACTTGGCCATGGCTCACCTCCTGCTATCAAAGCTGATGTTGCACGCAGACAGCCTGGATCATGGGTCGGCGGCCGGGAGTGGACGAATGGAACATACACTTGGGTGGCGTCGTTAGCCCCAACGGCTTGGAGAAGAAGAAGGGCCCCCCTCGCCTCGACGTATCCGTAGAGGAGAATGAAAGAAGGGGGAAAGTTGCCCAGACAGAGCCTCTGCCCAGGCCCCATGTCTTGTTTTCCTTGCCTTAGGCGTGAAGAACGACGGGCAGGCGGCGAAGGGTGTTTCCCACGCCCTCGCGGGAAAAGAGACAGGCCTTCTAGGTTTTTCTTCTCCAACGTCTGTTTTCTTCCACAATGGTGCGAAAAACGAGAAATGAGGTCGACTGATCCCTGTTTACCCGTCCGTCCGCCTTCTCACAGGTTCAGGGTTGACAGCAGCCACAATTTCCCAAGCACTCCATCCCGATTCCGTTTGCATCAGCCGCGGGACAGCAGATTGGCTGCAGCGGATCTGTACATGATGTGTGGATGCGAGAGAGAGAGAGACGGAGAGACAGAGAGAGCCTGCCGCAGACTGTGACCTCGGGCGGAGTCTTCGTCGCGCGCATCTAGTTGACACAAGATAGACGCATACAGACACACGCAGGCGCAAGAAGGGAAAGCAAGCAGACTGACATGAAGAGGACACACACACGCAGATACGCAGCACACACCATGCAGGCAGCGCAGAGCAGCACACACTCCACACACACACGGTTGACGCACACAAGCATACCAGGCACCACGCACACATCCACACATCCACACATCCACGCATCCATACATCCACGCATCCACACATCCACACACCACACACATGGCCGCCGCGGCTACGGGTAGTTGACCCCCAGGCAAGGCCAATCAATGAGCTGGCAGCGGGCTTCGCTCTTGTTGTCCCCCCCCTTCCCCCCCCGTCACCCACATGGTCCTGCATATACACACACACCCCTGTCTACGGATACATACCACCGACAGACACGCCCCCCATCGTCGTCGAACCCCCCCTGGTCTCCCAACTTCATTGTGTGTACTTCTATCTTGTACCGCAGGCATCCTGACAGAATCGGGCGACGTACATTCTTCCTTGCACTACGCGAACCTGGGCTTCCTTACCGGCATGGGCATCTGAACGACCATCGCTCTTCATCAATCTCTCGTCGTGAGTACATATTTGTTTAATCAACAGGGCCAGAACCCATGCTCGAGGGCCCTCTCTGCGTGAAAGGGCTGGCACTACATTACATCTACCTTCTGTCTGTCCTCCGCTCGAGCTCAACATCATCAAAGTCTCACAGCATTAATACCTGCCCCCATCCTCCCTTCTCTAAGCCACGGCCTCGAAGACCGTCTCTTATGTAGCATCATCATCATCAACCTTTTGGGGATCCATCAGCTTTCTTGCCTTGTCAGACCCTCGGCCTCGCTCCCCCCTCTTACAACAAAGGCCGTTGCTTCTGTATCATCTTCACCTTGAAACCCCCCCCCCCCCCCCCCCCCCTCCCCCCCCCCCCCCCCCCTCTTTTTTTTCTTCTTCCCCTTAAAACCCCCCCCCCCCCCCCCCCCCCTTCCATCCCGCCCCAAACCACTCCTCTTGTTTCAGGCAGATCTTCACCGTGTCCCGTCTGCTCCGCGAAAAGTCATCTGCCTCGCTTCGTTCCCATCGTGACTGCGATGGACGTACACGCCCATCAGATGAGCCACTCCAGGGCGGGCACGACGACACGCTCCCCAGAGCCCATGTCCGTCAAGACGGACGTCGACAACAACAACTACTACTACATGGTCCCCGGGCAGCAGAAGCTCCCCGTCCTCCAGCAGCAAGCACCGTCCCCATTCTACCCAAGCCCCCTCTCCGCCGTCAGCAGCCAGCAGCAGCAGTTCCACTCCCCGACGATGAGCCAGATCTGGGCGTCCCCGCGGTCCTCCGTCGACGAGTTCGACAACTACTCCTACAGCCACCAAGGGCCCGCGCCCACGTCCTACCACGCGGCGTCCATGTCCCCGCGCACCTGGAGCTCGTCGGTCCAGACGCCGCCGTCGCAGTTCGAGACCCCCTTCCACCACCAGGAGGAGGAGTACGACGGGCTCGCGGGCGGGGAGCCGATGGTCTCCCCCGAGGGCCTGACGCACCAGCACCCGGAGCCGTTCATGGGCTACGGCGTTCCTTGCTACCAGAGCGCTGCCTCTGCAAGTTCTTCTCAGTGCGCCCCCCACGCGGGGTCCTCGTCCCAGGACAGCGTGACGATGCGGTACGACTCCCCGCCCGTCGTCGTCGAGACGGTGTCCGGGGCGCCGGTGTTCACGGGGTCGCCCGCCCCCATGGAGCAGCACCAGGACGAGTGCGGCGAGCTCAAGACCAGCCCCAGTCCGCCCGCAAGGGGTGTTGTAGTAGAGCCCGCGCCGCCGGTCGAGCAGCAGCAGCAGCAGCAGCCTCCGCCCGAGGGGTCCAGGGACAACGGCGACCCGTACGCCCAGCTCATATGGAAGGCCCTCAAGGCGCGGGACAACCGCGCCATGACGCTGCAGCAGCTGTACCAGTGGTTCCTCGACAACACCGACAAGCCCGCCAAGGCAGGCAACGGCGGCTGGAGGAACAGCATCCGCCACAACCTGAGCATGAACGAGGTGAGTTCAGCCGTGTGTGTATCTCATCGAACCCTTCGATTTACTGACCATCATCCAGGCATTCTGCAAAAGGGAACAGACAATCACCGACGCCTACCGCAGCACCGCCGCGCCGACGACCAACGAGCGCAAGCCGACGGAGTGGTTCCTCCGCCCGGAGTTCGAGGACCGCGTCATGCCCACCACGCACTACCGCGACGTCCCCCGCAACTCGGGGCGGCGCAACAAGACCGCCGCCGGAGCAGCGGCAGGCCGCAACCGCAGGGTGTACCACTCCTCCCCCGACTTCCCCTCCCGCAGCGTCCCCGCGCGCGCGCTCTCCGGGCGCAGGGGCGGGCGAGCCACCACGCGCTCGCGCAACGCCGCGAGGAACCTGCGCCTGCGCCCCGACGAGTCGTCCATGCAGTGGAACGCCGGCTTCGCGGCGCAGCAGCACAACCTCGAAGCGTTCCGGCAGCTGCCCTACACGACGCAGAGCGACTTCGACCGCATCAGCCACATGCAGCGGAACCAGGCCGCTTCTGCCAGGTTTCGAGCCAGGGCCGAGGCCGTTCGGAGGGAGCAGCAGCAGGAGGCGCTGAGGCAGCAGGAGCTCCAGCAGCAGCAACATGCCGTGCAAACCACCAGTCCTGGGATCGTCCCTCATCACGCGCAGCAGTACTTCCCCGGGTATCCCATGGACGTTGCTGGTGTGTATGAGCACCAGCAGCAGCACGCGGAGGTCCAGCCCCAGCCTCATCAGATCCAGGGGCACGCCGACAACAGCAGCGTGTTCTACGGCTGGGGGGGCTCCACGAACCACGGGCTGTGATTTTTTAACCGTCCTGGTTTGGGTTGGGCTGTTTGTATGCTTGTTGTAATGGAAATCGAACACTTAGGATGGGGACTGCATCACTATCACGAAGACCGGGGGTGGTTGACTTGGTTTTTTTTCTTTTCTTGTGTACCGTGGTTTTTTTGCTTTTTTTTATGACTTGCGTGTTTTTTTTTTTACTACCCGTTTTCTGGCAAACTTTCATGTGGGAGAGGATACCTGGCTTTTCCAAAAACTTATTGATCAACCTCTCCTAGGAGGTTATGGACGAAGGCGTTTGTCTGGGGATCACGGGCTGTCTGTTTTGTGCTTTTTTTTCTATTCTATTCCCCAACAACTTCATGTTTTCTTCAAGAGGGAGAGAGAGAGCGGTCTAGAGACGGAGGGAGGGCGAACCCGGCTGACCGGGCTTCTCATCTCCCCAACTATCTGGATTCGAACCGTACGATTATGGAGGGGATTAGAAAGGAACAGGGGCGTGGGCAACGCAACCCGAGCAAGCGTGGAGAAGATGAAAAAAGACTTCTTGGCAGCGAAAGAAACAAAATACTACCCTCTTCTCTCTTGCTCTGCTCTGCTCCCTCTATCTCTTTTCTCGTTGCGATTTCCATCCGGTTGGAACTCTCTCTTCCAGTACGCGGGTTGGGCTCGGCTGCGCAGAGTCCTCTCTCTTTCTCTGCGCGTCTCTTCCTTAACCCCCCTGTTCCCTTGTTGTAGTTCCATTGGCCGGGTCGCGCAGCGATCGGTCCCGTCGTCTGTGGCTTCGTCTCCCATTGGACGGGGTGCCGTTTGCTTTTACCAGGGGGGAGGGGGGGCGTGTGTATCGTTAGATGGAGGGGAGAGAACAGAAAGCAGCCCCCAATTTTTCTTTTCTTTTTCTTCTGGAATGAATTTGGTCACTTTTTTCCCTGCTCTACCCCCCCTTCGCTTCTCTTCCCTTGCCCACCCCATCTCTGCCCTCGCGCTACTTCTACCACGGCATACCAACTCTGGTAGCTCCCGCCAAAGGGAGGTGGGGTGCGTGCGTGCCCCCAGGGGGGCGGGTATCTCCGTGTCTGTAGAACACACCGTCTCTTCACAGGGGGGGGGGGGGGGGGGGGGGAAGAGGGGGGGGGGGGGGGGGGGGGGGGGGGGGGGGGGGGACACAGAGGAGAGTGAGCAGAGAGGGTGGTACAGCGTTTCTCGCCCTTTCTTGAACAACCTGCAAGGTTTTCGCGGGATAGATGGTTGGACCGAAAGAAGTAATCGTTTCGATATACTCTTTCATTTTCTTCTTCCTCTCTCGACCCCCATATCCCTCATCTCTCTTGTCTTTCGATCCCTCTCACCTCTCTCCCGATGGCATCATCCTCCTCCCGTCGGAAAAAATAATCGCGAGAGAGAAGGGGAATGAGAGACGAGGGAAGAGGAGAGAGACACCAACACTAACACCAACACCAACACCAACACCAACACCAGCGCACCAACGCCAACGCTACCAACAAAGATGCAGCGCTACGGCAGAGGGATGTACGCGAGTGGGGGAGAACCAACTGCTTAATCTTTCCTTTTACCTTCCCTTTTCTCTCACACACCTCTTTTTTTTCTGCCCTCTGATGACGAAAGGCGGAAAAGATCTCAAATGGCGGCTCTTTTTTCCTCGTCTCACCGATTCTTCACGGGCGCACTGTACCAGGGGTGGCAATTCTATCGCACAAAAAGAAGGAGAGTACAACAAAATCTTTTCGATAGAGCGCGTGCAGCCGCTGCTGCAGATACCCCCGAACGACCTTATTCCCAGAGTCATGTATGTCCCTTATTTCCATCTCTTTTCTTCTGCCCTTCGTCTCCTTGCATGTTACATAGTCTACACGAAAAACCAAATGGCCCTCCTTGTCAAGATATGGGAAAAGAGAGGCACGTCTGCTTTTCACGAATAAAATAAAATACCACGAAAAAAATTCTCAAAAGTCATCAAAATCAAAACTCAAAGTAGCGTGCCTTGCGAGTGATGATCACCCAGGCCCTCGGACTACTGCATCAAGAACAATGTGTTTGTCTTGAGCGTCCGAGCTCGAGAACCCCTGTCGCGTAATCGATGATCCGCCGATGCTCCTCGGACCTGGCGACCTGGACGACGGGGCGGGCGTGTCTTGCCAACTATCGCGCTGCTCCAAGCCTCCAACGCACATCGGCGCCTACAAACACGCTCGACGGTCGACGCATCTGCGCCGTACTTGTTGGGCTGGCCTGCGGAGGGCGCTCATCTTAGCCGCTTCGAGGGGGCCTGGCGATGACGCCTGCTGCTGCGAGCCCGGGCGGGGGGAAGAAACGACGTAGGCCCTAAGCGACCAGCGGCGGCATGAATGGGCCGCCCCCGATGTCGAACCGATCGGTTCCCCATCTGGACGCGGTTCGGAGGAGCGCCTGATCGATGGTTCAGGGCCCCGGGGGCTCCAAGCGGTGCTCCGGCAGGCGAGGGTAGGGTGGGCAGCTGGGCAGCGCAGGGAGAGAGCTGCGTCAGGATACGTCTGTCATCGCAGACGGGAAGGGGTGGAGATATGCAAGGGGGAGGGGGTGGGCGTGTGCGTATGGTCCTGCTGGAGATCAGCGAGGGATAATAGGAACACGATGAATACCTTGATCGACTGCGAGTCTGCGACGTCGAGGCCGGGCGGTGCCAGCGAGTGAACGCACGACAATGAGCGCGAGATTAAGGATCTCCCCAGGCAATCTGCAATGGCCGGATGCCTGGAGAGACTCGACCGGTCGATCAGGCGACGAGATCCGCGACGGCTCGTGTCCTCTGCTCCCCGAATGGAAGTCGAATCGCGACCTGTGCTACCTACACTGGACGTGGGGGCCGATTTCAGAGAACTGGCGGTCGACGAGATGCTTCGTCATCTCTTCAAGTACCAGTCCTTTGAGTTGGTCAGCGAATGCTCGTCCTCCCTAAACAGACATTGGTTCGAGTCTTGGCCGCGTCCTGGGGAGCTGGGATGCGTGCGGGGCGGTCCTGGTGGGAGTGACAAGATTTGAGTATCGTGCAGGAGATGGACAGATATGATATCTTGGGATGCGGCAACGTCCTCCTCGCTCGCACGGACGTAACAGACGCAGTTCCGACGATCGCCGCGTGAGCTATCCGCTGCTCCGCCCACACACGGGGTGCATCGCTTGTCCTGGGCCCAAGGGTATGGCGTGTCCTCGAGGTGGCATTTCAAATGACGGACCGGGCAGCAGGGTGGGTATCAAGGCGCACATGGACTGAAGACTTGCTGGGAGTGGACAGGCGATGCTCGACAGGGCCGGGAAGGAGGACGATCCAACTGAAGAGAGGGGCAGGCCGCGATGTGCTGGGCGAAAGAGGCAAGGCAAAGCGAGAGGCAAGGAGAGCTGAGGTGACAGGGAGCGTCTACTCTGCGAAGGCATCTATCTCGGCGGTTAACGAAGTCCCACTCACACCGTTCCCCGGTTGGTCGAGCTTGATATCGGTGTCGAATCTGCACCCGTCGACCCGCTCTCTTTTCTACTTCTCGAGTGGGACGGGCGCGGGGACTCTTTGACAACATTCAGCACGGCTGTGACAAAGGCTGCAAGACGCGTCTTGTGGCTGACCAAGATTTGCAGTTGAACAGCTCGATCGTAGGGGTAGGGCAGGCAAGATAGGCGTCGTCGACAACCAGAGAAGAGAGCGTGAGAGCGTACACGTCCCGCGTTCCCAGCCTGCCGTATGACCATGCCGGGGATTTTTGCCATGCAGCCATGGAGAATCATCAATGTGTTTCCGCGGTTGGGCGGACGCCTTCCACCCCTTGTCAAGCAAGTCGGCCATTGAGGGGATCAGGGTGGCCTCAACCCCCACCTTTCCGCCGGCTGTCATTGGGTTCCATACTGTCGGGACAGACTATAATAGTGAAGCATCAAAGTCCTGGTAAGGCGTATCCTAACTTTGCACGCCGTCTGCTGATATCGAGGAGGGAGGGGGCGTGGGCGGCGTGATGGGCGGCCAAGAGGACGGGATGAACCTGGTACGGCGGTTGAATACCGCTACTCCGTGGGGACGGACGTTAGAGATGGAGATGGAGGAGAGGCAGGGAGGGGGGTGTGCTACTCTGCCCTGCCCTGCCTTACCAAACTGCCCCTGGAGGTCCTCAACCGGCTCTTCTTGGCTCTCTGGGTAGAGCTGCTCATGCTCATACTCATAGCGATTTGGCATGGCGAATTTGGACAAGATTGGCGACATTACGCCGTCGTCCAACTGTCGACCGCATTGCGGCGCAGCTTAGCGCAGCGCAACACTACCATGTATGCGGGCTGTCACAGCACCTAAGCACACTTCCACATTGTGCTGTGCTTGTAACTTGTGCGGGCTGCCCAGCCTCGCTCACTCGGCGGGCTTTCGCCGGGCCAAGAGGCGCGCCTGTCGCAAGTTCGCGATGCTGCGCTCGTGACTGGCTCTCTAAAGCCATCCTGGTCACTGCGAGGACATGATTGGACGGGTCGTCCTTGAGGGCGCGGCATTCCTGGACCCCGAGATACAAGATGGGAGGTCCCCGGGAGGTGTTGAGTGGGTGGATGCGTGAGCGGTCCAGTCACGAGGCGCTTGTTGCGACTGTCTTGTTGGCGAGGCCCAAGATGAAAGAGTTCTTCGATCGAAATGGCTGCCATCCAGGGTGATTGACCATGTCGTGGCGTTGCGGCGTCGAGTGTCAACTCGTCCAACGTCGACGAGGTGACCGATTGACGCAGCCTCATTTGCCGTCGAATCGTTGGTACCATCTTGTACAACATGATATCCTGCAGATGTATCGCAACTGACAGAACTCGATTGGTTTGCCGGTGGTGTGCGAGCAGCCATGGCCACCGAGGGGATGGGTGTCGAGGTTGTCCAGACCGTTGCTGTGGCTTGTGACGGTACGGCCATCTCCCACGTAGTGTAGTGATGATACCCGGCAGTCCAGTCCAGCCCAGAAAGGCCCAGAGAGAATCGACGTCGAAACAGACTCGATCTGTCTCTCCCTCTCCCGCTCCCGCTTGGGGTCCCTTTCCCCTTCCCTCTTCTCACCCACTGCGGGGAGGCGGGCTGTCCACCGATGGTCAGTCCAACGGACCAGGGATCCATGTCGCCCGAGTATCTTGGCTCGCGTCTCTGCCCCTTGTTGATTCGCCAGAGTCCAGGGACGCCGGAAACCGGCGAGGAGAAGAGCAGAGAAAAAAGAAACCACCAGGAACCCGCAGGGTAGTGTTGTATAGGGTGTGGATGAAGAGCGCCAAAGTCACAGAACAAAAGGTTGTGGGTCTCGAGCTCATCTGAAAGCGCCAATAGCGTCTAATGTGAATACGCCGCAAGAGACACTCGCAACTCAATTGTGCCTTCGCGTTCTGTGCCGCCTGGTTGAGCATCCAGCTCGTCGTGAAGCCAACACTCCTCGCCTCTAGCTCTGGTATCGTCTGGAGTCCCTTCCACGATCGGCCAGTCCACCTTTCAGACTTTCATCGTGCAGTGCGGTTGTCGGTTGACGCAAGTATTTCCCGAAGCCGTTGCAGTGAGACAACTAGCCTAGCAAGGGGCGAGACTGAGTAGCGTATCCGTACGTCAATGGGAGTGTGTGTACCATTCCGGTTACAGCCCAGCTAACTGATGATCCGCAAGGGTTGATAGAGCTAGGCAGGGGCATCGCGCCCGCAGGATACGCCCTGAAACCTGGTCTGGCCTGGCCTGGCTGGCATCTTTCGCCGCAAAGGCCTGTTTCTGTCGTTCTCGTCCTCGTTCATCTGATGATAACAGGGAACTTCATTTGTTGCCAGCAGCAGGAGGTACAGGCCAGGTACGAAGGATTGAAGGTACGAAGGATTGATTCGGAGGAGATCCCCCGCGTTCGTCGCTGCTCATCATCGAGTTGGTGATCGGGCAGGGCACAACGGGCGCTAGGGAGGACTGATGGCCTGATGGAGGAGCGCCACGTCCTGCGCGTGCTGTGCCCTTTCACAGACACCATCCTAGCCGCACACCAACTTGTCGACGATAATCCCTGCCGTTGTCACTCGTGCCAGGCCCCCATGCGCTGTTGACAGCTTGACAGCGGCCACAACAGTTTGAACTGGCGTGAACGAGACAGAAGCCGAAGTCCTCCCCGAGACCAGCTTCCCCCATCCATCTCTTGACCTGCCGGCTGCTAACTTGTCACATCGGATATGCTCTCGATGGCCATGATTTGTGACAGATCCTTGATCTCTGTTTATCGAGATGCTGCGGCCTGGTCCGTAGGGAGGCGCCCCTTTTCGACCCTCCTTGCCTTTGCCAATACGGGCGTAGACTGTGAGGGTGGTTACACAGCACACGGCACAGTCTGCCCTGCCTCCGAGCCCGCGAGACGACCGGCAGTAGGTCTTCCCACCGCCTTTCGACCCTCCATCATCTCGCTTTCTTTGCTCTGGATGTTGGACGGATATTGGTCGCCCCGTCCTCGATGCCGACGCCATGGTGCCACCCCCAAAGAACTGCATTTGTCGATTCGAGTATCGCGTTGACGTCGCCTCCCGCTCGATCTTCGCACACCGCACCACTTGGAAAACGGAAAGCCGCCGCTCGCAGGCCATTTCCCCGGCGTCCCTGGCGACCAGAGAAACGCAGAAGCCGGACGAACTGGTCTACCGCTCATCCTTATGACCGTCGGCGTAGCACAAAAGACGGGATCGACATTGAACATGCAACTTGCAGTCGGACCACCCCCCGGAGACGGGTATGAGCGATGCCCCGCTGGACCCTTCACGCGTAGTTGAATATTTCGCTGACATAGTGTGAAGACTCGGTCGATATCCCCATCGTGCGCAGTGAGAAACATTCCAGTGACCGGCCATGTTGCTGCCAGAAACGTGTCCTCGACGATGCCCCGTTTGCTCATGTTCGATTGCGCAACAGTTCTTAGAAAGATCGCGAGGCCGCCGGCCGTATCACAGCGGAAGCTATACCCGGACCGTCCGATGGACGTTGCCATGTCCTGTCGCGAACGACTTGGGAGTCGGTCGTCGCTGAAGTGACCGGTCTGGTCGCGATGGTATCTACCGTTCCTATTTTTACCGTACCGGATGTCACGATCGCATCCGAAAAGGCGTAGTGACGTTTCTCCCGGTCTGTCAGAAGTCCCATGTGGTTTCAACGTTCTGTGTGTTACGGCCGAAACATCAATCCCGCAGGGCCTCCGTCATCTCCGCGACGGAGCATGCACGCTCTCCAGCCCGAGGGGCTGGCTCTTTCGTTTGTCTCCCGGCGCAGATAGAACGACACTCGCGCTTGGCGATGTGGTGGATGAGCCATTCCGATGCGAATGAAACCAAAAAGCCAGTTGAAATGCGGCTTTCGATTCGAACGGGCAGTCGTACGTCTCTCGAGGTTCCGATCAGCCCGACGGGATGTGCCTGTCGACTAACGCGTTCCATGCATATGCGACGTTGCGTTGTCAGACCCAATGCCACAGTTTGGAGACCGGATCGTAACCCGTTACATCTGCAGGTCATATTGCTTCGCAATGCTGCTGCAAGGTCGCATCGCGGGCCGCTGCTTGGCTAGATGGCTGGGACGCGAATCGCGACTGGATATGTCCGGTCGAACTCGAGTGCATGTCCCTCTGCTGTCTGTGCCTATTTCTCCGTTCCTTGCAGAAATTCCCGTGCTTGAGACATCTGATACCGGGCAATAACCGCGGTATTCAAACGAGAGGCACGAATCGAGAGGCGCAAGCGCTGCTGGCCGTGCCAGGCACTGTCTTGTCGTCTTGCCACAACGGAACTTCCGCTGGTAGCGGAAACCAAGTACAGGCTCATCGTTTTTGAAGTCGCACGAAGACCAGACTGGTAGTGCCACGTTTGCCGCCGCTCTGGGGTATTGAATTCGCTGAGATTTCGCTGAATCCAACTTCAGTCGAACAGGTGGGACGCCAACTGTCATGGGCCTAGGACGCGGACAGTCGGCCACGTGGGTTTGAGAGCTTGGGCCGAGACGAGGAGTCGGATTCGTGGGATCTTGTGATAGCTTCGAGATGCTCACGGGGTCGTCTGTTGGGAAAGGGTAGCAGTGAAAAGCTGTAAATAGCAGCGCGTGGCCCATGCGAGGGAGATGGCGGCATGGATCTTGTGTCTCCTTTCCCTCGCTGGAATGTCCTTTTTCATCTGCCGACTCCGGATAGCGTCGCTGCCGTCGGGACGGAGCCGACGGGTGTATGTTGAGACGAACACGTCTTGCAGCCAAGCCCTACCCCGTCCTTCTAGAAGCCCAGCGCCAGCCAAAGTTCGCCGTGGTCGAGGTGACGTCTTGACAGTGTCACAGTGTCGGAGACCGGGAAGACGCCCCTCAGCGCTGGTAACACCACGCGGAGCATAGAGCAACGCGGCTTCGCGAGTGCAACCCCCACACGGAGATGTTAGCGTCCTGTTGTTGAACGTCGGGGCCGGGCGCGAACATCCTGTGTCGAACATGAGGGATGTCAACCGGGGTAGCGTTTCGGGCCGTTCTGCAAAGCCCCTGACGAGGAGTATCTCCGTGGTCCGTCGGGGTGTATTGGGATACACCATATGCTGCCTGGATACCCGCCCGAAAGGGGTAAACTTGGAAAAGAGCCGCATCTAGGGGTGCATGATGAGGCGATAGGCATCGGATCTATGCCGGTGCTTCTCACATGCGGCCTGTACGGTTTCGTCTGGGTTCCTTCATGTCGTCCAGCATTCAAAAACTGCCAGCCATGTTAGCAACGAGACAGCATCCCCAACTTCTACTTTGTCACCGTGATACCGTGATACAGAAATGACTCGATTCACAACAAGCTCGACGACGATGGACACCGTGGACTGCCGAGGAGGCTGTATGAAACACTCGCAACCTTTGAGACACTTGAGTAACGATAATAGAATTCGGGGTATCTGCAGTTCGAGTCGACTTAGAACTTCCGCTTTTTCCGCGCTGGACCCGCTGCGATCCTCCTCTGCATCTCCTTTTCCAGCTCGGCTCGTCTTCTGTCCGCTCTTTCATTAGCTGTCTCTTCTCTTTCTTCCTTCTGTGGTTCGGGATCGGCCCGTTGTCGGCCACTTCCTTCGCCTGCTCGGTCGGTCAAGGGCTCGGGTATCTTCCCGCCGATCCGTCCTAGGGGGACCTTCTTTGGTGGTTCTGGCGACTTGCCACCGATTCGGCCGAGGACTCTTTTCTGTGGAGGCTCCGTGTCCTTTGGCTCTGGCGTGTTGGAACGACCTCCGATACGACCTATTACACGCCTGGCAGGCTTCGAGGCTTTCGCATCCCCGTCATCCGAATCTGATGCGGTTTCTGGGCCCGCAGGGGGTGGGGGAGTTGCTTGCCGCCGTCCCCCTATCACACCCAAGCGCTTCTTCTCTGGCGGAGGGGCAGGTACGCTGTCTGGGATATGGTCCTCGTCCTCGGTGCTTTCATCGTGATCCGCTGCATTCGTAGCGGTCCGCTTGCGTGAGGCCTTGAGGTGGGGTGGGGTGGCCTGGACCTGGAAAGCGTCATCATCATCATCCTTGGCATTGCGTTCGTCGTCCGAGTCATCTTCACGGTGCGCGGCGGCAGCCTGAAGGTGGCGCTCTTTTGATTCCGGCCCGACGATGGGGATATTTGACTCGGCCTTGGTCCACCAGCCATCCAGGGCAGCATCATCCATGTCGGACTGAGGATGGTACTTGAGGCCCGTCGCCCCAAAGACATTCTGGAAGATGCTCGATATGCCAGTCTCTTCGGTCTCCATCTCGGACACCCACTGGCTGGTCTGGAAGGGGGCCAGGCCTTTAATCCTCTCCTCGGCCGTTTTCCTTGTGACCTTTTGCCTGGACGTTAGGGTCGTGAAGACGTTGTCGAGGCGAGTGCCAGAAGCCTCGATCTTGTCGAGGAGCTTCTCGATGACAGTGTCCTTCTGTCTGATGACTTCCAGAAGCGAGTCAACGTGGCGGCCTCTGTCCGAGTTGGCGCGGGCGAGTGGCACGACCAGCTCCGTCGTCAGCTTCGACTGCGGGCACTTTTGGAGGTAAAGGGGCCACTCGAGAGGCTTCATTCCTATCAGCTGGCAGGTAATATTCATCGTCAGGCCCCCATCGCCTGTATTCTTGTTAGGAGTCGTGGACAGCGTCAGGGTTGCCCTGTCATGGTCCTGGTGCGACTCGTCAAAGACGGATCTGATCTTGGAGAGAAATGCACGCATGTTGTTGTCGTTCTCTGTCGGGTCGATGACGGTCGACTCGTTCAAGCTGCGCCTGAAAATGGCCTTGCGGTCCAACGACTCGGCCCAGATATTGGCCAAGTCGGTCACGTGAATGGTGTACGTATTTGCAGTGAAGGCTGTCGAGACCAACAAAGTAGGTAGGCCGGCCGAGGGCAAGACGGGCAGCGGCCGCCATGACGGAGGGGTAGCCATGGCTAAAACACCGCAAGACCTCGGGATCGGCCACTGGGTGGTTGGGTAGTGAGATGGGATGGTTGAAAGGGTTGTCCGGGATGGGACCGGTGATGTTGCGGCGACGCGGGACGATTGTTGCCAGATGGTCGTGTGGTGTCTTCCGAGTCCTGGATAAGGGGTCTAAGACAGACGCAACGTTGCGATCAGCGATGGAGTTGAGACTTCGGAGCGAAGCAATGATGGAAAGCTGCAGAGTTGAATTGCTGTGTGTTTTGAAGAGAGCCTGGAAAGTCGGAGAAAGAGGGTATCACAAGCCCTTGGCGTCATGTCGTGGCTGGATATGGGTAGGTACCTCCATGGAGTCTGTATCAGGCAGCCACGTTGGTACAGTGTGCAGAGAGAAGTCCTCAGGGTGTTACCTTCTAGGTTTGCCGTGGCGTTGCAAAAGTCCTCCCCGCCTTCCTTAAGTAAGCCTTGAGGTGGTCCAACCAGCGGCCACCAGCAACAGATTATTACGGGGCCACGTAGCGTGCGTGGTACAGTGCCAAGTACTCATGTCCTTGGTCAGGCACTCAAGGTAGGTAGGGGCTCATAGGGGTTGCCTTCTGTAAGTATCGCGACAATCTTCTCAGGTGGCAGGGACTGTAGGTATCAGGTACTCTTCGTCGGTTTCGTACCAGCCACGCTTCCAGTATGGCCCAACGTCCAAATAAACTGTCTGTCACGGTCTCAGCATGTCTCACGTGTGATGGGATTAGGGAAGCATCCGTTCAGAGCTGGATGGTCGGTCACCTGACAGCCTGGGGCTGGAGATACAGATACCTAAAGTTCAGGGCCTCCATCCACAAGACCGGGTATTCCGTGCCTGTCAACAGCGCACCATCTCTCTGTTAGTTCGCGCCTAGTGAAGGGGGCTCATTCATCAGCTCAATGCCATGGAGTCCAGCCTGATTCAGCGCCAATGGCGAGGTTCAGGTTCCTCCCTAGGTAGTACCAAGACGTGATGTTTCAGTGGCTAGGTACAGAGACAGCGAGTACACAGCATTGCCCGTTATGGTGCAAGCTTGTCGATTGTACTGGAACAGCTCCTTACGTAAGTGTATTCGCGACTTGGAGGCCCAAAGGGCAGCTTCACACCTGAAATCTACGTACCAGCGTACCTACGTACCTAGGTAGGTAGGTAGGTAGGTATTCTCTGCAAATTCACCCGCGGGAATTCTACAACTCCCATCAACAACTCCATACAACGACCATATCGTCGAACAGCATGGCACACCTAATGCGACGCGCCGTTGCAACTTCTGCCAGCGAGCGAGCCAGGCCCGGCCAGAGACCCGCTACGGATCCTTGAAGAATCGTGGCCCAACCTGATATGCCGCCTCTGATTGGCGCCGTCCTGCACAGCCAGCGCCATTGCGTGCGCTACTTTGCTCCACGAGGCACTGCAACGGCCCTCCATTCCAGGTCTTCTCCTACGCTCGACACTTTGGCATCGAGTGCATGAGGATACCCCGGTGCCAAGCTCTTACGTCGACCTATTGACTCGGTTTGACGGACGTCGATGCCACCCCACCCCCGCCAAACAAGCTTGGTCTGCCCTTCCTGCCGTCGACATCCCGCAAGCTGACTGGCCCGACCGCAGAGATGACAAGCTCCTTGCTTGCCAGGCACCGCAAGCAGGGCTAGGGACGTGGCGGATGACGTCCCGAGTGCGGTGGCGATCCGTGATGCCTGTTGGTGACGACCCATTGGCCACTCGTCGAGATACACATCAGCCATGCCCTTGGACGGCATGATTAACCTAGCGCCCAGCAGAAGAAGAGACAGAGGGGGGACAGTGGGAACGAGCCAAGAAGAACGATTCTCGCGGACGATTAGTCGAACGCCCAGGTACCGCATGTGTCTCCATCCGCTGAGAGCCGTCCTCAACACCGGGATTTTTGGGTTGGGTTGCGTCCCATCCACATGGAAGAGCTGACGGGTGTCCGGAACGCGCCTTCTCAAAGTCGATTCGTCCCCGCCGGAGGGCCTCCAAGAAGCGGGAGGATCAGCGACCCCCGGCATTACCAGCGAAGCGTGCCCCAGAGGACCTATAAACCCAGTTCTTGCCAGTCCTTCCAACATCTTGTCCCCTCCGTCCGTCGATCCTGCACTCGACCTCTGTCCTAGCTTCTTCGACTCTCGCCAGCTTAGCACTTCCGCCGTCAGTGCTCGTATCGACTGATCCACGGCAGACATGGGACAGAAGCCCAGCAGCCCGCTGGCGACCTGCCTCGACAAGGTCTGCGACGGACGGTCGTCCTGTGTCGGCTACCCCAACGACCCCCTCTACCAGATCAACTGGGTCAAGCCGTACAACCTCGATATCCCCGTCAAGCCCATCGCCGTCACCAAGCCGTCGACCAAAGAAGACGTGGCCGGCTTCGTCAAGTGTGCAGCGGACAATGGAGTCAAAGTTCAACCAAAGTCGGGCGGACACTCTTACGCGTAAGTTGACCGGTTCACATCTTCCAAGTGCCGATGCTGATGCCCCTCTTTAGCAACTTTGGCCTAGGTGGTACGGATGGCGCGCTGGTCATCGACCTCGCCAACCTCCAACACTTCTCAATGGACACGGATACTTGGCAGGCGACCATCGGCGGAGGCCACAGGCTGCACGACGTGACGGAGAAGTTGCACGACAATGGCAAGCGTGCCATGTCTCACGGCACATGTCCCGGCGTGGGTATCGGCGGCCATGCTACCATTGTAAGCCCACACCCCGGCAGTTGATGAGGATGCAGCCCGCGTCAGGTGGCCGCGTCGTCTCACAACTTGCTGCTGCACTATGCTAATGCAGGAAACAACAGGGCGGCCTGGGGCCCAGCTCGCGCATGTGGGGGAGCTGCTTGGACCACGTTCTCGAGGTCGAGGTTGTCACCGCCGACGGCAAGATCCAGCGCGCAAGCGAGACCCAGAACTCGGACCTGTTCTTCGCCCTCAAGGGAGCCGGCGCCGGCTTCGGCGTCATCACCGAGTTCGTCGTCAAGACCCACCCCGAGCCCGGCGACGTCGTGCAATACTCGTACGCCATCACTTTTGCCCGCCACCGCGACCTCGCCCCCGTATTCAAGGCCTGGCAGGACCTCATCTCGGACCCGGACCTGGACCGCCGTTTCAGCAGCGAGTTTGTCATGCAGGAGCTCGGCGTCATCATCTCGGCCACCTTCTTCGGCACCGAGGACGAGTTTAAGAAGACGGGCATCCCCAACCGCATGCCCGCCGGCAAGGTCTCCGTCGTCGTCAACGACTGGCTCGGCGACGTCGCCCAGAAGGCCCAGGACGCCGCCCTCTGGCTGAGCGAGGTCCAGTCGCCTTTCACCGCCAAGAGCCTCGCCTTCACACGCGACGACCTCCTGTCCGACAAGGCCATCCAGGACTTGATGAACTACATCGACGGCGCGAACCGCGGCACCCTCATCTGGTTCCTCATCTTCGACGTCACCGGCGGCGCCATCAACGACGTGGCCATGAACGCCACCGCCTACCGCCACCGCGACAAGATCATGTTCTGCCAGGGCTACGGCGTCGGCCTGCCTGTCCTCAGCGGCAAGACCAAGGAGTTCATGGCGGGCGTCGCCTCGACGATCCGCAGCGGTGTTCCGAACGAGCTAAGCACGTACGCCGGCTACGTCGACCCGACGCTGGATGATGCTCAGGAGAAGTACTGGGGCACCAACCTGCCGGCCCTGCAGCGCATCAAGGCCGCGTGGGACCCCAAGGACCTCTTCTCGAACCCCCAGAGCGTGCGGCCCGATGCCGAAGCCAAGGACGTCGAGCCCGCGCCGAAGCCCAGCAGCACCGCGCCTACGGATAGCAACTCGAATCCAAGCTAGGAAGAAAGCGGGAGTTTACGGCGTTCGGTTGATTTTACCGTGGTTACACTTGCTCTTTGGGTGATGGGGACTTTGGGACTGATTACTTGATACACCTATCGAGTCGGCGCGGTTGACCTGCGACGGCTCCTTTTCTTCTCGGATACCCCGTATCTAATGGAGAGCATTCCTACTTCGATGTACCTGCCCTTCACATTGACGTCTTCGTGAACAGGCACCTATCATTATGTGCTACCTAACCTATCACCTGTAGTAATCTTTAGTCCGACACCTCCATTGGTGGCCCCCTTGTATACCTGAGCGAAACAAGCTCATCTCCGTTGTCAGTCTCACCACCTCTGATGCCTCGACCTTTTCCTACGGGCATCAATGTTCTGAAGGTGTCTTGTCGATGTGATGGCCTGCCATGGACAGCTACACTCATGTTCGTGTCAGCTGCCCTCGGGGAAAGGGGATGCTGCCGGTCTGGTAGGGCACATCGCCAAAGGCATCCAAGCCAGGGACACGTCGAGGCACTGGGAGCTACATCACAGCATCAGACACTCACTCCCCTCTCCCCCTGAGATTCGAGCGAAGCCACACTTCGCTCTCAGCCCACAAACCACCGCCCCTTTCCACATCTGGACCGTCGGTCATGTGACGACACCATCGCTGCCTGCTTTTCAAGGCCTGCAAGCGCCACCAAACCCAACTTCGTCTCCTCCCCTTATCATTGTGAGCAACCCGACCCATTCTAACAAATTACCCAATTCCAAGGGGGCTGTGGCTCAGTGGTTTAGAGTGCTCTGTCAGTTCTCTCCCTAGGTCCTATGTTTCGCATCCGCAGTATCCTTATAGCATCAATATCCTGGCAGAGAGGTCGATGGTTCGAATCCGTCCAGCTCCATTCCTTTTTGGTTTTTTTGCCGGTTGTCTCCTCACGTGCCTAGCGAGTGCCCTCCTCCGGGACTGCTTTTCTTCAGTCGAATTGCTGCAGTCAGTGAAGGGAGGATGCATCCCGTATTTTAATCTCATCTTGACCAAGCTTGGAGAGATGTCTCGCTGTTCGATCGTGAGCCTCAGACGAGTAAGCATGGGAGAGTATATCTCATGAGATGGGGACGACGAGTGGCCACTGCAACTCGTGTGCTTTACCCTGGAGGCCCTTTCTATCGGCACATAGACCAAGAGTCTGAGCCAGGCCGTGATACCTCTTTACCCCTTCTTATGGTGTTTGCTCAGTACGATCTCGGCTCATCTTCATCGTCTCCTGGGTGCATGAAAACGCCACACGCAATGCGTCGGTCACACGCGCAACAAAGTTTCCCGCCATGGGGTGTTTTTGTCACCTTCGGACAAATCCCTCAGGGCACTACCATATCACTCAGCACGCCCAGCAAAGTCCATTAGTCCCATCCCGGAGTAGTTATGATCCTTGCTCGGCTCTCCAGTCCGGCGACCACACCATGACCAGGAGACATATCGCAACGGCCCAAAATCCCTATTCTCATGCGTCTCGTAGGGATGACTGATTCCGCAGAGGCACGACGCAGATAGCCCCCCGCCCAGGTGCCACGGGTGTGATTGACACTTTTCTGTTGAGCCCACTCGACAGCACCTTCGTCAAGCGTAGATGGAAAAGCATTTTCTCGCCTGTCAATAACGTCCTCCCCTTTCTTCATCGCCTCTATCTGTTGTCGTCGACCTCGTTTATTAAACGCCAAGTAATCGGCACCCGTCACGGGAGTATCGGACCCTATGATAGATACATAAAGACAAGAGGAGATGTCCCTCAACAAGAAAGACAAGAGAGAAAAGAAGGAAGAAAAACTGCGGCCGATGTCGAAGTTGTCGATATCAGTTTGATTCCCCCCCCCCGAGGTTTCTTTCTAGAGTGAATTCGTTGAGTAAATCGATTCGTCGTGGGCAGGTAGCCATTGACTTCGTGTTCGAGGAACGAGGTTTGGCGATGAATCCAAACAAACGCATTTGCATCCCAGTGCGGACCACTGATGCTGCGGCACGGCGCGAGCATCCATCCTTCGCTTCAGGAAAGGGAAGATACAGGAAGAGCAGCGCATTGTTTCAATTAAATTAACTAGTTTTTGTCTTGAGAGATGGATAGTGTTTGGTATTCCGTACGTTTCTCTGCCAAAATCAAAATGTGCTGGTGGTGGTGATGGCCTCAGGTACCTAGGTACGTACTGGGTTGCCAAGAGTTGCAAATGACCACGCGGGCAGGAGCTGTCGGGGTTTACCACCGACGCTGCGGCACAGCGCGACTTCCTTCGCTTCAGGGGTAACAGCAGGGAAGGATCCAAGAAAACCGCAATAATCTTTGCCCTCGCTCATCATCCAGAAAACCAAAAATCACACCAAGCCTCCTCTCTTGCGCAACCCCGAACGGCATACCAGAAAGACCAGCGGTCCGCATCCGCGATGCCCATAATAATCGACGGCACCCTCGCCCCGGGCCGGCGCTACACACTCCACGAGACGGTCTCCCGCGCAGCGTACCTCATCTGCAACCCCTCGCTCCTAAGCTTCCGCGACGTCGCGATGGGGACGTATCTGCTCTACATCGCCTATGTTACTTTTCTCGCCGTCAGCAGCCTGGCGTCGCTGTTTCTACGCGCCGAGGGCCGGGGGAGATGGTGCCCCGCGGAGCCGCCTGCGGAGTGGGGCCCGCCGCCGCCCGGGTGGAGGATGACTTGGAGGGTGTGCTTCTGGCTATTGAGGAGGACGGTGACGGAAGAGTTGGGGAGTTTGGTTTATGAGGTCTTTTCGTGGGGGGTTTGTGTTGTGGTTGGGACGTTTGTTGTGGAGGAGGTTCTGAGGTGGAGGAGGGCGAGGGCGAGGGCGAGGGCGTGATGATGAGAGTTGTTTGATGTGGGAGTGTTTGGTCGCGATCGAAGTCTCATTGCTGAAGATCGACGAATAATATCCGCGGTTGGGAAATGTACTTCGTGGGAACGGTTATCTCATGCAGGTAAACTGGAATGACGGCAGTATGGTGGCTCTTGATTCCAGAAGACATCTCGGAGTCCTTGCCAAACAGCACTCAACAACGCGTATAGAATGATGAGATTCAACTTTTATCTGCTTCACCTCTTATTTTCTAATGCGACTTTGACCCCTTGGGAGAGAATGTGTATGACACCTCCCTACCTGAAGTGCCGATCCAGCTAGCCAAGTAGTCTTCCACGTTATCTACTACTCTACTGATTCACTGCGATTTTAACCCACCCCGAGGAGATGGATGAGGCAGGTGCCATTCGATTGGCTGATGCTCATGGCAATCAACCCCACCTTCCCGCCCAAGGCGTCCCGCGACGGAGGATGTGCTATCTTATCTCCACGTGACCCTGAACCGGGTCTCGCTTCCCGAAAAAAATGCGTAGGGTTTTCGCACCCCACAGCACACCAACATCTCAGAGGGAGAAATTTCCGTGCATCACGACTCCAACCCGACGACGCCCATCCAACAATCACGAGCCACCCGTTGTTTGATTCGACAACCCCCATACCGACACAATGGCCAAACTCTCGTAAGTCGCTGCTCGTAATTCTCGAGTTACCGACGACATCGTCGTTTTTTCTGTCTCTCCGGCACCTTCCCCCGTCAGCGGGGGAAGGGAAACGACCTCGGCGATCCAGGCGCGCGAAAATTCGACACAGGACGACGCAGGGAAAGAGGAGGGCATTGCGACTTCTGGGCATCGACTGGTAGACCGAGCGAATGAGGAATTTTCGCTGCGACTCGACAACGAAAAACACGAACGCGACACCACTTGGACAACCGATTCCTGCTCCTGCGACACGCCTGCCGAGTGCCGAACCCGTCCGCCGCGAGAGACAGACCGAAAAAGACGACGATGGAGGACTCGGTCCGCCGCTCACGGCGCGACGTGACGTGACGCACAGGTGCTGACGAACTTGCTCAACAGGCGTGGTGCCCCCGGTGGCAAGCTCAAGATGACCCTCGGTCTCCCCGTGTACGGCACACCCTCCCTGAATCTCTGCTCTTTCGAGAGACAAGCGCCCGAAGGACTTTTTGACTGACTGGTGTGCAGCGGTGCCGTCATGAACTGCGCCGACAACTCGGGTGCTCGCAACCTGTACATCATCTCCGTCAAGGGTATCGGTGCCCGCCTGAACAGACTGCCCGCCGGTGGTGTTGGTGACATGGTCATGGCCACCGTCAAGAAGGGCAAGCCCGAGCTCCGCAAGAAGGTCCACCCCGCCGTCATCGTCCGCCAGGCCAAGCCCTGGAAGCGCTTCGACGGTGTCTTCCTGTACTTTGAGGACAACGCTGGTGTCGTAAGTCTTCCCGTCTGCTGTCAATGATAGTGCGCAAATGCTGATCGCCGCAGATCGTCAACCCCAAGGGTGAGATGAAGGGCTCCGCCATCACCGGCCCCGTCGGTAAGGAGGCTGCTGAGTTGTGGCCCGTAAGTCGTCCCACCACCTGTCAGCGAAGCCCACATACTAACACACACACCCAGCGTATTGCCAGCAACTCCGGTGTCGTCATGTAAAGGGTTTTCTCATTTCAAGCACAAAAAGGGCGAAAAGGACGACGTTATGGCTACGGATTAGGTCAACCGGTGCGAACCACATGGGCAATACAAACAAATTTCCCCCTCCCACCCGCCTCTATTGCCCTCGCACCCTCTCTTGTCTCTTCCCCTCCCGCGGCGGTGCAGACCAGAACAGGACACCCGACACGGGAGGAGGACTCGCGTGTGGGCGGGACTGGATGTTTTGACATGGGAGTTCCCTTTTCTAGAGGCGGGGCCTGGTCTTCCTTTTTCTTGTTTTGGTTCGTCGCTGGACTGGCAGGTTCTGCATTTCGGCTGTGGCGTGTAAAGGGAAAGAAATTCATACCAGGCATTTCGCATACAGGAGAGATTAGCAAAAATCCGAATCTTTGCGCACGTTACATGATGAGCTCCCGATGAGTGCTTCGCATGCGATAGAGCGTGACGTTCTCGTTTGTTGGTCTCGAATGCCAGACGCGGAAGCCGGCCGGGCGGCCTAGAGCAAGGTGGGTGGAGGTACAATGGCAGGCTGAAGGCCGGCAATTCCTCGGGGCTAGCGCGTTCCGGAGCCATCATGTCCTCCCGTCCCGTTTGTCTCTCGGCGGGTTGAAATTGCAGTGAACCATCGGTCGGCTCCGAGGTAGTCCATACTCACGACGTGCAGACTGGCGTCAAGGAATGCCGCGATAGTAACTAGCGTAGGCTTGATTGTAACAGCGACGAAGTCTCGGGTCCCGATGTTTGCAGTCGATCAGACTGACCCAGGCCATGAGCCCTCGCGGGCTGGATCACCAGGGATTTCGCACCCGCGCTACCGATTACTGAGATTTCTCACTGCGTTTTAACCATTCCAGAGGGGTTCCGGGAAGCAAAGTGCTGGCCATCCTAAGGTGGTTGAGAGTGCAGCAGCATGTAGAATGCCGGCAATTCATCGGGGCTGGACGCGGTCCGGAGTCCTCATGTGCTCTGGTGGGTTAAAATTGCAGTGAATATCCTTTGCCTGCCAGTGCCTACAACTTCTCCATGCACTGTCGGAGGCAAGGTCCGTCCACGGCGACAACGGCGTCGCAGACCGTGTGCTTCAGGAATCAAAAGCGCGGGCGATGGAAGGCTGCCGGGCGGCCTCTCTCGGGTGCGGTTAAGAACGCAGTGAAAACGCATTTGGATCGTCATCCCAGATCTGAATCACTTGGATACCTATCCTTCCTGTGTGGGTTCTATTGTTTGTAGGTACTTGCACGACAACTTCAACTGCACGACAACAACCACAATTGCATTACGCGATAACTTCAATTAATTGCGTTGCGCGGTGACTCCAGATACGCGCAGTAAGTAGAACCCATCCATTTTTCTGATGTCTGACCGAGTTGCTATCGATAGTGGGTGGTTCTGTCGAATTGGCTGTAATCCGTGATGTATGGCCAACGGCCGCGATGCGAAAATGAAGCGGTATCTCCAAGTTGCGATACGATTGTAGTCGAAACAGCCCATTTTTTCTGCGGGATTGCAAAGAAATGGATATTTACTTGAGGCTAATTCATACTACTGTTATGTTCCCTGAATCTCTCTACGAGTTTTCTGTGTACAGTGAGAATCTCGGTCAGAGTCACGGTGTTTGGCTATTCAAACCCGCTGATGTAAGAAGCAGTGCCACGGCTTTTTGGCAGGCCTCCGAAGACGGCTGAAAACGCAGTGAAGATGTACCCTGTACGACATTTTTGCGTACAAACTGCACTGCCCAAAGCAAAAAAGTGACAAGTGGCCAGGCGCAGCAGGATGATTAACTTGTTTTCCACGATGCCCCCGGAGGGGTTAAAAAAGCAGTGAAGAGTGAAAATTCTGTCCAGACCATTCCCGAATAGTACCTACCGAGGTTCAGTTCGAGCTGGGCTTACTTGTGAAAGGCACGTAGTCTGACAGGATCGAACCCCCCCTGAAGACGCGGCCGCAATCTCGAGTTCAGTGTAATTCAGTGTGTTGAGGGCGCTGCTGGCTGCACGCACATGCGTCTGGGAGGCACCCACCTGTGTACTACTCGGTGCAGCTGACGCTGAGTGCCTCCGGGCGGTTGTTGTCAGAGTAGCGGAAAGCGCTCTCGCAGCACATAACGTCCTCGAGACTGGCCAAAACCAAAGACAGGCCAGAGACTGGTTATCAAGGATGCCGCAACGATAGGGGTCTTGGACGCGATCGCGAGGTTAGGTTAGGTGACGAATGTGTTGTCAACTAACCAAGACAACGCCGAGGCCGATCAGTACCTAGCCTCACGCCCACGTCACATCCTGGGACGTCATCTGGGCTGCAATTGTGGCTGGGGAAACAAGCAGCCAACGGTCGCAACGAGAGAATACCGTCCGCCGTCAATGTAACGTGATCATGGTCCATAGCTACCTTCGTTCTTGCGATGTTACGAAGCGGCCTATGTATCAATGCTTCTCCCTGAACCCCCCTTCTCCCACCCCCCGGGTCAAAAGGTTGAAAATGCCCTGAAGACCTCCGTTTCCAGTTGTTCTTGGTGGATGAGAACAACTTGCTCGAGTAATCAAGACTGCCGATGTAAGATACAAGCCACCGCCATGCGGCAGACACCCTCTGGGTGGGTGAAGGTTGGCGCATCGTGAGAAGAGAATGAAAAGCCTCAATTTCATTCGGTGCAAGACGGCTACGGGCCCGACGCAACATTCGTGAACCGCCACGGTTGCAGGCCAGCTCAGACGTCAGGCCTGACTCTTTATTTGTCCCCATGTGTACAAACCACCACGCTTGACGTGAGGCCGGAGGGCACATCGCGAGCTGATTCCGTCCCTGGTCTGCGATCGAGCAACAGCTTTCCTCAACAGAACCCTGGATCGGTGACTTACAGGCGACGTGTACGGCCCTACGTGCATGACTGAATCGCTTCGGCGTGCGGTCATGAGCACCATGCTCAGCAGGCTCGCTCGAGCGACGACGATTGAAATAGCCCCCAAGAGAGAACAACTGCAGGTGACGAGGAATAACGCTCTTCGCCGAAGATGTCCATCGTCGCATCTTGAAAGGAATTGGTAGCGACCACGCGACCATCTCGTCTATCACTGTCCAGTACCATACTCCCGTAAGTACTAGATGATAGCCAACACGATTAGCCAAGCGACACCGCAACGCATCAAGAATTTATTCAAGCTGTTTATTCCTGCGTGGTTTCGATATAAACTCGTCATTCCGCGCATCCAGTACGCTCCTTTCAGCCCAGGCCTCAGGGGGAAGCGAAAGATATTCGCCCCGGCGTTTGGCCTTCGCAAACGCTTTTGATTGGTTCGAGTGCTGTGCGTTGAGGGCGCCGTCGACAAAGAAACGAGCAAACCCGCGCGCGTAAAGGCCCGATTCTCGAGATCCCGATGAGGGGGAATACCAGCACGATAGAGGTGATGGACATCGTCGCGGACGGACGGCGAAAAGATCTACTGTATGCCGCGACTCTCTCTGTCGGCCCCGAGCGTCGTGTTTGTCGTTCTGGAGGAAGCTGGTGGCACCCTGATCATGCCCCATGCTGTTCCGATTCTCAAGGACGCCTACATGGTTGGCGGGATTGTTTCTAGATATGCAACCGGCTTCTAGATATACCTATACATGCTGGAGAAGACGTTGTGGATTGGGAGGCATCTGTCCGTCACGGCCGGGGAGATTCCGGTCATCAAGCTCGCCTCGTCTAGGCAACTTCACTGGGGCCAATCCCACATGAATGCCAGTCTTCGCGAATGCAGGCCTCGTTCTTGCTCGAAACTTGAGTTCCTTGGGTGGGTGATATACCCTCCCTGCCTGGCCCTCTTCAGCATGCCCTGGGAGTTGCTCGCAGCCGGGGAGTGATGGAAGTGCTCGAGAGCAGAAGCACGACTTCATTCACAAACCTCACAGGCGGTATCTCACCCCAGACCGGTGATATTCCAGAAGAAGAGGCTACCTTTCCAAGCATCCAGACTCCCCTTCCAAGGATGTCAGTCTATAACCTGCTAGCCGCCTCCACGACCAGAAATCATACGTCTCGAGCTGCAAATGTGACTGCTTGTACCCACGACAAAGACAGTAGGTGGCTTTCAACATGCGGTTCTAAATAAATACCACCCGAGACGACTTCTGTGGAATTGCATCAGCAGCGTTGAACAAGTTTCTTGATTCCGTCGACAACCGTAGCAACGGTCGTCGAGCGCAGGAAGGCAGTCAAACTTCAGGAGCCCATGCGTCCTGTAATCTTTCTCGAGGCAATGCCGAGGAAGCAGTCCAACGAGGACGCAAATCAGACTCCCCTCATGAGTTGAATAAGGCGACGATGGTGGATTACACCGGACGAGGGACAAGGCATCGCGAATCGTGCCAAGTTGACACACCACCACGGGGAAGGATAGCCGAAGAGCGCGAGGCAGGAGCGAGAGTGCTGGTGCTCAACCTATCTCCCATCCCTCGAGCCTGTTTTATACCGACGTATCCCTCGAGCTTACTCCCAGGGCCCGTATTCATTATCTAGCTACGTTGTATTTTGTTCCTTATAACCTTTGCTTGATATGCCCATTGCCTAATTGCAGCCCAGCAAACCATTGTTTGTGATGGATGAACGCAGTCTGTGGGGATTCGTCCATGCCGGACTGTTGAGGGGCACGGGGTTGTTGATCGTTCGAGAAGGTGGGAAGTCGAAGAAAAAGCCTCCATCATAACCTCACAGCAACATGGCGTCGTCATCGTCCGTCACTTTGGTCTTATTCCCGGTACGGAGACGAGCAGACGAGTTAATCGAGCATCTTCGACGAATATAACTGACCTCAGTAACCACCACGCCAACTCAGGGGTCGACTTCAGCGAGACTGCCCTGGAGCGTGTACGGCGCCGTTCCCCTGTGACACTGACATTACCGCGGAGATCAAATCCAGAAAAACAGAATTAAAGTTACTTTTTATATTTCTCTTCCTGTTCGATACGCCATCTCGCTGATCGAGAAGGGAACTATTTCGATCATATAAAAGCCAGTACCATTTATTGCCGCCCCTTTCCTTCCCAACCGAGTCGCTCTGTCTTCTTTGCGGTGGAGTTGGGGGGGTGAGGTACTCCTCGTGCGCGAGTTCCCA
This sequence comes from Colletotrichum plurivorum, assembly GCA_014235945.1. Classification (NCBI taxonomy): domain Eukaryota; kingdom Fungi; phylum Ascomycota; class Sordariomycetes; order Glomerellales; family Glomerellaceae; genus Colletotrichum; species Colletotrichum plurivorum. Next base: position 139,143 of record WIGO01000056.1, read on the forward strand.
TGCTTTTACTATCCGAAAAACACATGAAAAAGAAAGGAAGAAGTCAAAGTCTCCGTAACAGCCTCGAAGTGATCTGGCGTCGTCCTCGTCGGTCATTCAGATCGTATTCCCGCCCACAGCCGACAAGCAACTTCATCGACCATCTTCGACGAATATCACCAACCCCGAAAATCACCACCATCGACACCATACGGCACGCCATAGGCAAGACCAATCGATTTCCCGGTCGGGGCGTCCCACGTTGCGGTAGACAACATTGCCACCCCGGCCATCAAGAACAGCGGTCACGAGTCTACTTTTTATACCCTCCCGTCTCGCTCCATCCAGTTTCAAAACACAGCCCAACAGCATCGCCCGGGAGATATAAAAGCAAAGCCAAAACCCTTGATAGAAACTCCTCATCTGTGTACGGATCATCGACCCGGCGACCGAAAATGACCGCCATTCATCTAACTCGCTCAACTGGGGGGGGATTTGGTTTACTTGCGTCCGCCCAGAGGCCCGAGTCTCCGGCCCAGCCTCATAGACTTGACGTCGCCGTCGGTCAACTCGGATCGTATTCGCGAAGCCTAATAACAAGCTTCATCAAACGGCTCTCGTGAAAACACCGCTGACCCTCGGGACTCGGTAACCCCCACTGCTAAGTACACAGCTCAAGCACCACAGCATCACCAGCAACAACCAGCGTCGGTATCGAGATTACATTCAATTCAAAGCATCGACTCTAACGATTTATATTTCCCGTCGCCACCTGTGTTCATCGGGCGGGCAACTAAGTAGAGCCGATGCTATTCATTCCCACCCCTTCCTTTTCCGACTCTCTTGGCTGAGGAAAGTATTGATTCCCTCTGTCCCGCTTCCCATGGCAAGGTCGACACGCTGATTCACCGACCACTTCTGTCGCTAGCACATTAAGTCATCGCCAGTATGAAGATAGAATTTTGATCAAGAGTGTTTGACTCTATCTACGTTTGTATCTCGTATCTCGCCCGCAAAGGTGGCGGCGACGTGTTTCCAACCCTTTCCCTTTTTCCAACTCGCGTTCGACTTGGCGGGGAAAATGACGTTGGATGCTCTCGCTCTCCCATGCTTTTATTATCCGGAAAAAAAAAAAAAAAACACAAACAGAAAGAAAAAAAAACAAGAGGCCGTGGCCTTCCTCGACTTGTTGCCTCCCAGTCGCTGTACTCAAACACAGTAAATGCAAATGTGTGTGTGGTTGATGCAGGTTCCCACCGTATTTCGTATGCCCACCCGTAGAAACACCCCACGCCATCCGGATGCGACAGTCGTCCAAGCGATCGGGGTATATACATATGCTGAATGACGAAGGGCGAAAAACCCCGGAAAAATGATGCTCTGAGGAGCAGATGCTTGGAAAGAAAATATCGTTTCGGCTGTGTTGCCGAGGGTGCTCGTCCTTGGGAAGAGCACGTGCCGTATCGTGTGACGATCTTGGTGTGTGCAAGTGGTGAATGTCGTGCTTACTGGGGACGGCCGTGGCCATGGGTCGATGGCATGGGGAGGATGCCGGTATGTTGGTGGAATTGCACCGCGTTGTTCTGCTGCGGCGCGGGTTGTGCCTGGCCCTGCGTCGCGTCCTTGGCTTCGGCGGCTGCGGCGGCTGCCTTCTTGGCGGCGAGCGTGGCCTTTCTCTTGTTGACCGCGCCCTGCATGCTGCCGTTGAGCCATCGCTCTGTAGATTGTTAGCTGTGTTCACCTGCCTTCAGGATGATGCCCTTACTCTTCATCGACGCCGACATCTTCTCGGACTTGGTCATTGTGGAGTAGTCCTTCTCCTCGCCGGCCTGGCTCGGCGGCGCCGACGACTTGGCGGACGCAGGGGCGGACGCCGGGGCCGGCCGGGGGGTCGAGGCGGTGTACTCGCTGGCGTCCGTCGACGTCTGGCGTGATGCACCCTTGACGGTCCACCGATCTTTGCCGACAAGCTTAAACGTCACGATCAGCTGCGGAACGTCGGGGGTACCGGGAGCCAAAAAGTCGCGGATTTCCGTGAGAATCCTCTCTGACGAGGTCTTCTTCGTCGCCAGCTCGGGTGCGCTCTGCTTCCTGTTGAGCCGGATGCGTGGGCGCTTCGGCTGGGGCTGAGTCTCGACGATCTCCTCCTCCTCCTCCTCTTCCTCATCGGCCTCTTCCCTCCAGTTGCGCTGGCGCTTGTTCTGGCGCAGGCCGTATGTGGAGCCGTCGTCCGAGATCGTGGCGTTGGAAGACGAAGAAGTCGGGCGAGACTCGTCCGTGGTCTCCGGGGCCGGCGCGGCGTTGCTCTGTCTCTTGGCGGCGCGGCCTCGCTTCGGGGTGCGCTGCTGGGGCGCAGGCTCGGGTTCCTCGACCGGCTGGACCTTCGGCTGGCGGCCGCGCTTGCGCTTGGGAGGCGCCTGTTGCTCGGGCTCGGGAGGCGGAGCGACGTCTTCCTGCTCGGGTGCCGGAGTGTTCTGTTCGGATTCCACAATAACGGCTCGCTTGCCTCTGCCTCTCTTGCGCGGGCCGCCCTTTGCGGGAGAGACGGTTTGCGCTTCGGGCTCAGGCTCGGGCTCGTCTGGGACGGAAGTAAACGACTTGTCGGCGGCGGCGGCGCGGCCCCGTCTTTTAGGACCGGGCTTGTTTCCTCCCGGGGTTGCTTGGCGGTCATCCTGTAACACGCCTTCGAACAACTTGGGGGGATTGCGGGTTCGCTTGCCGGAGACAATAACACCGTCGCCCTCGGCGGCTTTGGCACTGGCCTGCGGCTGGCTTCTGAGCTGCCGGCCTCCTCCTCCGCCTTCTCTCTGCGCGTCGGGGTCCTGGTTGCCGACCTTGTTCGGGTGAGGATCGTACTCGAAGCCGAAGGAGCTGGCCATCACCCTGTCCTGCCAGCGCTGCTCGAGCACGCCGGCGTCCTTCTCCTTGATGCCTGCCCGGTAGCCCTGCACTTCAAAGTCCTTCTCGATATACGACTCCACCTTGGAGAAGGCGTCCAGGTCGGCCGTCTTCTTTTCAAAGGCCTCGTCTTGGGCTTTGCGGCGCACCGCGTTCTCGTAGTCGTCGACAGTCTTGCTGCATTTCTTGTACTCGTCCTGCCAGGCGACGAGGGCCTTGTTGGCCTGTTCCAAGAGGTCCCACAGTTCTTCGTACGACAGGTCCTTGGTGTCCTTGAGGAACTCCATGAACTCGGACGGATCTCGCACTTTCTTGAAGTAGAACTGCTGTCGGTACTTCCATTTCGGGCCGGCCGCCGGTGCCGGCGTGGTGGTGCCGGTGGGAGCGGCGGAGGGTTGTACCGGTGATCCCTGTCGGGGCGTGAGAGCTGGTGTCGGGACCTCCGAGTTGATTGTGGACTCCTGGGATGCCGAAGGGCCCTGGCCGTCGGCCGGCTGCTCCTCTTCGTGTTCGGCGTCGCGCTCTGCGTCATCGACATCGCCTTCGGCGTCGACGTCGGCGTTGGCATCCTCGTCACCGTCTTGCTGTCCTTCCCCGGCGGCATTGACTTGCTCTGCGCTATCCTCGTTGTTCTCGGCATCGCCGTTGGCATCTGGGCCTTCGGCATTTGAGGTCTTGGCAGACGGCTGGACCCAGACCGAGTAAAGAGAGTGCTTGACATATCGGCCCCTGTGGTAGGGCGTCAGACGAGACCACGGGTACTGGGGTTTCTTCGTCTTGTTCTCGTGTCTCCTCGATCTCTGCTCGTGCCTCTTTGCATTCGGTGAGCGTTCCGTCGACTGGGGCGAGCTCTCCGTCGACTGGGGCGAGCTCTCCGTCGACTTGGGCGAGCTTTCCGTCGCCTTTGGCTCGGATTCCTTCACCTTGGTCTCGGGTTCCTCTGCTGCAGGCTCGACGGGAAGCTCTTCTGGAATCTGCTCCGAATCTTCAATCGGGGCGTCTTCTTTCATCTCGACGTCCGGCTCGCCGTGGCCATCGACCTCCATCTCCTCGTAGAAGGGAGGCTCCTCTTTTGCCTGGGCGGAGAAGGACTCGGAGACCTTGACATTGTCGGTCTCGGCTGCAGGCTCCGGGCTCTGAGGCGGCTGCTGGGACTGCTCCGCAGCCGGGAGATCCTCCTCGACGGCGTCAACGTTGCCATTGCCGGTTTCGCCATTGACAGTTTCGCCGTTGACGATGTCGCCGTTGACAACTTCACCATTGACGGAAGGAGCCACGACGGTTTCGCCGTTGACTTTTTGCTCCTCGGCAACGGGCGCAGAAATTTCGTCGGTGGGTGGCGCGGCCACATGGTCATGCCCATTGCCCTCCTCACCGTCAACAGCAGCAGTGGGTGCGGAGACGGTGTCGGAATTGTTAGTGATGGGGGCCGGTGCGGAGTTTTCCAGCGAGCCGAGACCGACCTGATTTCCGGTGGTGGTGGTGGCCGACTCAGCCGCTTCCGGCTGGGCCGCCTCTGTGGGAGCGGTATCCGTAGGCCGGACGGGAGAGCTGGCTTGCTCGCGCTTTGGCTGGACGGTAAATTCTTCCGCGGGTTCGACGTGCTTCGTAGGCGTCGACTGGGGCTCTGGGGCTGCCTGGTCGGTGTTGTTGATAATGGTGACGGTGCTTGGGTGGATGGGCTGAGGCTGGGCAATGTCCGGGCTGGGACTCATGCGCTCGGGGCTGGCGACGACAGCTGATACATGCTGGGTCTGCTCTGGCTCTGGCTTTGGCTCGTCTTGCGTGACGGGCTTCTGCTGCTGCTGCTGCTGCTGCTCGACGGGAGAGACGAGCTGGTGGACCTCTTTGGCCTTTCGCTGCGTAGGCGATGATTGTTGGTGGTTATGGTTATGGGTGTGATTATGGCTGTCAGGCAGTGAGATGTGTCCCGAGACGTCATGCTCCTCGTCGTCGTGATCCGAAGATCCGTCGCTGCTAACGAGATCTGAGGAATCGCCGACGACTTCGATGGTGTCCTTGACGATATCCTCGTCGGACGGCTGGGAGTAAAAGGACTGCGGCGCCTCGACGACGCTCCGGCGAGCCGGGGTGCGGCGGCGAGCAGCGGACAAGCTGGCGACGGAAAAATCTCTGGAAGTGGCACGACGCTTGTTGGAGGCCGGGGTGAAGTACTCCTCGTCGACCACCTCGCTGTCTGCCCTCCTCTTACGGGTGGCGGCGCGCGGAGCCGGGATAGCAATCTCGGGCAGCTCATCCTCAAAGTCTGCGGCCGAGTAGTCGATCTTGGTGCGCTTCCGCAAGGTGTGAGGGCCCTTGCGGTAGGCCTCATCCTCGTCATCCGCAGCGCCGTCGATGGCGCCGGTGCGAGACTTTCTCCGCGAGCCCTTGGCAGGCGTAGAACCAGGAACCGGAGCGGCGGTGCTGGGAGATGAGCGAACGCTGGCGAAGGGATTGCTCATGGGGATGGGTTTTGTGGCCCTGCGGTTAGGAGGAGCCGTCTGGGGTGTGCGTGATGCCGCCGCCGAAGGAGGTGAGCGCGTCATGATGCTGGACGTAGACTCGCCTCCGGCGCTGTTGTCAGATTGGATAGAGGATGTGGGAAGAGTTTTGCGGCGATTCGGACGGCCGCCTCGAGAGCGATCCATGACTTTGATGTCTGGAGATGGAAGCGTGTGTAAGGTAAGGTAGGAGATGTGGCTTGTGCGGTGGTGAAGGGAGAGGCGCTGGGGTGGAGAGAGCCCGAGAGAGAAAGATGGAGAGGTGACTGGGGTGTGTGTAGTGTAGTGTAGTGTAGTGTATCCGTAGGGATCAAAATAATAAGACGGACAATGTGGCCGTGGGTGATAAAAATCCAGTCGTTACCAGAAGGCCTCCAGAAGACGAAGATTTGCTGCGAATCATTCAGACCGATGAAATGGCAGTATATCCCAGGGGTGGTCGAGGAAAACGATGCAAGGCTGAAGGTTTTTTTTTCTCCTTGTGTTCCTTCTTGCCGTGGTTGAGAGGTGTAAGGGCGGCGTAGGGGGAGGAGAAAAAAATATGGGAAAGTGGCCAGGATTGATGCTGCAAGTGGTAAGTGGTGATTCGGTGCGCGAGTACCTCGGACAAGGTTTTTTTTTTAAAAAAAAAAAAAAAGACAACGCAAAGCGGCGAGTATTGCTGAGCGATGTGTTGTTGCGAAGCAAAGTGAGGTACTTCGAGATGAGGAGATATGTGTAAGAGAGAGAGGAAGAGGAGGAAGGTGATGTTGTAGAGTAAGGCAAGGCAACAAGGCGGCAGCGGTACGGTACGTGTGAGTTGGTGAAAGTACCTGATCCTGTTTTGCCGTGACTGTGTGTGTGGTTGGTGTGTGTTCTGTTCGGTAGGTGCCAGTGTTATAGAGAGAGAGAGAGGCCTGTACTGGACGTAGGTAGTCGAGGCGGAAGAAAAAAACCACTGTGAAATGCGGGCTCAGAATGCGCTGCGACCACGAAGTTGGGCTAAGATCAGGTACCTCTGAAAGGATAATTGCGAGACGCAGAATCTGCCGATAATGTTTTCGGGAGGCCGACGATTCCGAAAGATGAAGATATCAGAGCCGCAAGACGACGATGATGGCGACCCCTTCTTGTTGCTGAGATGCTTTTGTCCTCCTTCCTCTCTCCACCACGAGGCTTGTCTTTCTCTGGGCAGTCTCCTTCGCTGGCATGCAGGTGCTGCCAGTGGCCACGGCTGGCCAGGCTTGGGTGGGTTAGTGGCTTCGTGCCGCGCTGGCATTGGCCATTGCTCCTCTGAAGCCACGAGTACCAGCCAGGAAACGGGCGGTACCTGTACAACTTTGTTTCCCCAGGGCAGTGTCTTAGATGGAGGAGGTCTCATAGGGCTCTGCGGTACCCTAATTTGGCAATCCGAGGGCCCTGTGTCCGAGACATTACCCGCTAAAGAGATCGCTAAATTTCTCCGTTGCACTTTTTACCGCTGACAGAAGCGCTAAAGTTGCCCCGTGGCAAGGTCAACACTCAAAAGCTCACAGGAAGCTCACCACGCTCCAGGTACCGCGACCTCGCAGCTCCTCGACGACACCTCACGCTTCACTGCGGGCAGGGGCCGGCAGCCAATCACCACACCGCCCCCGGTTGTATTCCGCATCTAGACTAGCGCGTCCGTCGTGCATGTCCAGTGTCCCTGACGATGCAGTAATTACCCATGTGCCGCCAGCAGAACATTGAAGGACGTGCTGTAATAGCCTGTGGACATCTGCTACAGCTTGCCTAATTGATCCAGCCGTTGTGAATCTGTTGTTGACCGTGATACCACTGCTTCACCACTGCGTTTCGTATATTGCACCCGTTTCCCCGGCCTGGACCGTCGGAGTTTCTTCCCCTGCTGCTACCCGTACATTGAGCTCTTGTTTCGACCTGTGCTTCTCCCTTGCTGTTTCTGACTCAGCTTCCCGAGCTTCCAGCCAGACCAGCTGCTCCCTGACGTGACTACCTATTCCGGACCTCGCAGCGCCTAACGCGTACGGATACAGCCTGTGACGTCTGCCCCGCAACTTCACCTCCCTCCATCAACCACATCTCCAGGCAACAACAACAACAACAACAACCATGGCCTCCAAAAAGACCAAGGCTGCCGCCGCCGGCGACGACATCGACGAGCTCTTCGAGAGCATCGGCGCCGAGGCCCCCAAGAAGTCGCTCGAGAAGAAGCCCAAGCCCACCACCGCCGCCTCCAAGGCCATGCAGGACCAGGACATCTTGGCCGACCTCGAGAAGGAAGTCGAGGCGCCCTCGCGTCCGCACACCCCTCGCGTCAAGGACGCCGCCGCGAAGCCCCCTCCCCGCCGCTCGACTCCCACCGTCGACGACAAGCCCGCCGCCCCGCGCAAGTCCACTGACAGCGCCCGCTCCCTCCGCGCGAGCTTCACCCCGAGTGCCACGAGCTCCGACGTGCAGGAATCGGCCAAGACCCCTGCCGAGCCTGCTGCTGCTCCCTCCGCCGCCGCGGCTGAGGCTCCTGCCGCTGGCGGCGGCTGGTGGGGAGGCATCTTCTCGACGGCCTCTGCGGCCATGAAGCAGGCCGAGGCTGCGGTCAAGGAGATTCAGAAGAACGAGGAGGCCAAGAAGTGGGCTGAGCAGGTGCGAGGAAACGTTGGTGGGCTGAGAGCGCTTGGTGAGTGCTAGATCTTTTCCTCCCTAAGACGACACTATCCGTCGACAATTGGTACTAACCCCGTCTGTCCAGGCGACAACCTCCGCCAGCAGGCCCTCCCGACGTTCACAAACATCCTCCACACCCTCGCCCCCCCGATCAGCTCCCACGAGCGCCTCCTCATCCACATCACTCACGACATGGTCGGCTACCCGTCCCTCGACCCCCTCATCTACGGCACCTTCTCGCGCGTCATGTCCCAGGTCGAGGGCGGCGAGCTCATGGTCATCCAGCGCGGCCAGGAGAACACCAGCAGGAGATATTCCAACGACAGCGGCGCCGGCTGGCGCGACGGGCCCTGGTGGCGGTCGTCGGACCTGCCGCGCGACCTCGGCCTGATCAAGGGCCTGACCGAGGGCACCAAGCTCTGCCGCGCCGGCGCCGAGGGCTACGCCGACGAGTACTTTGCGGCTCACGGCGGCATCGAGCAGGCGAGGGTCCGCGCCACGGAGCCCCTCAGCGAGGACAACCCCGTCCGCAGCTCCGACCTGTTCCTCGCCATCCAGGCTGTGGGTACCACGTCGGACGCGGCGCTGTTCGCCCGCACGACGGCGAAGGAGAAGGAGGCACAGGACGACGCGGACGAGATGGTCTGCTTCGCCGTCTTCTGCCTCGACCCCGTCCACGAGATCGAGTACTCGGCCGTGAGCCAGTCGATCCCGGCCAAGTGGATCCAGTGGCTCGACGCCTCCAACCCGCTCACGCCCGCCAGCGGCGAGGACGGCCCGGAGGTCGCGTCCGGCAGCCTGTCGGTGCCGGACGAGATCCGCGACATCGTCGAGAGCGGCGGCGTGGACCCCCGCGAGTGGGTCGCCGAGTGGATCGAGGAGCTGCTGACGCTCGCCGTCGGCGTTGTTGCGCAGAGGTACGTCGCGCGCAGGATGGGCGTTGGTGAGGGCGGCATCGGCAAGGGCAAGAGGCGCGTCGACGAGATTGTCCAGGACGGCGGCGGCGAGGCCGCGCGGGCTGGTGTGATGTAGCCGTGGGAAGGGTCATGAAATTTTGATTTTGGGTGTTCGGGTATACCTGCTCTTTTACATGTCTCAAGGCCGCAGCCAGAACCGGAGCAGGCTTTATGGCTTTGCTTGAGATACAGGCATTGAAATGTAGCTCTAGCTCTATCGAGTTATGGACATGAACTGGATTTCACTTGAATTGGGACGTCTGTGACCTGCTTGTTATTCATTACTTTCGAACTCCTGGTAGGCCTCTTATCCCACGCTCTCCGCTGACTCTGAATCACATCGCACATGAATGAGGCCCTCGTTCATGCCCGTTCTGTTTCGCCCAGGCATCCCATGGAGTTATCGACTAACACCGATCAGCGTGCGCAGATGGCACCAGCTGGTCGTCAGTCTATCCCTGAATTTTTCGGAACGTTCCTTACCCCCCCGGTCCTTCCCTCTCTCGGCTTGTATTATATAAGCAAACCTCCGCAGACACTGGCCCGCTGTAAAATCCTACACTGAAGAAAATTTCACCCAACCACCAGCACCTCTCTTCTGGCAGGAACGAAACTTTTCGTCGATGCCATCATTCCACAAAGGCAAGACTCGAGTGAGTCTTTGCGCCGAGTATTCGGAGAAGACACTGAGGATTGGCATTATTCATTGCCTTATCCTCTATTTGCTACACACCTCATCATGCACGCACAGCAGCGTCATACCAGTCACTCGGAGGGCTATCTTCCTCAGGGAAAACAGCCCGAAACTTACGAGTCTTCGCCTTTTGGCGGGGGTCTTCTACTTGCGTCGCGTTTTGCGGTGCGGATTTGAAGAGGACGGGGAATTCTTGACACTACTACGGGTTTTCTTCTCTTGGGAAAAGAATTCGTGGTCGTGCCAGGGAAACCCGCTGCCAGAACAAAACGGACCATCATAGTCCACGCCCATCTTATTTACTCACATGGGCGAGGCTCCAGGCGTACCGACATTTTATCGCAAGTGACTTGATATGTTGTGATGAATCATGGTGTACCTACCTACCTACGTATGTAAAATTGGCTCTTGCCTTCTCCGGCACGCCGTTGCCGTTCTTTCTCATTGAAGGGAAGGAACGACTGCGAAAATGCTTCCATCGTAGCAGCCACAGCAGCCCGACGCCCCCACACCGCCCGCTCGGTCGGTCTTTGCTGCGCTGTCATTCGCTGCGGGATCCATCGTCCAACACCACAGCACCACCACCACGAAGTTGACGTCACTTGGCAGTCAGCTGCTCCTGCCTACTCCCCCATGCGAGCTCACCTTACCCTCCGTGTAATCCGGATGGGAAGTAGGCAGGTGGCCGTAGTAAGGCACTTGCTGTCATGTATCTCTAGCGTCTCCTGCCAAGGAACGGGATGCATCTGGGGGAGAGTAAACCAATAATAGAAGGACGTGTTTGCATGTGCTCTTTCGTCGTACGTCTAGAAGCATCCCGTCCATATATCCAACACCCGCCAAAGCAGTTGTTTCTACATCGTGAACCATCCACGATCTCAGTGATACACCATCAAGATGCCCAAGTCCAAGTTCTCCCACCTCCCCCTGAGCACCTCGGGCCCCGTCCCCTGCGCCGTCACGGGCGCCGCCCTCCTCAACACGCCCTACCTCAACAAGGGCACCGCCTTCCCCGACCACGAGCGCCGCGAATTCAACCTCACCGGCCTCCTCCCGCAGAGCGTCCACACCCTCGACCAGCAGGTCGAGCGCGCCTACCGCCAGTACTCCACCCGTCAAGATGACCTCGCCAAGAACACCTTCCTGACTTCTCTCAAGGAGCAGAACGAGGTGCTCTTCTTTCGCCTACTCCAAAATCATCTTCCGGAGATGTTTAGCGTCGTGTACACGCCCACCGAGGGCGACGCGATCCAGGAGTTTTCGAGGCTGTTCCGTCGTCCCGATGGATGCTTTCTGAACATTGACGACGTTGATCGGGTGTACCACGACCTTGCGCAGTGGGGGCGCCCCGAGGACATTGATTACATCGTCGTCACTGACGGGGAGGAGATCCTCGGGATCGGGGACCAGGGCGTGGGCGGGGTGCTCATCTCCGTGGCGAAGCTTGTTCTCGCTACCGTCTGCGCGGGCGTGCATCCGAACCGCACGTTGCCCGTCGTCCTGGACTGCGGGACGGACAACGAGGATTTGCTGAAGGATGAGCTGTACCTCGGCCTGCGGAAGAAGAGGGTCCGCGGTCACAGGTACGACCGCTTCGTGGACGAGTTTGTCAAGGCTGCGAGGAGGTTGTATCCGCGGGCGTATATCCACTTTGAGGACTTTGGACTTACGAATGGTGAGGATTTTGTGCCTTGACAAGAGGAATGAGAGACTGACGAACGCAGCGAGACGCATACTCGACCAGTACCGCCCGCACATCCCGTGCTTCAACGACGACGTCCAGGGGACCGGCTGCGTCACGCTGGCGGCCATCATGGCTGCGCTGCACGTGACGGGGCAGAAGCTCGCCGACCTGAGGCTTGTTGTCTTCGGGGCGGGCTCTGCGGGGGTGGGGATTGCTGACCAGGTGCGGGATGCGATTGCGTCCGAGGGGGGGATTGGCAAGGAGGACGCCGCCAAGCAGATCTGGTACGTTTCTCTTGAGATCACAGTTGAATGGTTGCTAACTGTGTAGGCTGATCGACAAGCCCGGTATCTTGACTACCGAGAGCGAGCTTTCCACTGCGCAGGAGGGCTACGCCAGGGACAAGTCGGAATGGGACGGCAAGGGCAGCGACTTGCTCTCCGTCGTGAAAGAAGTCAAGCCCAACGCCCTGATCGGAACATCGACGAAGCCAGGCGCTTTTACGGAGGAGATCGTCAAAGCGATGGCGGAAGGCGTCGAGAGGCCCATCATTCTCCCCCTTTCCAACCCCACGCGGCTCCACGAGGCTGTGCCCGAGGATATCTACCGCTGGACGGATGGCAAGGCTCTCGTCGCAACGGGGTCGCCTTTCAAACCCGTCAAGGGCCCCTGGGGCAAGGGCGACGAGGACGTGGAGATTGAGACAGCGGAGTGTAACAACTCCGTCGTCTTTCCCGGAATCGGTCTCGGCGCCGTGCTTTCCCGCGCGAAGCTCGTCACGGATGGTATGCTCGTCGCGGCGGTCGAGGGCGTGGCGAGCATGAGTCCTGCGCTGGAGGACCAGACTGCGCCGCTGTTGCCTGGAGTCGATGCCGTCAGGGAGGTGAGTGTCAGGGTGGCGAGGAAGGTGATCCAGGCCGCTGTGAAGGAGGGCGTCGCCACGGAGGAAGGGATTCCCGAGGACGAGGGGGAGCTGGAGGAGTGGGTTAGGGAGCAGATGTGGACGCCTGAGTACCGCCCGCTGGAGCTTGTTGGGTTTGAGGGGGCTAGTCGGGAGGCGAAGGGGGAAATGAAGGTTGCTGGGAGCTTGAGCAATGTTGGGAGTTGGTAGGGGGTTTGGAGTCTCTGTTTTTGAAGTTTGAACGACCTGGCTATGAGATACGTCGTATGAATGTTTTCTTGCATTGTTTTAGAGGACATGGAATTAGGGACTAGATTGTTAGATATTTCATTTTAGATAATACTCCAAGCTATGACGAAGTGGTGTTTACGTTTCTTTCAAGTCTACTACCATTCCGTGGTTTCGTCGAGACAGTAGCCATCAACTCCTGATTACTGATAAGTTTAACCAAATTCATTGTTTTGTTACAATTCAGGGTGATACTTACAGTAAATTTTCCGGCTTCAATTCTTTTTGACTTTGAATTTGATTTTCAGTCTCTATTCATGTTCCAGGCTTTCTCTGCAAAACACATGACTACAGTAATTTACACAAAGGCGTACTGATGACATATAAAACCACCTTTGGCCCTAGAAGCTTTGGAATCTGAGAGATCGGTAAACATCATTACAGATGGCTCAGATTCTAAGATTTCTTTTCCAACTTTATCACTTTCTCTTTAATAGGTTTCAGTAACTAGTTGATAATTTGTTTTAATGAGTTAAAGTATTGTGAGGAGGATAATGATTAAGAACACCATTTGTCGGAATATTAGGTAGAAGGGATGCCCATGGCTAACTCCTATGGCCTACAGTAGCCGTGGGCTACTGTGGCTCATGGCACCATGGCGCCCGAGATGGGGAGCCCTCATTGTCAATCCATGGAGGATGGCGTAAGGTCTTATCGATAACGCGATATGACCGATAACAGCTCGGATATTATCCTCCTCCACGGATCGGGCTCCGCCTACCAACCTTCCTACCTACAAGCAACCCTCGAGATCTAATACGAAACTACGTGTTTTGCTTCACTTACAAACCTCTCGTGCGAGATGTGTTTACCCCTGGTAAACCAACACCATTGTTGCTTTGAAACATTAAGTATAAATCATTCCAGAATAGACGTTCTATAGGAGTAACTTGTTCTTTTTGTAGCGACTAGTTAGTAGGTTTTGTTGACAACCTTGCTCACTGAAACGCTCGATCTTGGTCCCATGAAACTAGTTGTGTACATCAGCCAAGAAACTAGACAACTCATCGTGCTCCAAGTTCTCAAGTTAGCAGTAGGTATAGTATCCTAAGAGTACAGAGTACGTTGCAGCTTCTTTTGATTGCACTTATTGCTGTCTGGTAATGCTTGTAGGCTGAAGAGCAATTTCGCTTTCTCTAGCTGGGGTTGGCTGCGGAAATGAGCTCACTTAACGTCGATGTACAGAGTATTCAACCCTGTGGCAAATCGAAGAAAATAATACAGCATCATAATGAGTTGATGTGCTTGTGGGTTTTGACCGCGAAAGTGGTGGTGAGCGACGTGTCACTTGAGACAACCCTTGACCACATCCACCAAGTCACAAACAAACACACCATGGTTGCCTCAAAACAATTTTCACATAAGAAGGCATTGAAGTTTAACGGATTTCTATTCCAGGATGACGCCAGGCCTACTGCTGCGACAAGTCAACCTTGCTCCACCAAAACTCGCTCTCCCTCCGCGCCCAGGTATCATCGTGCAACCTCGCCGGAACCCCGGCTTCCCCGCCGATCAACTCCTTATTCTCCTCCCCGAACACCATCGCCTTGGGCGCCTCGGGCCGGTACCGCTCCCACGCGGGCCTCCCCGGCGCCGCGCCGCGCACGGCGTCCGGGTCGCCCGTCATGATGAAGCTGGTGATGTACGCGTTGTACGTCAGGCACAGCTCCTTCTGCGTCTCCGAGATGCGCGTCCTGCTGGGCTCGCACGTCTCGTAGTACATGTTCTCGCCGTGCCTGGCGCGGTCAAGCAGCGAGCTCTCGAGGCCCCACTGGTAGAGGTACACCGGCTGCGAGGACGCGCGCGCCGCGAGGTCGGCGGTTTGCCGGACGGGGGCGACGTAGGCGTACTGCCCGTAGGCGATTTCTAGTCTGCGGTACTGCGCGCCCGTGCCGGGGAGGTGTTCCGCGTAGGGGGAGTCGGGGAATTTCGCGGGGTCGGGGTACAGCGCGTCGATGGTCTGCACGTCTTTTTCGGAAAGCAGGGGGAGAAGGTCTGCGAAGAAGCGCGTGAACTCGTCCGACGCGTCGACGGATTTGGAGATGTAGATGGACCCCTCGTTGCGGTTGAAGCCCGTCATGATGGGGACCTTGCGCCACTTGTCCTGGCGCCAGGACTCCATCGGCGTGCGGGGGATGATGTCGCCGTCGATGACGGGCTGGAAGGCCCAGCGGAGGGAGGGGTTGTACTTGTCGAAGACGGCGATCTGGGCGGCCTGGACGACTTCTGTGGGCGCGGAGCGGAGGTAGGCGAAGGTCTCGGCGGCGGAGAGGTTTGGGGGGCAGCCTGTTTCGGCGAGGAAGTCTGCGAACTGGGCCTCGTGGATGGGGGCGCTGTAGGGGCGGACGGCGCGTGAGGTTGGGGCGCCGGATTGGAGGATGACTTTGTGGAAGAGGGGGGGTTGTTGTTGGCCTTCGTCGTGGATTAGGATGTGGCCGATCTGGGAGGGGGGTGTTAGTGAAAGCTTCATGGTTGAGTTATTATGAGATGAAGAGACATACAGAGTGTCCGCCGGCGGAGATGCCGAAGAGCGTCACGTTGTCCGGGTCACCACCGAACGCCGCAATGTTGTCGCGCACCCACTCCAACAGCAGCAGCTGGTCCTTCAGACCGAGGTTGAGCGCGCCGGCCTCGTAGCTCTTGGTCGACGGCAGGAAGCCCAGCGCGCCGATGCGGTAGTTGAACGTCAGCGCGATCAGGTCCTGGCCCGAGTTGGCCAGGAACGAGGGCGTGTTGTGCATCATGGCTGTGCCGCGGTTGAAGGCGCCGCCGTGGATGTACACGGCGACGGGGAGCTTGGCTCCGGCGGTGGACGCCGCGCCCTGGGGCCGGAAGACGTTGACGGTGAGGCAGTCCTCGCTGTAGTCGAACTTGGGACCTCCCGGGAAGAGCTGCTTCCCCGGGGCGACGGCGCCGAACTTGGAGGCGTCGATGGTGGCCGTGGAGGGTTCCACCTTGGCCGGCGGCCGGAAGCGGCGGTCGCCGGTCGGGGGGAGGGCGTAGGGGATGCCGCGGAAGGCCTCGACGGGGCGGGGGATGTCCTCCGTCACCACGGTGCCGACGACGGTGCCCTGCGTCAGGGTGACGGAGGGGCGGCCCTCGACTTTGGAGCCCATCTTGTTTGTCTGTTCTTTCTGTTTTCTTTGAACCGGAGGTTGTTCCGGGGTCCGGAAGCAGTTGTGTACCGGGGGTGAGAGTTATCCGAGAGGGTTTCGGGGTTCAGTTGTTGGGGTTGTTTGTCTTGCTTGAAGAAGATCGGCGGATGATTGTGCCGGAAATGCGGTGTGAGATTCTTCAGCAAGCCTATTTTGCTCAATTGGTTCCGAAGCCTGTCTAGTTACCGTTTAGCTACCTGAGCTTGGCTTCGAGAGTTGATTTGTCCTACGTTAAATGATGTAGGGGTCGTTGATACCAGAGTTGCTTTCCCCGCGGGAACGGGGCACGGCCGATCTCGGCGTCGCAAGAGGAGCCTTTCGGATTCAGATTTGGCCCCGAGTCGCGAGCCCTCCGACTTCCGGGCACCGGCACGTCCCAACAAGCTTATCAGCCCCGGGGTTGAGTCCTGAGTCGCGGGCTTGGACCCTGCGATAAAGATAACTGCTAGACGCAATGACCCTGGGTTTTGTAGGCATCGTTCCCCGTTCTGGAGTTGGTTTATGGGCCTCGCTCCGGATAAGCTGCTCTGTCCAGTGGATGGAAGTATTATCCGGACTACCTAGTCCTCCGGGTTCATGGTATCTGGGATATCGGCACCTATCTCGGTCCCCCTCACACCCCGACCCCGGGAGGACAGGCCTCGTGAGTTGCGGGGGGTGTTGGAGATAATGGCCAATCGGCAGTGAGTCATTAAAACCACTGTGTTCTCGTCGTCTCTCTTCTCTTGTAAGAGAGAGCAAGTCAGCACCGGGACAGTCAACCTCAACAGTCTCGCTCTCTTCAACTGTTGCTTCGTTGCTGCCTCGCGCAAGAAGACAAGATGGCCGACAACAACCGCGTCGAGAAGGACATCAAGGCGCCGGCCGACGACGCCCTCGAGCCGACCAAGTCGCTAACCCCCGGCGAGGTCGGCCACCTGGACGAGTCGGCGGCCTTCCTGTACGAGAACAACATCACGGACGAGTACCTCGCCGAGCTGGTCAACGACAAGGAGAAGAACCGCCGCCTCGTGCGCAAGATCGACCTCGTCGTGCTGCCGCTGCTCGCGGGCACGTACGTGCTGCAGTACATCGACAAGCAGGCGCTCTCGTACGCCGCCGTGTTCGACCTGTTCACCAGCACGAGCGTCACGCAGACGCAGTACTCGTGGTTCGCGAGCATCTTTTACATCGCGTACCTCGTGGCCGAGTACCCATGGGTCTACGTCGCGCAGAAGACGAGGATGGGCAAGGTCGTGGCGGGGTGCGTGTTGTCGTGGGGCGCGGTGTTGATGGCCACGGCGGCGTGTCGCGACTTCCCCGGGCTTGCGGCTTGTCGGTTCCTGTTGGGTGCGTTTGAGGCTCCAATCACGACGCTGTTCATGTTGATGGTGTCGATGTGGTATGTTCAAAGCCCCTTTCTAATATGCATCACCGGGACTAACATCAATGGTCTCCCAGGTACATCCGATCGGAGCAGCCCTTCAGGGCGGGCCTCTTCTACTGCTGCAACGGCGTCGGCTCCATGCTCGGCGGTATCTTCAGCTACGGCATCGGACAGATCAACGGCTTCCCCGTCTGGAAGGCCGTCTTCCTGCTCTGCGGCGGCATGACCATCCTCTGGGGTTTGGTGCTGCTCTTCTTCCTGCCCGACAGCATCCTCACCGCGAAGCGCTTCTCACTCGAGGAGCGCGCGCTGCTCGTCGGCCGCGCGAGGCTTGCCCGCACGGGCGTGATGAACAAGACGATCCAGTGGTACCAGATCAAGGAGGCCTGCCTCGACCCGCAGGTGTGGCTGCTGACGCTGTTCGTGCTGCTCAACGAGGTTATTAATGGTGGTGTGGCGAACTTTGGCAAGCTCATCATCAAGGGGCTCGTCTCGGACCCGCTGCTGACGACGGCGCTGGGTATTCCGCAGGGTGCGTTCCAGGTGCTCTGGATCCTGACGGGCACGTTCACCGCGACGAAGCTGCGGAACCAGCGCACGACGGTGATGGCGCTGTGGCTTATCCCGACGATCATCGGGTGCACCATGATGTGGAAGCTCGACCGCCAGCACCACAAGATCGGCGTGCTGTTCGGGTACTACATCGTGGGCGCGTTCGTCGCGTCGCTGGTGCTGGCGCTGCAGATGCCGGCGACGAACCTGGGCGGGTACACGAAGCGCATCACGGCGTCGGCTATTGTGTTCACTGCGTACTGCGTGGGCAACATCATCGGCCCGCACGCGTTTTTGGCCAAGGAGGCGCCGTTGTATCCGACAGGGTGCAAGGTTATTCTCGCGTGCTCGGTTGCGCAGATGGTTATTGCCATCGGGCTGCGGGTGCTGCTGATGCGCCGGAACAAGATCCGGGATGCGGCGGCCGCGTCGGCGGGTGTTGACCCGGCGGAGGCGCACGAGGATGAGAATCTTGATTTGACTGATAAGGAGGTGAGTTATTTCATGCGATGACTGATATGTGGATGAAAGAGAACTAACATTCAGCCAGAACCCCAACTTCCGCTACGTGTTGTAAGATACCCAGACGAGGATGAGCGCGATGAAGCAAGATACCAGGAATCATGACTTGTGTTTTGAATACGAAGATAGCATTTTGAGAATAACGGCCAAGAGCCTTTCGAGTCCACTGTGGGATAACTTGTCAATGCTTTGGGTCTTGGGACCGAGTGTCCCAGAGGTGATGCTGCAAGTATGGGGGTTGATCGTGGATGACTGCGTGTAGCGGAACGGGACCACCTCGATGTGCACTTGCGGCCTCATATTCACATCATCATACATGGGGACGGCATGGCATAAACGTCGATATCATATTGACCTGGCTGGACATGCCTAGTAACGTGTAAGACCCGTATCTGTACCATGGCGAATACCTTTAACGCCACGGCTTTTTCAGAGCCTGCATTGATCTGCGGCACGGGGGCTGTCGAGGCAGCCCCAGAATCCTCGACCACGGGAGACCATCGAGGGTTGGCACGAGGATCCTTCGCTAGCCGGGAAACGGGGGGAAGTGTGTAGCTGCGCTGAGGCAGTCGGGCGACAAGGCTTTTGTCTGGATGGGCGTGGTCACTCTGGCGGCGGTGGAGGGGGGAGGACGCGCGTGAAGGCATTTTTTGCTTTTTGACTTGTCTCGAACGCGGAAAATCTCATTGTGTTGGGTAGTCGTGAACCATTCCTATGCCCGCCATTTTCCTCTCCTCAGAGAGCCTGGACGCCTCGAATTGGCGACTTTTTGTACCATGCAACCAACTCTAGATCCATGATGTAGACCCGACCGAACCGAACGACTAGACCTGGTTTGACTCCAAGTCAGTCACTCAAAGTCCCGGCTTGTGTGTTGCGTAGAAGCGCAAAAAAGAGTCCCGCCAATGCCTCCTGAAAAAAGACACCTTTTTCCCGCACGTACCATTTCCTCCCCCGAGGACCAAGCCTCAGCATTTATCGCTGGGCGGACCAGACGGCCTTGACGAGGCCATCGCGCTGGGCCAGGCGGTTGAGGGCGTCGTCGCTCTCGCCCATGGCACGGACGAAGCCGCAGAGGGCGTAGACGTGGTTCTCGCCGGGGACGGCGCGGCCGTTCTCGTCAACCTTGGCGATGGAGATCTGGACGGAGGCGTGGTCCTTGGCCTTGATGATGCGGTTGGTGGCGCTGCACTTGCGCGGAACGTAGCTGCAGACTCGGCGTTAGCACAGGGTCTTTGTGTGTTGCCCATTTTCCTTTCGCGAAATGCCTTGGAGCAAAGATTAGAGAGTCGCAAGAACAGGAGCAGCATCCTTCGAGTAAGCAGGGGATTTGAAGCAGAGCTTCCGCAACACCCTGCCTCTCCCTCTTCGTTCGCAAGCTCCCGTTCCTCCGATGTTCCTCTCTTTGCTCCTCCTCCTCCTCCCAGCCGTCCTCCGATTCCTCCGTTCGTGCGTCCTCGGGGGGTGGTGTGCGCTTACAGATCGACGATCTCGCCCTTGTCGTTCTCCATTGCTGCGACTTGCGTTCGGGGGTTGTCTAGAGGCAAGTGGGTGGTGTTGATTTGGTGCGCGGAAGGTGGTCGTCGCAGGAAAGTCGTTGGTGGGGGGGAGTTCTGAAATTGATGCCAAAAATTGTTGTGGCACTTTCCGTGGGACTGCCGAGCAGCCAGGAGGGCTGAGGTCACGTGCGTGGCTGTCATCAGCTGACTGCGCGGCAAAGACGCGGGAAGACGCTCGGACCTCAGATCAGAGTGGACCCGCCTTAGCGCGGCAACCAAGACACTGAAGTCCTGCCCGCTGTAGCCTGAGCCTACGCTAGCAGGCTAGCACCATAGCACCTGCTGTCCACTGTCATCAATCACTACCGAGTCCTCCCGCGTCGTTGTGTTGTGTTCCATTTTCGTGTGCAATGTGATCAGCCACCATCGCCACCGCTACACCAATTGCATCGTATACTCGTCAACATCGGCTCGTTAGACGCCATTCCATGCTTTGAGTTGAAATAGTTTGGGCTTATCACCCAGATACACAGCATTCACGCTGCTGCGCCTCGCGTCGAAAACATGCGCTCTGCGCATCACCCCTGGGCTGTCGCGATTCACGATGGCCTCGCCATTTCGAAGCACCCGTCATGACCCCTTCAGCCTCTCCTCCTCGCCGGGTCTGCCGTCGCTCGACCAGATCAAATCCCAGATCCCTCGGAGACCGCCCATCCGCGGCGGCAGCGCAGCCTTGCCCGTCCCCGAGCACGCGAACCCTGGCTTCACGAGCGCCTCCGGCTTCTTTCGCGAAGAGCACCCCGCAATCGACCTGACGACACCGTGCAGACCTCCAGACGGCACCACCCAACCTCCACACGAAGAAGAGGAGGTGACTGTCATCTCCCTTGCGACCCTCACCTCGAAACCAAAGAAAAGGAAGGGCGGCAAGGTCCTCGAGAAGAAGGCCGGTGAACCGACGCCGACCACCAAGCCCGCGAAGACCGAGAAGAAGCCCAAGGCCAAGTCCAAGGCGGCGGCGGCGGCGAAGAAGGGCGAGACGGTCAGTCACCACTTTGCGAAGCCAAAGGACAAGGGCAAAGACAGGGAAGAGGTAGAGCCAGCTCCGGCCAAGAAGAATCCCGATGAACCGTTGGCACTGGAGGCGGCCCTGCGCCGTCGCAAGGACTGGACGCCGCCACCCGCCGACACTTCACTCGAATCCAAAAAGACGGACACAGTAGACTTGCTCTCCTCCGTCGACAAAAGATCGACCCTGGCCGCTTCCAAGGAAACCTTTGAGAATCTGTTCGAGAATTTTGGACGACCGGAGGACGAGCCCACGAGACCCTCAGCCGAACCCCCCGAGGTCAGCAATCAGTTACTGCGGAAGAGGAAGCGAATCGAAGCGGTATCGATCAACAACGCCTCCAAGGCTGCCCCGGCAGCAGGCGCTACGAAAGCCAAGGCACCCCGGAAGAAACCACGAACAATCACCGAGTTGGCCACGGCCGCTTACGTGCTTCCGGATGCTAGTGAGGATCATGCACTCACGGAAATGCCAGTCGAGAGCGTGGAAGGCAACGAGGAAACGACCGATGGCAAGAAGAAGAAGAGGCCTTCGAGGGCCAAGCCAAAGAAGATCATACAGCCGGAACCTGTTCTCTTATCGCCCACGGCGGCCCTGAGGCAGGCTGCGAACCAAGACTATGTTTTCGGGACGTCTAGCCAGCTAGCTAGGGAGCAATCACCAACGTTCCTCCGAGACCTCCAAGCAGCCCTTCGAGCTTCGAACTCACGTCCTCCAGAGGATGACCCGTTCGTTACGCCCATCAACAGTGACGCGGTAGAACCAACACCACGAAAAAAGCTGTGGGGGGTGGGCGCAAGAGACGAAGATGGCAGGGTCTTGGATCTGGAAGTCATCAACTTGGCCGACACGCCTCAAGCCAATGCAGGCGCACCAGACGGACCCGATCCTTTTGGATACGCTGCAGCAACGAACACACCACCCGCGCCGCCACACTTGCCGTCAGAAGATTCCTTTCCCGACATTGACGACCTGCTTAGCAGAGAGCCGGTGGCTGGCCTACACCAAGAGCAAAATACACTACCAGCAGAAGTCAGCCGACCGGCAGCGGATGGGCCGACCCTAACCCAAACACGGGCCCGGGAAGAGACGCCGCTCGCGGCGGCATCACCACCGATAGATGAAGCCGACTTCGACGACGAGGATATTGACTTGCCGCCTATCATACCGCCATCCCGCGCGAGGAATCCTACGAACACCGCCCCTCAGCTGAGCAGGCCCAACTTCGACCTGTACACGGACAACCAGCTTGCACGGGAGATTTCGTCTTACGGCTTCAAGCCCGTCAAACGTCGGCAGGCGATGCTTGCTCTGTTGGACCAGTGCTGGTCGAGCAAGCAGAGGACGGCTCTCTCGTCGCTGTCCACGAACCGCCCAATCTCGACGGCCGCCAAGCCGGAGGCTGCCGCACCCACCGCACCGCCCGAGCAGTCGGAATCTTGCTCGGAAAAGGGGAACGAGACTGAGCTTTCCTCCAGCGAATCGTCACCTGCAGAAAGAAAGACAATACGACGTGTCCGTCCAAAGAAACCCCTAGACGAGCTGTCTCCTGACACTCTTAAGAGGGTGTTTTGGAAAAAAGACTTCGATGGCCGTCCCGAGTCGAAGACAGAGGTCACTCGACCTGTTCGCAGTCGTGGCCCGACGAGGAAGGCCTTAGACGAGCTGTGTCCAGATCATCTACGTGAGGTGTTGAAGAAAGGTGACTTGCACAACCGACCCGAGTCGAAGAGAGACATGTCCGAGGTAATAGCCAGATGGAACGAGTCGGAGTCAGACCGCGACGAATTTGGCAGGAGACGCAGGGCAAAGATGCCCCTAGATCAACTTAGACCATCTTATCGGAAAAGAGTGTTGGGGCTCGAAGGTCTGAACGGGGTCGGCCGCCCAAAGTCGCAGAAGGACGTTTCCGAAGATCTCCCCGGGAAAAGCGGCTGGCCGAAGAAGCCCCTAGACAAACTAACCCCTGAGTACCGGCGATTCGTGTTGAGAACTGAAGGTCTGGGCGCGGTCGACCGCCCAGAGTCGCAGAGAGACCTTTCCGAACTTCTCCCCAAGAAACATGGCGGGCAGAAGAAGCCCCTAGATGAGCTATCTCCCGAATATCGGAGACGAGTGTTGAGAACTGAAGGTTGGAACGGGAGCGGCCGTCCACCGTCAAGGACACATACCTCCGGGGAGGACAGCGACGCCGAGTTTCCGTACAGCGAGCCGCCGCCGTCGGCTCAGCCCCGGTCGCCGTCGCCCAGACCGCGTGGCAGGGGTGGCAACTCGGAGGTCATCGAGATTCCGGACTCGGCGTCGGAGTGCTCCTACCGCTCCTTTGACCGGGCCTTCTCCTCGCCGCCGCTCTCGGACGGCGAGGACGGTGCCGAGTCGCCCGCCACGTCGCTGAAGAGCGAGGACGAGCTTACTAGCTTGTTCACGCACATCACGGAGGCCATCACGTCGGTGCCGCCCACCACGGACCCCAAGAAGCCGACGTTTCACGAGATGATTCTGATGTACGACCCGGTCGTGCTCGAGGATCTCGCCGCGTGGCTGAACACGAGCGAGCTCTCGCGGGTCGGATTCGACGGCGAGGTCTCGGCCGCGGATGTGAAGCTGTGGTGCGAATCCAAGAGCGTGCTGTGTCTGTGGCGCGCGGGCTTGAAGGGGCAGGCGAGGAAGAGGTTTTGATTTGGCGCATGTGGAAGCAAAGGACGTTACCCTTATTCATCTGTCCTTGCGACGTCACGCTGGAGACTGGCGATGCTGAGCAGGAATGTAGTTTTTTTCGTTCTCAGTACAATTGAGTTATGTCGGATTCAACCTCTGTCGTGGATTCATGCGTGCCATCATGTCAATGTGTGATGAGAGACGAGGACGATGGTGAAAGCCGACTCGAACCACATCCCTCGGGCTGCCTGAACCGGCAGGGCGGGCAGGGCGCAGTCACAGGGCGCAGCGCTCACCGAACCTCGGCAAAAAAGACATCAAACACCCCCGCTAACCGGTGATCTGCCTGTTCTGCAACACACCCTTCATCTCATATGACTTTGGCTGCGACGACAGGAAACTTCAATGTCGTTAATCATCCTGCCGCGCAGTTTTCGCACGCGAAGTAGCTCTCTTACAGTACTCATTCGGGTCACGGCAAACTCACATTTGCGCTCAATTGCGACGAGATCGATAAGCCAGGCTCAATCTTACGCTCACCGGCCACTTACGAATACGTCACTCTCATCCGTCGCGTCGCCACCGATCCGAGGCTTCAACGTCACGACAGCAGAGACCATGGCATCGCAGAAGCGCACGTCGTCTTCGTCGAAGGAGAAGAGGGAGGTGCAGGCACCGCGACCGAGCTCAAGGTAAAGTCTTGCATGCAACAGAGCGCTGAGTGAGTGAGTCGGGGAGAAGCTCACACCGAAATCTCACACAGCATCCTCCTCCTCTCACCGACGAACCAGGTCCTGCTGCTCCACCGCGTCAAGACGTCGACGTCCTTCGCGTCGGCCCACGTCTTCCCCGGCGGGAACCTCGACGCCTTTCACGACGGGGAGGTTCCGCTCGCCGACGACGCGAGGGGGAGGCACGAGGATGGTCCTGCGTACCGGCTCGGCGCGATTCGGGAGTGCTTCGAGGAGACGGGGATCCTGCTCGCGACGAGGAAGGGCTCTGGTGATGTGGATACGCTGGTTAACGTGTCCTCGGCGGATAGGGAGGCTGCGAGGAAGGAGATCCATGGGAATCGTGTGCGGTTTGCGGAGTGGGTTGATGGTGTTGGGGGTGTTCCGGACGTTGGTACGTTTCTTTCTCTCTCGTCACTCGGCAAGTAGCTCACGCTCAGCAGACCGGTTGATCCCTTTCACGCGGTGGGTAACCCCCACGAACGTACCGAAGCGCTTCACGACGCAGATGTACGTCTACATGCTCCCGCACTCCGCCTCCGCGGGCGTCGAGGCCGCGCAGCACGAGATCATCGTGCCGACCCCGGACGGCGGCGTGGAGCACACGGCGGCCAAGTTCGACGACGCGTCGGCCTGGCTCGCCCGCGCGGACCGGGGGGAGATCATACTCTTCCCGCCGCAGTACTACCTCCTACACCTCGTATCCGAGTTCTGTTCCGGCGGCTCGGTCGAGGGCGCAGATGTCGCGGCCCAGCGCGAGGAGCTGCAGAGGTTCCTGGCGAGGTTGCCCACGGCCGAGTCCGAGGCGGCGAGGGCGCAGCCTACCTCGTCGATCCCCTGGGCCGAGAAGGTCATGAGCCCGCATAATTTGTTCATCCGCGAGGGGGATAATCGCATCGTGCTCGGGATCGATAAGCCCGGCCCGGAGCTGAAGGGGTCCGGCCGCGGGGGCGACTGGGAGAGGGTTGTGTTGGTGAAGTTTACGAGGGAAGGGCCGCGGGAGGTCGAGGTTCGGGCGCGGGAGGACGTGTTGAGGGAGGAGAAGGAGGCGAAGAGGGCGCGGGAGGAGGAGGACGGCGGGGAGAGGCATAAGCTCTGAGCGTTTTTCTGATGGTTTGAGAACGTTAGAGGCGTGAATAAAAGAGGGATTTTGCGAGCAGCCACGCGCGTCTTTCGGGGACAAACCGATGGTCAGCAACTGTCGTCTCTCTCGCAACTGAATGATCATCAAGGGAGGGACTTTGCGAGCCGCTACGCCCGTTCTTTTTGAAGACGGAACGATGGAGGCTCTTTGGAGAGGGAAATTGTCATCTCTCGCGGCAGAATAATCATCACCCTCCCTCGCTTCGCTCCGCCCTCCCGTTCAACACCACGGCGACGTTCGCTTTTTTGCACGTTTTCTCCCACGCAACAACGCAAACCCGCACGATCGGGGAGGTGAGATGTGATGGGACCGGGAGTTTGAAAGTGCAAAAAGAGAACACGCTGCAAACTGCACAGTACTTTTAATCCTTTCCTCCCAGCAGCTTGGGAAAGGGCAGAAAAACCGACTGCGTGGGTTTCATCCCCCCTTCCCCATCCTCACTCTCAGCCCAGGACGACAGTGGGCCCATACACAGCAAACATAGTCTTCGAAGAAGGGGGAAGTGTCGAAGGGGGGGAACTGGTCGACCGCCAGGATTGGGGGTGTCGCTCCCTCCCTGAACTCTGCTCGGACTGAGGGAAGCAGAGCCTCAAGGACCTTTGGGAGGCTTGGTTGACGGGTTTTGGCAGGACTTAGAACCCCACACTAAGGGAGCCGGGGGGGAGGGGGGCAAGAGTCGAGATAGGTAGGTGGGAGAGGGTGCCAGCTCACTACATGATGCATGGTTGCTCTGGCCGCATCGAAGCGACCTTGATTCCACACACACACCCCTCCTCCTCTCTCCTCCAGTCTACTTTCTCCCTCGCTCCGTCGGCTCAGAAGTTCCTCCTTGTCTCTTTCTTCGTCGTCGGATGGGCTAAATTCGCAGTGAACGACACTAAGAGACTTTCCAAAGATTCCACGCAGCGCTCCATCCCACATCACCCAACCGCGCTTCCCCCACCTGCCATGCAGCCATCTCAGGCTCGGGGGTTGACCGCCGATGGATCATTGGTGTTAGATACGTATGGGATTTACATGATCTGATAGTCCGAGCCTGTCAAAACGGTCCCCTTGAGCACAGGGGTTCTGGTTGGTCGTGGGGATCTACACCGCGTCCCCTCGCCATGTTGATGGCATTGCGGACTTGTTGCGATCGAGAGACGCATCGATGCTCTGTTGGGTATTCCGCTCCCTCTTCTTCGGTCCACGTGTCGAGTCGCTTGCGTAAGCTGCTGGTAATGAGGCTCTGCGTATTTCAAAGCGCGAACCCGAGGTCCTCGTCCGGGCGAGAGCCCTAGAGCGCCGTGCTTCCTCGACCGGCTCGCTTCCCTTGCCTCCATCCCTGATCCTCGTCGGCGCCATCTTCAGAGTGCTTCCGCCGTCGAAACTCCGCCGCCCTCTCGATCGAAGCTACGTGGCATCGGGACGGCACATCGAGAACGGGCTAAGAACGTGTCCCCGTGGACAGTTTTGTCGGATCATCATGACGTTCCCTCCCCTCTCCCATCGGGCGTGAGAGGCGTCTGTCTGGTGATTTGGCTCGGAGTTTTCGTCGCTGTTTCGACTCGGTATACATGTCTTGGGACGAGTCAATCTCGCCCAGCTCGGCTCGTCTTTCCCGTCATCTTGCCTGGCATGGCGCTTGGCACAATCTCGCTGGACCTTTCGTCCCCACGGGGAGGTGAGCTTGTTCTCGCACCAGATCTGTGGGGAAGAGATTGAGCTTGTCAGCTTGAGCTTGTCGAGCTGGAGTTACCTATGCTAAGCTCCAGCTGAACCCGAGCTCGACGAGCTTGATCTCACTTCCAGCTCATGACACACCGAGGCATCAAGTCTGGAATCGTTCACTTCACGAGACGGAACCTTCGTCGTTTCCTTCTTTGCCGCTTGCTATTACCGGGTACCGTGGCCGGATGCCACCCCTCCACTTTAAAGAATGACGGAATCCAACGCGAATTCGACGCATTTGCCGAGACTTTACGGGACCACGATCACAACTCAAATCACCCAACCTTGGCGAGCTGCATGAGAAGCGTCCACCGACACATACCTTTCCCTCGAACTCTTCCACAAAACCTCTCTCGTTGTACACCAATCTTGTAGGGCTACCTGCCACTTTCTGTCCAACGATCCCTGTCAATCTTCCGCGACAGGCGGTAGGATAATATCATCCCTTCCCTTCTTCCATCTCTCCCAGCCACAGACATTGGCGTGGAGTGGAGTACGAGAGCACAACAGGAAAGCACTACGCCAGTTTCCCCTCTCCTTATTCGAGGTGATGCAGATTCTGGGCGGTCGTCGGCCGATGTGATTGGAGGGTTTGTCCTTGGACTTGGGCTGCATACATGCACGCACTGTACGTCCAGGGGTGGCTTTCTTGCTCATGCACGAATCCATGTACATGTCTATCAAAGACCTACGTACTGGTACAGGCGGATCCCTTCCTCAATCAAGCCTTTGCCAGCCGCTGACGGGAAAATGAGAGCGAGGGGCGTCTGGGTTTCGGGACCGAAGAAGACACGGGTGACGGGTGGCCAGGGCCGGACGGGGTACAGCCTGCCGTTGACGTGTAGTTGACAAAGGCATTAACCGCCCGTCTTCGTGCCGTTCCATAGCTCCCATCGTGGCACCAGCCGAGGAGGGTGACTTGGGTGTACGGAATGTACGGAAGTTCCGACGGAAGAGGGGGGGAGTTTGGCCTCAAGGACAGGGGGGGTGCCGGTCTAGAGGACAGACTGCAAGACACGGGGACAAGGGAATTGGGGGAGATATGAGGGCAGAGCCTCATCAAGAAGGGTACCCCGGCACCTGCCCAGCTTCTAGAGGCCGGTCAGACTGCTCCCCTCCCCCCTTCGGGCTCGCTCGATGCGGACGAGACACCACTGAGGGCATCGGTGAGTGGACGAACTGGGCTGGTAGCTGGTATCGATTGGCTGCTTTGGGCGTTCGAGTCCGGGTGAGGTAGCCGTGGGTTGGTCCAGATACGGTGGACCGGATTGCAGTGAACGATATCCATACGCGATGCGGCATGTGCTTATGGCTAGGGGGGAGCACCTGATCCACGACGAAGACTACTCTGTCGGATGAAGCCAATTTGGAACGACGATCCGAGGGAAGGCCCGGAGGAGAGATTGCCAGTTGAACAGCCGGCAGAGATGTTGTCTGATGCGTACGTGAAGATATGCCTCTGAGAGTAAAGGTTATAAATACCCCTCGAGAATCCCTTGGAGTCGAGAGATATCTTCACTGCAATCCATCGAAGCTGGGCTTCCTTGACACAGCTACAAGTACTACAGCCAAACCATCTGAGCCTCGGAGGCATCATAGTTTCTCACAAAACCAACACCCACTCAAGTCTATTCAATACTACACTTTCCAAAATGCCCGACGGGTAAGTCAGGAGAAGCCCACTGTTAACCACACAGTGGCTCACGGAAAGTGCAGATCGACAGACACCTCCCCCAACCCCATGCTCGACATCTACCTCAAC
Source organism: Colletotrichum plurivorum (assembly GCA_014235945.1). Taxonomy (NCBI): domain Eukaryota; kingdom Fungi; phylum Ascomycota; class Sordariomycetes; order Glomerellales; family Glomerellaceae; genus Colletotrichum; species Colletotrichum plurivorum. Next base: position 167,855 of record WIGO01000056.1, read on the forward strand.
ACCACGAACCTGCCCGACAAGCTGGTCGCGGGTGCCGGCAAGTGAGACAAACACGTCAAACACACATGCTCCTTTCCCTCCAATGAGACGGTCGCTGGCTGGCGTATGACAACTGCGCTGGACGGCAGTGAAAGGGATTCTTGGGGATGGACTTTATCTGATACCCTGCCTTACCTCGGAGTTCGGACTTGATTTTCCTCCATTTTGATTGGTCTTGACGGTTTGAGTTGTTGCTTAGGCTGGATGCTCACTGGCTGATGGAGTCGATGCCGGTCCTAAATTGAACTACCATCTAAACTTGACTCTCAACGTCCATGTCCACACAGTGATGGTGACCTTGCACGTGATGAATTTCAGGACGATGTATTCAGACCTCATTACGAGCAGCTGTGTGCCATACCAAGGTTGTATATGCGACGTGACACCCGCGGAACGCACCGAAGCGACGAGCCCAGACGGACTGACACCGCCAGCCCAGCAGGGCGTCCTCGCAGTACCCATGAAGATGAGGCTCTGCGACTTCGAGTGTAACCGAACGGCAGATGTAGCTATAGGGAGGATCGAAGGATCCGCTGACTGCGTGACCGCGCCCGCGAAGCTTCCGCATGAACGTATGCTTGGATCGTCGTCGCCCGTCCGTCTCTCGGCTTCAGTACCCACCCCCTCCTCCTCTGGCCGCCGGCGACGGCGTCTCCTCCAATCAGGGGTAGTGCGTCGTATACACCGATAGATACTGTTATCGCAAGGACGGCCGGCGGCCGAACGGGACCCGTGACCTCCGTTCAGGACTCGCGAGATTGTCGTGGTGTTGCGCGATTCGCATCGACTCACGATGACGTCCCCCCCGCGCGCGGCAGCGATATCTGGAGACACCTGAATGGGGATTCTGAAAAGCCATGAACGCCCGTCATGGAGACCAAAATCTCACTACATGTCGAGTTCCAACCACAATTTTAAGGCCTGTGTAACCTCAAATGTATGTCTCTTCCCCCGCGCTCAGCTGCCAAGAGCTCGAAAAAAGGAACACGAACTCGTCGCACTGCTTGTACCCCACGGAACTCGACATGGCAGGATTTTGAAAAGAAATCAACGGCAAGTTGAGGCGAGAATGAGGCTCTTATGGGAACACATGATCACTTCACGTACCAAAGGGGGCGAATTTTTGAAACTGAAGATCAACACGCCCCCCCGAATCGCCGGCCCCATCAGATCGTTCTGAACACCGATCAGCAAGCGCCCATCATTGCCCCTTTACTGAAGAATGATGGGATCTCAATGCGCGAGAGCAGCCGGCTGCCGACGAATCACCCTACATGTCGACTCCCGCAGAGAAGGGGGGAACTGCTAAACCCTACAGGGCAAATGGCAGCCAGAAGCTGCAGAGTAGCGCACACCGCATTCTCTCCTTACGCACGAAGCCGAATAGACACCTACCTAAATTTACTGCTTGAGAGCTGGGTTAGGGGCATGTGCACTCTCACGGAAGACGTCTCCCCTCCTTCTTGCAGACCCCAGGCGAGCTGGACCGGGGTTGATTGGCCGATGGGAGGCATCGCTGGGGTGGGCAAAGAGGGGGAACAGGGGGTGTTTCTACCACACAGGATTTATCCCGGGCTAAGAGGAGGGGCAACTAACGAAAGACGGCCAATATTCTCGGCCTGGTTACCCGGGGCGGCATAACGAAGCATGAGATGTCCATGTCGTTGCATAGACGCGGGCGTACGCCCACCACCGGGCCGCCGCCGTATGGCAGGACTGGACGGCGCGGGGTGTCACGGGGGGACTCTGGACGCAAGTTTTGACGCTCTATCACGGCCACTGAGACGAGACTCGCATTCGGCGAGAGACAACTTGCCATCTCGCGCAGTCTGACTGCAGACAGAGCCTCACGGTCTGGCGGAGAGCGTGTCCGGTTGGCTCGCTCGCTCTTTGGGCTTGTCGGGGATGGGCGTGCCGGGTCTTCGAGGTGGCGGCCCCGCGTCGCAGTTTGATGGGAGGGTGTGTGTGTGTGTGCGTGGAAGGTGTGATGCGGTCTCGTTCGGGGTTCTTGTTTAGGGCATAGATACTCCCGGAGGTTGTATCGGGAGCGGGTGTGAACGGAGTTCGGGACCACGCTATGTTTTGCTGTGAAATCTATACCCTGGCCATATACCTACATACACTACGTAGGTAGCGCCGGACGCTTGTGGATGGAGCAGGTGACTGGGGATCTGGGCTGGGCGGAACGGAACGAGGAAAGCGGATGGGTACGCGATCCGACGTGATGCGTGTCGTTCGTGTCGTTCGGAACTTGTTCGCGATGATGATGGACGTTTATAAATATACCCCAGCATACCCATGGGCGTCGCGACCTCTCTTCACTGCAATCCAGAGAAGCAGGACTTCCTCGAGATAGCTCCCCGCAGACATCAAGCTCCAAACCAATCTTTCTCTATTTTTCAAGCACCAAGACTCAAGTCAGAACTGTCGAGACTACCGCAAACATGAACGTCAACACGTTTTTCTTCGTCCAGGTCGACGCCAGGTAATGCTCACGAAAGAAACACACAAGAACGTGACAGAAAGTCCACTAACATCAACGATTCGAGCGAACCCCTCTCCTGGCTCATCAATGACACGAGCAACGTGCAAGACCGGCTTCTCAACCCGCCGCAGCCACCACCACCGCCGCCACCTGCTCCGCAGCAGTAAATGACAGCAAACAGTACCCGATACACGCATAAACTCAGTTGCTTGTTCGGGGCCGACAAGGTGTCGAAGTCGTTTTAAGGTTGACCGTGGCGGAGCTGGAAGATTCCGGGCCGAATTTACTGGAGCAACAAGGCGGAAACATTGATACCCTCCGGCGTTACTGGCGGGCTGTTTTCTCTCACCTCACCCTTCCCTTGAGATCGATATCTGCTGGACATGGGAGTGGAGGGGGTACGGGCTGGAACGTCGTTTGGAACGACGGCTTAACGAATTTATGACACCGATACCTGGTTGTTGCCAGACCTTGACGGGCTGTTACACACGCGCCATGCATGCATTTTCATAGCAATTCTACAGCACCCTCTGATGTGAATATTCAATCAAATTCACGTGCAAAAACGTTCGGTTTGAGACTGATTAATTTCGTGTTTGCCATGTGCTGGCCCGAATGCCGTGATTCAGAGCATTGAGGTACACGTCGAGCGTGACTTTACGCTGGTATTAGCCGTCCGGACCGCAAACCTCTCCGCGTCCTTCTGCCAGCCACTTTGATTTTTGATCGACCAGCTAAAGAGGTTGAGAAAAAGAAACGGCAGATAAAGTGAAATTAAATCTAGAAGGGTAACAACTGCGAGGGTCCTTGAGGTGAGTTGACCAAAACTTAAAAGTCATCTTCGTTTGGGTAAGGCAGTTTATCCACATGTCCCTACTCCCAGGCAACCAGGAAATGGATTTTCTGAGCACACTTCAGTTGTGGGAATTGGCGGCTTTCCTCTCTTTTCTCCGGCTCTCGCCCGTATTTCAAACGCGATGGTTTCTTTCAAGGCATGATATACAGGCGACCTTCTCTCCGGTCTCTCCGGTAGAACGCTCAGCTTCATGTTCTTTCTACCCATGATTCTGCGTTCCGTACTTTTTGGCCGCACCGTTTTCGATTGCTATCCAAGGGTAAGTGATTCATACGAATCGTCAGCCACCCACCGACGTCGTTAAGACACGGCGAGACGCTTTCTCTCTTGCGCAGGTTTCGAAGTAGCAGTTGTCCCTAGTCGGCTACCACTCGCCATCGACATGGAGCCATCCTCTGCCGGAAACACCTGTGACCCAGGTCGGCCGCAGAAAACTCCCACCTGCAAGCTCTCCGACCAGGGTCATCCCCTTCGGTCAGTGAATCAGCAGCCGGCCAACGATCTCGGAAGCAGTCAGCCCATCACCAAGACGTCGCAACCTCTTCAACAGTGCGGAGGCATGCAGCCGCTCCCGGCTCCCATAGCCCCGCCCGACATCTGGGCCGACAGCGTCTCACGCCCTCACGAGACATACATGTCGCTCTCTCGCCAGAACGAGATCAAAGTGTGGGCCTTCGAGGTCGCTCACGCCAGCGAGACGTTCAAGGACCCCGAAACTGGAGGACGGTACATACCCCCGATTCCGTTTCGGGACAGCGCTCGCCGCGGAAACTGTACGGACACCGGCACCGGACGGGCGTACGTGCGGCCAGCCCCGATGCCGATGTGGCCAGATGCACCCCGCGGAGACTGGAGGGACCTCAACCTTGGACAGGCGTACATGACGCCCGGCCGAAGTCCGGTTTGGAACGACGTCCAGGAGGCGGCTTTACGCGATATGATCAATCCGCTCATGGATGATCCCTCCCAGGCGTACACGATAGTAAAGCTGATTTGGATTTGGAGAAACACTTGAGTGGCGTGCTAGGAAGTACATCCGAAACTCTCGGCTTGGAATGATAACTGGCTGACGGGAGGCTGCGGAGGAACAGTGCGGTTTTGATTTGAAAAGGTGCCTAGTGAAAGGACCAAGGAAGGGATGGGAAGCAGTAGGGATGAGGAAATAAATTGCTATGCTACATATCACCACTTTATCACTTGAGACCGTGAAACTTTGGTAGTATCTGTCATCAAGCTTACACCCAATATTCTGCATCAACGTCCTGCTTCTCATCCTTCCCTGCTATGGGCCGTGTTGGCCTAACGAAACCAGGAAATGAAGTAAACCACAGAGTTTTACTATTCTGCAAGTAAAAGACAACAGTAGTGTCTTCCTTGTTGCAGAGCAGTGTGATCGTGTCTGGACAGTTCCAAACCGAAACCAATACGCATCGCCTTGCCAGAATCACAATCGTCTACGACTTGGGAACTGTCCCGTGCCGCATTAAGTTATAAACGCTCACAACAAATTAGTCATTACTATCAAATATCATGTGATGAGTTCTTCGAGAGAGTGAATCGTCCAACAGCCGCTCTACGACCCGCCGCCGCCGCCGCACCCCCCTCCTCCTCCCCCACCTCCACAGCCTCCCCCGGCATATGCCAATGCCATTCCCGGGCCGCAGACTGACAGTTAGAATTAGCTTCCGCAGACAAGCACAGAGGGAACGTCGAGGGACGATGAATGGTGTCAAACTCACCGGCCATGTTTGGGTTGGCCCTGCCGGACCAAACACCCTGCGAGAAAGGTCAGCTCAACTCTAGTAGCCATCCGGCCGATCAAAGACAACCAATATCGAAAGAAAGAAAAAAAGGAGACGGATAAGCTTACATCCAAGTTGGTACAACCGCCAGGACCGCCACAACCCCCAGCGGAGATGTCGTTCGTCCCGCACAGTCCCTGGGCGCACGCCGCCCACCCGGGATAGCCGGCGTGCATGATACCCGGGTCTCCGGCCTGGTAGATGCCGGCGGTGAGGTAGACCGGGTACATGCAGGGGCCATACATGTGGTACCTGCTGCCCCAGTGGGCGTAGTACTCCTCCCGCGAGGGGAGCTTCTTGCCCTTCTTCGCGGCGCGGCGGGAGGCGCGGTCGTAGGCGGCGTCGAGGCGCATGCGGTACATGTTGCGCTGCTGGCGGCGCATCGCCTTGTGCCGCGGGGTTTCGTCGCTGCGGACCGCGTTGTGGGTTGAGACGTGGACTGCGACTGAAGGGTCGGTTGGCTTGGCTGTTGATTCGAAGGTCTCGATGGCTGGGGTTTGTGGTGTTAGTTGGGGTTTAAATGAGATGAATCGAGACATTCTTTTTTGCGATGGGGAAAAGTGGGTGTGGTTTACCTTTTTGCCCCTTTGTTCGTCCAAAGACGGACGACGAATTCATTTCATGTTGGCTACGAACGACTGTAGGGAGCGTTAGACTCTCTTGTCTACCCCCGTTGCTCATGTTTGGTGAATCTCATTAGGGGGCAAACGCACCTTCGCAGTATCCGCAGACACACTCCGAGTACACCTCGGAGAACCTGTCGAGGTACATCTTGCTGGTCGTCTCAAAAGAACTCGCGAGCCTATCCTCGTCGATCTTGTCGTTGTGGTCGATGAACCTGGCCTCCTTGAGCCCCCCCTTGTTGGGCGTGTTGGAGACGCAGAAGCGGTAGTACGCCTTGGGAGCTAGCTGGTGCGTGTGCCACGCTAGGTCGACGTCGAGGGTCGGCACGCAGAGGGTCATGGGGTGATCGGTCATGATCGCCATGAAACGCTCGTACTTCTGGATGAGGCGGTCCATAGTGCCTCGGGGGTTGGGGTCGTGTAGCCAGTCGATCTGTTTCCGACGCTGTCAGTACACACGGATATTGGCCTCTTCGGAGAGCACCAGTAAACCCAAGAGTCTCTCACCTTGTACATCTTGTCAACAAAGACGCCCTGGCGCATAGTCGCCCCGACGAGGTCCAGCGCGAAGATGGAGTGGTTCTCCCAGTACCGCGCCATCATCTTGCGCGACTGGAACTTCTCGATCCGCGTCAGCACCCGCCCGTTCGTCATGTCCTTCTGGCTGTACGGCGCAACCTGTTGTCCCTGGATCCGAGAGAACACGTCGTTGTCGACCAGCGCCTCTTCGACGAGGTAGCGCACGTTGTCCATCGACGGGGACACGGTCTGGCCCGGCCTGAGGAGCTTCCGAAGCTTGTCCGCGATGCCGAAGCCGAGGAGGCGGTTCGGGAACTGCACCTCCCTTAGCGTCTTGCCTGCCACTGGCATGCCGGACTTAGGGTCTAGGACGGCCCCGGGCACGACGTAGCCCTTTTCGAGGTAGTCTTCCGTGTCCTGGACCATTTTGGCCACGGAGAGGAGGCGCTGGGTGATGGTGGTATTGCAGCCTGCTGTGCAGAGCTGTGTGAAGTCGCCGTCGCCGTAGCCTTTTCCGATGAGACCGGGTTTCCTGAGTTCACACGGCGTTAACGAGGCCCTGATTTAGCCTTGGAGATCACAACTCACTTGTCCCCCTTGAAGAGCTCCGGCAGCCCGCACGTCGTCCACGGAACCTCGACCATCTGTTTACAGGCGGGGCAAGACATGAACTTCACCGCGGACTCGTCGACGTTGTTCCAGGCGCGGCCCGTCGTGGCCTCCCAGTTCGCCTTGGCCGCCTCCGTGCCGTTGTAGTCGAACTGCCCGTCGATGAGGCCGTTGACCTGCTCCCACGGCATGCCCGTCGTCCAGAACCTCCTCCGCCCCCACCGCATCGAGTCTTCGAGGAAAGCTCTGGGGTTGAGCATGTGGGCGTGCCAGACCATCAGCACATCTGCGCTCGCGTTAGAAAGCCAGGTTCCTGACAAGTAGGACACGAATCACTTTACCCAAAGGTGGCAGGTGGTCCGCCGTCCAGGGGAAGTCTTCGACCCCGGCCGGGAAACTCAGATACTTCTCGTAGTCCTGGTCCATGTCCTTCTCACATAGCCTGTCGTGCGAGAGCGCCTTCCACCAGGTCTCGTACCGGTCCGCCGCGCGCGCGAGAAACACGGCCCAGCGCTTCTCACGGATCCTCCCCAGCAGGTCGCGGGCCTTGCTCTCGGCCTGCTTGCCCTCCGCCGAACTCGCCCCGGCATCCTCGGCGTCGGGGAGCGGGCCCGCGCGGGTGTCCCACAGGTCCCACAGGCCGTCCGTGTAGCCGATCTCCTCCTTGAGGGTCTGGATCGCGTAGAGAAGCTTCAGGTGCGCGAGGCACTGGGCGACGTCCGGGTCGCGCTGGGTGGCGAGCCGCAGGGAGGAGAAGGCGTTCGCGAGGTTCGCGACGTCCTGATCGGTGTAGGGCCGCCTCGATGATCCGTGGATTGAGTCGAATGAGGGGGGCGCGTCGTCGAAGGCGGGCGGCGCGGTTTGGGCGTCCTCATAGGTCGGCGGCGGGGTGGCGGCGCGACCGGCCTTGGCCTTTTCGGCTTCGGCCTCGGCCTCCTTCTCCTTGGACTTCTTGGACCAGTTGAAGAGGGACGGCATCGCGAGGGTCGAAGTGACTGGAGGCAACGAACGGGTTCACGGGGTGGTAAATCCGGGGACGATCGACGGATGCGGGGTAGGTAATAAGAATACGATTAAGACAGGTGGACTGCGGCTTATTATCTGGGGAAAGGAATCGCGAATGTAAAGAACTGTAATCGCGTGGTCTCGTCTCCTGGAATGTCTTCAGACAAACACCACTGGGACCCCTCTTTGCTATATAATGGAACGCAGAAAACTCTTAGCATCCGACTCGGCAGGGTCTTATCCAGAGAAACCCTCAGGACACGTCACGTCCAGCCTCATCTCGCTCTATTGTCGGACAAATGTTAAGGTCATGGGATCAGGTGAAATCGGTGCTGGGCGGATAGGCAGACCGAGAGGCACATGCGGGACTGCGGCGCGGGCGAGACATGGGAAACCACACAACCACCGATTCCCACACGTACAGTAGCACCAAACCGAGAGTCCGAGGCCCATAAGCTTCGAGGCTTTTGTTGTTTAACGGGAGTAAGCAGTTTAGTCGGGCGAAAGACCTCCACAAGCGCGCGAAACCTGCCAATCGGGATATTTGCAAAGAGAGCAGGTCTTACGCAGTTCTATAGACGAGAGGGTTGGCAGCGTGGCTGTGAAGGGGTCAACCCCTGGACCATGCGTTATCGTCCCCTCGCAATTCGCTAGCGACCTGGGGCTGTTGGATCGCGAGGGCGAGGCTTCTCTCGGCAGCGGTGGTGAGATTCCTGCGCGTCGTGCCTGTTGGCGATCAATTGAGCAATCACAACGTGTCGTTTGGATCAATACTTTGCGCAGCCACCAAACATTTCGGTAAGAGCTTTCCATTCTTTCGATGGTCTCGTTGTTGGTTTCTCAACGCGGTTAGTTCGCTTACGACGACGTTGGCACTTTGCAGCACGAGATGCGCTGTGGCTCATGCAGCTGATTCACTCACTGTATTGGATTGGTGCAACGCAGATATTGCACTTTGCGGTCTGTTTGACTGACAAGCTTCGCCCGATCTCTTCATGGCACACCTCGCTTATGAACTAGGTTGTCATTCAAGCTTCTTCTGCATGGAACTGCACGACCTAGAATTCATGGCGGGGTTGGTGGAATAAAGCGCACGTGGTTGATGTGCCCACGCTATCGAAAGCTGCGCCACAAGCTGGTTGTCTCCCTACCAGACGTGTATGAATTGAGTTACAACTATCCATGTCTATTTCGCCTTCAGACAACTGCTTGTTCTGATCATGTATGTCAATAAAGGTGAGTTACGCCGTCCAGCGTCACTCGAGGTATAGGTTTTGGAAGAGCCTTTCGCGTGAGGGCATCGCCGGCCATGGCAGTGTTGGGATCAAGGCCAGTAGGCTTCTCGCAACTTACCACTATACATTGATGTGGTCAATATCGGTTATGCTATTTTTATTGTGTGCATTTTACGCGGTATGCTTCATGGGGTGAACTGTAACATCTTGAAGATAGTTGCGACAACCGAATCGCTGATATGTAAATAAAGATACCATCAACCACTCGTGCTCAGTCGCGGTCAGACTCAAACTGCTGCGACTGGCGTGTTCAGCGGAACAAGAAATCACCTCAGGAATTCGCTTGCCATTAAAGTAAACACTAAAGGCCAAGGTGAAGTTAGTCTGTCCCAAAGTCGAGGAGTAACAAGACAATTCTAGCACATGGACTCTTCAGAGTTGGCAACGTAACAATTGCCGGAGGCATAAATCACAAAATCAATCAGGCACGTGCGATGTAAAGGATTTAGTCTTTCGACATTACTCCCGACCCCTTGAAGCCATCTCCATCACAACTTCTCCCTAAAAGACAAAGTTCTCCGCGACGCCCTTGACGAGGTTCTCGGCGAGGAGCTTGTGAATGGCCAGGCCGGCGTGGTAGTTGTCGGCCCAGAGGCAGTTGCTGGAGCCGTAGCAGGTGGCGTCCTTGGCGCCGTACTTTGCGAAGTTGCCGACGACGGTGTCGAACGAGGGCTTGGTGTCGAAGACGAGGCCCTTGACGCCGGCGTTGGCGGACTTGAAGGTCGCGAGGCGGGAGGTCAGGGCCTTGTTGTAGGCGGAGATATCGTCGCGGAGGCGCTGGAGGTCGGTCTCGGACTGGCCGATCATGGCGGGGATCTGGTCGGAGAAGGCTGCGCGTCGTCAGTTTATATAAATCTCTTCACGAAAGTGCGCTGTCCGGGGGAACGTACGAGGGACGGTGAGCAGGACAAAGTTCTTCAGGCCGTCGTCGGCGAGGGTCTGGAGAAGCTCAAAGTAGCGGTCCATGATCTTGTCGACGGGGGCCGAGGTGCGGTCCCAGAAGGGCTCGCCGACGTCGTTGATGCCGATCCAGACGGCGACGAGGGTGTTGGCCTTGTCGACCTTGGCGGAGGCGTACTGCTTGTACTGCTCGACCTGGTCGTCGACGCAGTACTGGGCGTACGTGTCGACGATGTCCTTGTCGGTGGTGGCGCCGGTGACGGCGAAGTCGTAGGTCAGAACCAGCGAGGTGTTGAGGGTGCTGGTGAGGTGGCCGACCCAGTTGAGGCCGGAGGACGTCGTCTGGCCCGGCAGGGACGGGTTGCCGAGCGGGTTGCCGGCGGCCGGGAGGGTGCCGCCGGGCCAGAAGCCGACGGTGGAGTACGAGTCGCCGCTGAGGGGGGTCGGGGTCAGCCTCGAGTCTGGATTTGTTTGCGGCATACAGAGCTGGGGAAACTTACAAAACGATCAGGTTCTTGGAGGAGCTATTGGTCTGTCTCGGGGAGAGGGCCGGGGTGGGACTGGCGAAGGACAGGGACAGGCCGGCTGCCAGGGAGAGAGCTTGGGTGAAAGACTTCATGGTGTTGGAAATATGGTATGTACCGGACAAATAATATCAACAGAAAGAATAAAAAATCGAAAGAATATACGGTTGAAGGGGAACGAAAGGCAGCGCGACTAACGAGAGACTTGGATGACTACTTTCAACCAGAAGAGAACCAGAACCACGGTTCATACGCGCGGGAAGGACGCCGGGGCCGCATATTATATTGCGGCTTCTGAGCAGACGAAAACCCCATCTCAAAGAAAGCCGGAGTGATCCGATTCAATCACGTCGAGGAGGAAGAGCGCGGGAAACAAGGGGGTAGGGGGGCGGCTTTCGTCACTGCTCGTTTGCAGTACATTGAGTTCCCCATCCTGGGGCGAGTCGCTATCCGCCGCTATTGGTGGGAATCTTCGCCGGGGCCCGGGCTTGAGCGGTGCGACTCCCAAAAGGGGCGAGATTGCAGGCGCTTCCGCTGGGGACGATGCGGGGCCCGCCGCGGTTCAGCGTGAATACGACCCTAAAGGGGCTGCTGAGGTTCTGAAATAGGAAAATTTCCGGGTTTGTGGGAGTTCCGGCGGTTGAAGATCACAAGCTGCCGAGAGGATATTTCTTTCCGCTAGGCATAATGTAGTATTGAGGAGAAATAGTTTGCAATTGACTTTCTTCCATGAGAACTTTTGTTTCTTTATGCAAACAACTTTGTTTCCAAAGCGATCGCATATTGCCGTTGTTCGCCGCGAAGAGCGAGAGTGTGAGTGGTTGCATAGGCTGTGGAATATTCGTGCCCGACTACAAGCGTAGCTGAGAGGTTGACTGCCATCTACAACTCGGACTCAAACCCTGTTGCCTTTGACTGGGCGCACAACTAGAAGGCCTCGAGAGTGATGGCAAAGTCCTGCTACCATATCCGTACTCTTCATCTAATGGTGTCTGCTAAAAGTAGAAAGTGGTGCACGCAGTGCTCGGCGCTGAGTCACCTGAGACATACCTGATATTTCCCCTCATCAAACAGTTGCGTTTTCCTGGAGCCCGTTGCTCCCCCCTCCTCAAATATTGCTGATTCATTCCCCCGTGCTTGAATATTCAGCTCACTTAGTGGCTATGGAGATATTCTGCGTTAAGCAGCGTTGTCACTTATGCAAATTCAGACTTCACGATGACGAGAACATCGTGGCCGGTAAGTCACGAGGCACGCGTTGAGTGGCTATTCATAGTCGTTAATAAAGAGAAAAGTCACAGAGGACGGTCGGGTTTCCGATCACATGCTGAATGACTGGAACTTGAAAGAAGACGGGAAAGGCGCAAGTTACGCCAGATGCTCCGGCGAATGCCAGCACTCCGACCGAGACGGAGAGGCGAGGGCATACCATGTCGCGTGTGTCGAAGGGATGGCATCTTCATCTGTCCTGTACGTCATGGAAGCCTCAGCCTTCGCGTACGAAGCTCTGCTGCCGGAGCTTGAGGCACGAAAAAGCCGGCTGCGTTCGCTCAGCGAGAGTTGTCTCCATCGGGCTTTCCCGCAGCTGCCCGCCGAGATCTGCGCCAGCATCGCCGAGCTCTGTCTTCGAAGGATGGCAGTGGCGCATAACTGGAGACGCGTTTCCATGCCGAGTGAAAAGTCCAGGTTGACCATCTTATTCAATATCTGGGCTCGCTTCATGAAGTTGGAAGGCGTTGCGTACATATCTTCGCTGAGGAATAGTCCCGATGATCGCCATAACCTGCTCATATTTGCGCTAGACCCGGCTTCGCCTATCAAGAAAATCTACCTGGCGGAGGACTATCTAGGAGTAAGGAAAATTTTCTTTCGGCCTCCTGAAAGTTGTAGGTAAGGACAGCCGGACTTTTGGTGGCGGATAGTGAGCCTGGAGAGTTCGACTACGGTGGTAGTCGAAACCGATGTACGTCTGTCTCGGTCCTTTCTTCTGGTCACAGACATTAATAACTTGACATAGGGCCTCAAAGTTCGTCGCATTGTTTCTGACGACGAAGCGGCTGCTGACAAGAACGGCTCGGCAAGCATTCTCTGGGCCGCTCCTCGGCCCAGAATCCCACGTCTGATCCAACTAGAGAAGTCGCACCCGCCAGCTAGGATGGCTACCTTCGTGTGCAACGACCCGGGCGTGATCGCCTACTCGGTTCACTTCAACCTCCGAATCACGTCCATACACGCCCATATCAGCGAGGAAGCCTTGGCAATGTACAAGTCACGGCCAGCGTCTATAGAGCACAGGGGGTTGTGGCAGTATTTCCCTCTGCACAGCGCCGAGAAAATCACAGAGATCTGGGCTCGCGGCTCACAATGACTACGAGTAGCCTTGATTGTATGTTTCTCCCCTTCCCATCTTCCCTCCGCCCCGGTTGGTATGCAATGTTTCTTGCGGAGCTGAATCCCCGCTGGGCTAGTTCAAAACAAGCCACGATCGCGTCGTCGTCTTTGGACAGCATGGGACGATTAAGTCAAAGACTCGTCTCTTTCTGATGGACCGCCCATGCCAGGAAAAGCCCGGCCGGATCTTCTTCGAGGAATCGAATTCGGGTGTCCGCGCGATGGCGTTCGAGAGTCCCAGGCCTCGTGTATCCCCGGACCACACAGTGGATCTTCCACAGCCGACAAGAAACTTGGTCAAGCCTACCGCACCTGTTTCTTGGTTCTATTCGACGGCTTGCCTGCGCGGCATCAAGGAAGCTGTGCCGTCTCAAAGGTGTAAGCCCGGTTGGCGCAAGGTGATTGTCTTGCCCCGCTATTACGATGGTCGCAGGGCCTGCCTCGGACAGGTCAGGCTAGATTCTTTGATGGCTCCCGTGGAAGTCGGCGAGCATCCTAGTTCTTTGGCTCAAAACTTGCGAGGACATTGCCAGGTTTCCATTTGTTATGGACGTGAGGTTGTCCAGTGGTGGTCCTTGCGAACTTCATCCGTATTCGGAGGTGAAGATAAGGACTGACGACACTGTCGACTGGTGGTTCTCATACCACCACTCTAGGGTCTTTTCCAGGGAGGATACAAGTTAGGCCTTGGGAAAGAAAAGTCTGACTTGACTCTATGACCTAAGAGATGGAGCACAGATATTGCTTGGTCTTTTACATACCTTATGGTCCATAACTGAGGTCTCATGAACCAAGAAGTAAGATTCACAGGAAGTAGGCACAAAAGGCACGCGGTAACGAAGTGCAGAGTCCGATCAAGTTTTGAGAACTATTACTCTGCTGGACTTGTTGGATGAGGGCCGCATTTACCCCCTTAGGAGGAAATCACAACTTTGCGACTCAGTCACTTTTACTTTTGAGATATTAGACTAGAGACAACCTAGAGACGTCGTTAAGCATCTGGCATACAGCCTTGAAATGATGATTTGTACTCCACTACCCCAAAAATATACGAGAATGTAAAACTGTCTTTTTATGGTTTCGGTCGCCAGCACGGCGCGCTCTCCCTCTCTACCCCAGCTCAGAAGGCAGGGTTGGCGTTCTTGAGCAGCATCTCAAAGTACTCCTGGAACCAGGCGCCGGCCTCGGGGGCCGGGGTGAACGAGGACCCGGAGCTGCACTTCTCGTCGTAGCGCGCGGCCGAAGAGTCGCTGGTGCCGTCGCTCTCGCCACCGGGCTTGACCCAGACAACCGCATCAAGTGTGTCAATGCCCGTCTGCACCGTGGGGCGCGCGCCAAAGCCGGTGTCCTTGACGTTGCACCAGTCGCCCCAGATCTGCTGGCCCGTGGGCTGCTTGCCGCTGCGGCCCTGGTCGACGAGGTAGTTAGCAGGGTAGCCCGTCTCGCGGAGGAGCGGGGTCAGGGCGGCGTGGAACTTGGACTCGTCCCACTGGTTGTTGGGGGTGGTGTAGGAGGGGGCGGAGGGGAGGCTCCATCCGTTGAAGTTGGAGACGTTGGTGACGAGGCCGCGGACAGCCTTGGGGGAGCCGGCCTTCTTGTAGACCTCGGCGTAGAGCTCGGCCGTGGGCCGGAGGTTGGCGTCCCAGCCGAGCCAGCCGGCGTGGCCTGCGTCGACGTAGATGGCGACATTGGGGAGGTCGAGAGTCTTGAAGGCGTAGTCGGTGGCCTCGCGGTAGGCGGGTGCTGCCTGTTGGCACTTGGGGACGCCCATATTGGTGATCAGGTTGGCGAGTCCATCGGGCTCTGCACAATTCAAGGTTAGTTGACACCGTCTCTGATAATGGAGCATGGGAGATGCTTGCCGTAGACGAAGACGATACGGGTGTCAGAGTACTCCTTAGCCAGGGCGGCGATGGGGTCGATGTACTCCTTCTTGTACTTGTTGAGGCCGTCCTCGGCGATGACGAGCTCGCCAGCAGAGGCCTTGGCGGAGCAGTCGCGGTCGGGGAAGTTGTAGATCACGTAGGTGCCGGCATAGGGGGGGTTCGCGCCGCCCTGGTTCAGCTTGCGGATCTCGGCGAGGGTGCTGTTCATCAGGCCAATCTTCTCACGGTTGTCCCTGTGTCGAGGTTTAGCATCTGATTCTTTAAAGGCTCGTATGACGACCACCGCGGGTTACTCACATCCAGGCAAAAGACGGCACCTCAGCGACCTTGGCGGCCTTCTCGGCGAGCTCGGGGCTCAGCTTGGGGATGGCGAGGTTCTTGATCTCGTCGGCGTAGTACGGGTTGGGGAACAGCTGCCTGTCGGCGAGGGGGTTGCCCTCGTAGGACGCGGTCTGGCGGGCCTTGAGAGGTCCGGCCAGGGCAGCCGGCGCAAGCGCAGCGGCGAGCAGGAGTGGGGCGATCATTGTGAGAAGTGCTTGAGCACCGGAAAGATGAGAGTTGGAAAAGAAAGAGAGTGTATCGTTCCTGCGATCAGTGACTGGACTCGGCCCTTGTCGGTGAAGCTCTGTGCTGTCGTCCCGTCATCGTCTGGTGAGCCGGGGCAACTTTGTCTTCTTATACCGCGGCCGTCTTTCGTGCCAAGCTGGAGAGGACAGCCCTGATGCCGGACAGTTGAGCTCAACCTCGCGTCGACGAGCTGTGCGACGGGAGCCATGAGATTCAAGGGTCGTCCCGGAGCACAGCGCCGGGCCCCTTTCGTTGAGGACGTGATCGGCAAGGATGTCGGGACGATCTCTGAGCTTCTCCGTGCCCAGCGGTCTGAGGTTACTTTTTCGGCCGTGTGGGATACAATGCGGCCGGGGGGCTTCGCTCGGCGGGGATGATGCTTGAGGTGCGGTTGAGGCCGTTGGCGCCGAGCCTTCGGTACCTGGCAGATGTGCCGCGCTGGGGTAATTCCGGGGGTGCCTGCAGATTTGTTCGTTTTTCTCTTGGCTATTTAATCTGCTCGGAGTCGCTGCCTCCGAATAAGTCCACGTGTGATCACGGTTGCCCTGTGATAGTGGCAGGGGGTTTCCCGCTGCTTAACTCCCCGTATCCACCGGGTTCGGATGACGAGATCTTTGTGGCTCTGCCACAGAGGGATTTCTGGACGCCAATGTTAATGTCATGTTGGGGGCCGTCAGATTGATTAAGGGGGGTTATTGCTTCCAGGCACAGCCAGCTGTTTCGCGCGAGAGCCCTTGTTCCTGGCAGTGCAACCAGCTTGTGCTTGAGGGGAAACCTTCTTGACAGAATAAAGTGAGGGGAAGAGAAATAATATGTTTCAGCGGTTCGCAAGTGGGGCTAATAACGAAATGTCGAGTCAATAGCAGCACAAAACTGTATCCGAGACTCAACCAAAAGTCTGGTTTTCTCGGCCACGGGATCAAATAGCGTTGCGAGAGAGAATGAGAGCCCGGTCCTGCATTAGGGGGCGAGTAGTCTGATCTATCACGAGCATTTGAGCTGAAAATATGAGCCGCAGGACGTCGAGCAACTAGCATTGAAAGCAAGTCGACCGGGAATGACGCAACGAGTCGTCCAACCATCGTCTCATTAGTCTACATGGTCATTCGGATCGTTCATCCGTTCGGACAGGCATTTGAACAACAACGAACAAACCCACATTTTACCCTCTGCGATCGACATGCGCTGCCGCGCACGGAACACTCGCAATGCCGTGCGGCCTCACTGTGGAAACACACCATGTGTTATTGCTAAGACCTTGGGGCTACAACTTCTTGTTAAGGCCGACGGCGATGTGGCCCTCAGTTCCGATATACCTGGATGTCAATCATGTGTCGTTTCTCCAAGCCGGAGTGCTGCTGATGATTGATCACGACATCACATCCAATCAACTTGGCGAACTATCAAGACATTGGCGCCAAGGCTGCCAAATCTCGAACAAGACGAATCTTCGCCGCTTTTTCCAGAAGCGCATCCTCCGCCCCATGGGATCTGACTTCTGCCGAACAAACCGCTCAGGTGCCTGATGGAATTCGGATGCTCGAGTTTTGGTCAATAATACGTCTTGCACAACCGGCCACAGATTGTGACTGCTCGCTTCATGAGGTATCCGTGGAGGCAGTCTGATCACAAGAGGGTCTCGTCGGCTGACCACTCGAGGGCCTCACTGTGCAACGCTCTTGCTACTTGTTATGCCGACACGGCCGTGGACATGAGCTTCGTGTTAAATATCAGACCGAAGTGAGCAAACAATCGGCAGATTGCATGATGTTTGCGTCGTCGGGGCTGAATGAAGTTGATGACTGCGGCCTCGGCGCCGTCGGACTACGGGTACGTCTGTCTCGTGAGGGCGGATGACCGTAATCTTCGGCGCCACGACGACGCTCGCCTTGTCGGCCGTGATATTCCTTGGCATGAACTTGATGGCGAGCTTCGTGTAGCAGGGGGACTACTGTAGTCGGAGGTCGGTGCAGCGCGAAGGTCCGATCGGTCGTGCCCGTGTTGGTGAGCAGGATGTCAAGCCGGGCCGTGTAAGCCTCAGCGGCACGGAACGTACCCGTGTATCTGTTGTAGCGGGTGACGTTCGTTCGGAAGCTTGCACAATTGCCGGATCTCGGGAATGCCGATGACTGAGCCTGGTATCAGCCATGGCGATGTGCCAACCCTTGCCGACCAAATCTCGGGTCGGGCTGCTCAAAGTTGAGCACCCGTCATCTTAATCACCTTCGTTAGGAATGATGCTTGCTGTCGTGTGGCATTGAGGGGATTTCCGCTCTTTCCCCAGCTCTAATGACATGATTGCTTGGGGCTTAAGTAGCATGTCGGAATGTTCTAGTTATTGAACAGTGGTCGCTCAGTAGGAACATCTTTTCCGGGGACCATGACATCGATGGACGGGCATATGCAAGGCCAAAGCACGTTCAAGCCAACGACTTGCAGATCATGAGTGCTTTGGGAAACATTGGCAAGCCGATCAGCAATCAGGGTGCAGCTCCCACACCTGTCGCGAGCGCCGCCAAGTCGAAATCGTCGGTTCGGATAATGGCTTCCTGGCCGATGTTGGATCTTAAGAGCAGTATCGACGCCTCCCTCGATGCTCGATGAGGTGATCCGGAATTTGGGCCAACGACTCTAGACTTTCACAATCCTCGACAACTTGAGCATTGTCTCGAATCAACAGCATCTTCGGGATAGAAGTGAATTTACCGTAATCCAAATTGTTTAACTCTTCAAACGCTATAGAATCGAACATCACGCCGAAGATGTCGCAGGTGCCGTCACTTGATGGCAAGCTCATCCTCTTTGCCAACGTCAACATTGTCCCAGACCGCTACGATGACGTACAGTCAAGCTCCAAGATACGGTTGTCATGATCAGACCAGACATACTGACGAAAGAGCAGTGGCAAGCGGCTTACGATCAGCTCGCGGCGCACGTTATGGCGATGGAGCCCGGGACGATAACGTACTACTTCGGCCTCCCGCTGGAGTACGCCGACGCCCCGTCGCGAACGCCGTATATGTTTGCCTTCGAGATCTACGACTCCCGATCGGCGCTGTACGACGTGCATCTCAAGTCCAGCACCATGGCGGACAGGTTCCTCCCGGATGTGCTGCCCGCCATGACGACGGGGCTGGACCTCGCGCATTACGAGTTCGCAGGCGGGTTCCTCGACCGAGACGGGAGCCAAGAGGAGTGCGGCGTGATGCAGGACACAAAGATCAGGGGCGTTAACGCCGTGGCGCGGGCGGAAGTCATCGGGGCGATGAAGATGCTGTCACGAGCAGCGGAAGAGCGGGCGGATGAGGCGGGCTTGCTCACATTCCTGGCGCTGCGAGGCCAGGATGACGAGGTCAGCGCACGAATCTTTGCGCGGTTCCGTGACCGAGATACGATGGAGCGCTGGGCACGAACGGCGGTCGTAAGGGGGTTCTGGGAGGTCGTTAAGAACGGGGTGAAGGCCATGGAATCGCGCACTTATGCGCCTAACGGCAAGGGTTGGCTCTGGAAGTGACATGACAGGGAATGAGCGTCGCCGGAATCCACTGTCCGTGAAATTCAGGGTCTTGCTATGGTTTCTTCAATTATTTGTCTGAATATAATCTAAAACGTTCTACACCAGATGTCTTTTACATCATCATTCGCAGCATCTGGCTTGCACTGCGACAGACAGTTCCAAACTTCCTTCCGTCTCGGTTTCACTTCTTGAAGGCTGTCATCGGAAGAGAGTTGAAGGTATCTCATACTAACAGTCAGTTTGTAGCTCAATGATTGTTTGGTGTTAAGTTTTGGAGTAACTACGGAGGCTTTTGGAACGGTGGGTGAGAACTATGAAGGTATGCTATTACTTCATGTCGATCCACGATGTGAAGGCTTGGACAACTCTCAAGCCATCCGAACACAACATCGGATCAGAACTATCGGCCCATTTAACTTATTGACAAGAGAGGTATCTAGCTGTAGGAGGCATTCAGAACGATCATAGACAAACGGTCAGTCTACAGAGGGAATAGTCACGGAACCCCTCGGCCTCTCGGCCCACTCGCAACTTGCACGAGTAGCTCTATAATGTTTGTGGGATGAATTCTGGTTTATCTTGATGAACTTTCAAGTCAACTGTTAGTCAAATTCGCTAGTTTGTTGGTTGCCTGCCAGGTCCTGTTGGAAACCGTTCGCACCCTTGTATGGTTCTGTACCGCCTTGTACCACGTCGTACTCCGAATGTATCTTCGCTGTAGCTTGCCTCATCAGCAACATACACGTCAGAAATTCCCTGTTGCTTATCTTTGCTGCCTAAGGAGCCCGCATCTCGTGACGTGGTCTGCGATGCGAGGTTCGGTTCTTGTACCCGCCCATCGCTGACTGGCTGTTCTAGAGCCCTTAGGTATTACCGAGTTTTCTCCCACTCTTCAGGAATGTATGCGCCCACGTCGTCGGCCAGTGGCCACTAGGCCCTCTATCAAAGTAGCTGTTCACTGCCGTTGCAAACCTAGATCCATCCGACTCAGTCAGCCTCTTCGAATTTGGCCAAATGAAAGCAGAGATCTTTCTTTGATGGCACCACAATCATCCCTCTAGGGTCTAGCTACTCGGCCCCTTTGAGATGCGTCCCTTCGATTGTGAGTGGTTGATACTTGTTCTGTGGCGCAATTTGGAAAACCATCGTGCGCCCGGTCTCTTGAAGTTGATCATGGGTAAGTAAAGACTCGCAATCGAGTTGAATTCTCTTAGATCACACTTCATAGGGCCTTACCAAAGCGTTTCGGCATGCTCAACTACAGCCGATGGACGGGCAAAGTCTACGTTCACTGAGCTATTGGTTCACGTGCAATAAACATGACCGACCAGTCTGTGTCGTATCCGAGCACCGCTTTATTAGGCTATTGGATCAAGGGTATGCTCGCGCAGGCTGTGGCGCACTTCAATTGCTCGGCTGCTCGGCTGTCGGCTGACCGAAAACTTCCTTGTATGGGACCTTGTCTTCTCGGCCTGATGCTCACAAGAGTTCCAGATCTTGGGGTGTCAACATTCTTTTCTTTTTCCTATCAGCTGTTAGTTGGAACTTTCCTACGATTCGCTCAGTTTTGGGCTCATCTCACCCGATAGGGGAGCCCTCGGGCTCCGTCTCGCAGCGCAGCCGCCAAAGCCAATCTATCAAACCAACATACAAATAAAGCAACCAATCGAAGCTATTCCCAACTGTCAAATAAACAATCCTCGAGGCTTGCGATTTGATATATTGGATTTATTTG